>VDFB02179234.1:70167308-70375779 GCA_007258455.2 Sequoia sempervirens
TAATAAAAAAACGCAACTATACTAATGGAATCACTTTTTCAAAAGCATACTTGTTAATTAAATCTTAGCAATAAAACACATGACTAATAAGTCTTTAAAAAAGAAAAACCCTTTTATGAATTTAAAACCATTCGTTCAACATGACGTATAATTTTATTCTATAATTTGATAGCCAATTTCCAACTAATAAATTTTCATTCCAAAACAAAAAAACTCTTTTCCCATTTTTATGCAAATAGTTCTTAATGTCAGATTTGAGTTTATAATACTTTACTATGATCATATTGAATGAATATATATATAAAAAAATCTTTGTGTGAAAATTATTTCATTTATAACTTTAAATTGTACATAGAGTTCAAATTCATAAGATCCACCTTCTAATATGAACTAACTTCACATTGTTTCATATTGCCTATTTACACCTCTGATTGAAACCAATAAAAAAAACTCCCCTGCTTCCTACTCCATCAATAGCCATTCGCAATGCACCCTATCAGCTGATCGTTGCATGCCTGTGCATGTGACTGCTAGTCATATGTCTCATAGAAACACCGAGTTATTTATGTTTGTCTCCTAATATATTGTGACAAATCTAACATGGATATCACATTAAGTCTACTAATCATTACCATTACCTAGTTACCACTAACTAATGAATTAAAAAAGGTGAAAGAAAATAAGTAATTCCCAATTATAGGCTAAAAAAATTGAAAAAATGTGACCAAAAATCACACTTGAAATTGTCAAGGTTCAATTGATTCTACAATTACCCCTTCTATCAAGCATGTAGTGAGCATGTTTGTGACACCTTGTGGCAAGACCAAGTTTGATCGAAGGGATTTAAATCAAAACTCCTTTAGGATTGTTAGTATAAAATGTGGGGCTAACCATTTTTTGGAGCTTCTTATTATGAACTCAATGGGAGACCTCCTTGTGTGTTGAGTCCTCAACTTCTATTTGAACTTACTGTTTCTAAACATTCTTCTTTTCTTTGTTTGTTTTGTTGTCCTTTAATTTATTTCCTCATTTTCCTTGTATTTTCTAAATAATTTTTATAATTTAAATTATTCTTTTCTAGAATTATTTATTTTCTATATTTAATTTTAGTATTATCAAATATTATATTAAATTTATTATTTTTTAAAAAAAGTGTCATGGTGTTCCAACACACCCCATCATTAGGCATACACATGTATTTCAAGCATCATGGTGGAAGGATACCCAACTAGAACACCATTGAGTCCAATCTACAAACATTGATACACATTCTCTTATGAATCCACGACAAGATCTAAAAAATAATATTTCTTCAACTTCAATATCTATGGAGGAAACACATTTCTTGGTTAAATCTCCTAAGAAGTTTAAGGAACCACCTTACGGATAGAAAAATAAAATTTCTACAACACCATAAGGAATTACACTTGTCAAGGACAAACCATGATATTTTAATAGTGGTTATCATTTCACATGAATCTAAGAATCATGAAATGGGAAATTACACACCCCACATGAGGATGAATATGTTTATAATTATATTATTTTATAGGAACTTAAAATGTTATTTACAAGGTGGTATTGAGTGGGACAAGTTAAATTGACCTTTAACAACACAATTGGACACTTGAGGTCAAGTGGACGACTATATAACTATTTATTGTAATGTAAGGAGTGTGAGGAAGAATATTTTATGAAGTGTAAGAAATTGATAGCCTTTTCTAAATTTTGAGAGTTGTTATTTTGTCTTCTAGTTGAATAGATTTTTTCTCTAGTAAAGTTGTATGATCATGTTCATGAGAATTTTTTGAAGCTTCTATAAAGTTTTTTGTAACTCTCAAACACATGTCATGAGGTATCTGTTCCATATAGACTACTTAGCTGATGGGTTGAGTCCATTTTATAAGAAATCATTTATGGTTTCTTGTATTACTTTTAACCCAAAATTGGATCCTTGTGGTAATGGTTTATAAGCGCAAAAAATTGTAGGTAAATATGTGTTATATTGAGGAGATAAGTTTGTTTAATATTGTATTCTTGGTTTTGAAGATTAATTCATACTTGGTACTCTCTTTAGTACTGTATTTTTTTCTTGAAACCATTTCTCCACACAAATTTTGGTTTGTACTATATTTCTATTGTTTGTTGATTTTATATATTTATTAACATATTTGCATTAATATATCTTCACTAATTTTGTATAAATATTATGTTATTGCTGCAATAGTTTCACTCTATTTTTTATCATTTAGTGTTAGAGCCTTGCTTTTGATTAGATGGGGGTTCCTTTCTAGAAGTGATTTTTTTGTGTGTTTCTATATTGATAGTTGTATTTATAGCCATGACCAAATATTCTAGAATCAAATTGAGAAATTCAATATAATCAACTATGAGTTATGGAAAATCAAGATGGAGGATCTTCTTAAAGAGGGAGATCAATGGTTGGTACTTAAAAGTGGGAAAAAAACTAGAGATTATAGATAATAATGCAAACATTACTATTAATATATGTCTTCTAGTTCTATGCTACTAAATGACTCTAGAAAATCCATTGCATGCAATTTGTGGAATAGGGTTGGTGAGATTTACCAATATAAAAACATTGTTAATAAAATAATTTTTAAAAGAAAAGTGTATACTTTAAGGAGGAAGGATGCATACTATATAGTAAATAATTTGAGTTAATTTTATTTTATTTTGAGTATATTAAAATAGATGATGATGATAAGTGTATATTATTACTTTTCTCTTTTCCTGAACCTTAGAAAAATATATTCTTTTCTCTAAATAGTTAGATGGAGGGTCTAAATTTGGATCCTTTTTTTTCTCTAAGAATGTATTAGGGGAAGGACTAAAAAATGTGGTTTGAAAGGGGTTCAATAAAATTCTTGACTTTCAAGGTCATTCTAAGACCCTATGAAAGAATATAGTGAAATGTTAGAACTCTAGTAAATGAGGGCATTCCAAGGAGTGTATAAATAGAATAAATAAATGACTTCTCCACTTAAAATTCATCTAATGAAGATGATATTGAGCCATTATTTGTTTCATTTATCCTTACATATAATAAATCATTATTGATTTAATCAAGTTGATTGTATCATATGAATCTTCATAAGGAGTGGTTTTATTCCTACCATGAATATGATGAAAGAGAAGTGTATCTAGGAGATAATAGTTCACATAAGATTATTGGCATGTGAAGGTATAGTAATTTTAAATGATGGGAGGGTGAAAAAAATCAAAGGTGTTTTATATATTCCTAGATTAGCTAGATATTTAATTTCCAATTCAAAGATAGATGATTGAAAGATGCATGTAAAATTTGATAAGTGTTCTTACATGTTTGTAAGAGTTGAAAATATAATTTTTTTGACTAATTATTTGATGAACAACAAACTCATTTATACAAAGGAGAAATGTAGTTGTAATACATCTCAATGCATAACTACCTATAAAAAGATTAACCACAATCTATCTAAACTAAGTAGTTGCTAAAAAATTAAATATGAAATATATACTAACATTACCTCCATTATTACATTTTTCTTGCAAATCTACCCCTAAAACAACTCAAATTTTACCTTGCCAAGAGACTTGGTGAGTATATTAGCTACTTGAGATTCTATTGGGTACTACTAGAGATGGATGTGGTGGCTCAAGATGTTGAGAATATGAATGCACAAAAACCCTGATGAAGCTGACCACACTTTAAAGGATCTTAACCAAGAATAAATCCACCCACTTGAACAAGAAATTGTTGCAACATGAGCATCAAATGAGAGATTCTATTTTGAGATGATTTTCTACAATGTACAGGAGCCTTGCTTAAATAGGCATGAATGAGATGTAGTATGAAATATGTTGTTGACATGTGTCTTGATCTTAAGACATGTGACAACTAACTAACTACCTAGTAGAATGTGAAGTCTAGATAAGACTTCTAGAAGGAATCTTATTTCCTAAGCAAACATGTGAAGGGGGCTGGCCCCATTATAACTAATTACCTAGTGAATGCAACCTAGGAATTAATTAAATGCCTAAGTAAACTTATGCAAGTGTAATTAAATATTAATTACACCAACACAAGATGTGTTCTCAAACATAATGAAATTAAACCTCAATATTATTTATTCTTCCATGGGAAATTGGATTCTTCACAAGATTCAACACACCTTGATTGTCGCAATAAAGAATAGATGAATTTTCTTTAGGAATGTCCATGTCAATTAGAATGTGAAGTAATCAAATTGATTCACACGTATCCCCTTGTGTGGAATGATATTTAATCTCGACATATGAGAGAGAAACACCAACTTGAGCTCTTACTAATCCATGAGATAGGTCCACATCTAAGATGAAAAATAAATCTTGTATCTGATTCCGTATCATCAACAAATACATCATAGTCTGAGTCAATATAACCCTAGAAAAACAATTGAGAGTTCTTATTGTATTCTAGAACATAATCAATTGTACCTTAGATATATCTCAAAACATTCTTAGTTGCAACCTAATAAAATTTCTTTAGCTCCAACATAAATCTTGAAAGATAGTTGACATCAAAAGATAAGTCTAGTCTAGGAAAAAGTCAAGTAAATGAGAATCCCAACAAGATTCCTATAGAGAGTTTCACCTAATTGAGGTGAATCTTGGAGTTAAGTGAGTTGCACACTATTCTCCATTAAGGTGGACATAAATTTACAATCAAATATCTTGTACTTTTCTAGGAGTGTCTTGGCATATTTCATTAGTGAGATAAAAATGTGATGCTTCTTTTTGCCATATCGCTAAGCCAAGATAGTAGTGAAGTAGCCCTACGTATATCATTTTGAAGGATTTTTTAAATCATTCTTTACATCATCAATGAGTTTTTTTGAGATTCTTATGATCACAAGATCATCAAAATACAAAAGGAAAATGATAACATCTATGCCTACCTTCTTAATTTACAAATTTGAGTTTGAGGGGATATGGGTTAAACCATACTACAATAGGTGACCATATATTTTAATGTACCATGCCCTAGGGGATTTACTAAGTCCATAAGGTGACTTAATGAGATTGCATGCATTTTTAGGACGATGTTCATCAATAAATTTTTTTGGTTGGGTCATGCATACTTGTTCTTTTAGATCACTAATTAAGAAAGCACCCTTGATACATTTATCTACTAAAGTTTCCATCCTTTCTATATTACCAATACATAGAAAAATTTGATTATTTTGATATTTATAGTGAGTGCAAAGGTCTCTTCTTAACCAATACCCTCTTATTGAGCATATCCCTTTACAACAAGTCATGCTTTGTATTTATCCATAGATCCATCTAGCTTGTATTTTGTTTTGAAAATCTATTTCCAACTAATGGGTTTCTTTCTTACAGGAAGATTTATGAGTTCCCATGTACGATTCTATATCAAGGAGTCATACTTGATATCCATGGACTTCTTACACTATGGATGATTTAGTGCCTCTTGAACTATATTAGGTTTGGTGTTATCAACAATTAAAATCATTAGTGCAAGATTTACCTCATTTCTCACTTGTCTTCTTGTTCTAACTCCTAATAAAATATTAGGAAGAGAGTTCATGTGGGAGTCCCTAATGGTTCTTTAGACCCACTTTGGATGTTGATGTTATTATTGATGTGAAGAATTATTTTCTAGATGGTCAAGATCAATGAAAAATTATCCTTGTATATCATCTTATTTGTAAGAAGATTCTTCATGCTCATCATCTATTTGTGAGACCAATTATGTGAGGTGGTTGGTTTTGAATCTCATTTGTGTGTTAATGAGTCAAATGATGACTCATTATATACCATGTATCAACTCTTATAAATCTATTGTCTTAGGATCCATGAGATTATATTCTTTTGAGGTAGTAGTCTACCCCAAGATATACATTGAAGTGTCTTGGGATTGATCTTCTTTCTCTTATTAGCTGGGATATACACATATGTTGTACAACCAAATAATCTACTTGATTAGAGATTGAAGGATAATGACAATTGTATACCTCTTTTAGTGTCTTTTATTGAAAGATATTTCCAGGTTCCTTGTTGATAAGATACACAAATTTTTGGACTACTTCCTAAAATTGATCCTCCAAATTAGTTGTGGAAATCATGCTATGAGCCATCTCCATTATGGTCTAATTATAATGTTTTGTAATTCTATTTTTTTAGGGTGTATAAGGGAAGTCAAGTGTTTTTTGCTATTGTGATACTTCTAGAGTTTCATGTGAACTTGTTTGACGTGAATTTCTCCCCTCAATCTAAGTAGAGGAGAATAATATGCCATCCTATTTGTTGTACAACTCGTTGGTAGAAGTCATGAAAGTGTGCAAAGGCTTCACTCTTCTTCTTGAGAAAGAAAAACCATTTCTTGTGATATAATTCATCCAAAAATAACTGAGTACTAAGAATCCTTGAAATTAAGTTAGTAGGGGTCTACATAGATTGGTATGTATGACTATAAAATGTTCCTTGTTATGTAAGGTACTGAAATGGTGAAAATGTGGGATGGGTGCTATCATATGGTTTATGACATAGAGCACACCCAAAATTTCAATTTCATTCAAGGGTATCCCTAAAGATCTCAATGCGAAAGAGAAAGAAATCTTGTAATATGGTTTTCCTAGGGGTTGGATGCAAACTAATAAGCCTAGTTCACCACCAAGTTTAAACTTGGAAAAGATAATGAAATGCAAGATGGAATGCAAAACCCTAATATAATGCAAACTTGAATTAAATGACCTAGAAATGCAAGAAAAATAAAATAGAAAGTTGTAAGCTGAATTGTGTGCACCTGGAAACTTGAAGATGACTGGAAACAAAATATAATTCTAGGATGATGATGGACTCCAAATCAGAAAAGAAGGTAAATCTAAATGCAATTTCACTAAAATGAAAGATAGAATTTTGTATCCACTAGGTTTTAGGACCTAGGGCAACAATCTTCTATACTTCACATTCAAGAATTGACCCTAGAGATCTCACCCCAAGAGTGGAATAGATGCAAGAGATCTAACAATAGGGTATCCTAGGGTATGATTTCAGATTACAAGAGGGGTTCACCACCAAGTTTAAACTTGGAAAAGATAATGACATACAAGATGAAATGTAAAACCTAGTTTGATGCAATGCTTCACTAAATGACTTGGAAATGCAAACAAAACAGAACATAAAACTATAAAACAAAAAGTGTTCACCTAGAAACTTACTGGAGATGGAATGGAGCTCTGAAATCCTGATAAACCTAATTTTCTAGCCTAGTGGGACTCATTTTCCATTTTGGGCGAATCAATCCCAGATCTGGGTCCCTACACAGGATCAAGTTTTAGCCAAATGGGTATCCAAATCTACAAAGATCTATGAAAAACTCATACAGTGGGACTCATTCGCCACAACTGGGGGATCAATCCTGTTTTGTTGCGAAGTGTCCTAGGAGAAGAATCTTGAACTAAAACTTTGCAAGCCTTTGATGATGGATAAAATAAGTACTTTCCCATTGATTTCATGCAAATTGGATGGATATTTTTCCCTATATCTAAGTTTCCGCGAGTCTTGACAAATTTTCATGACAACTTTGACAACATTTGCAAATTTTTCATTTTGGTGCCTTTGAAGGCTTCAAATCCACTTTTCTTCAATCTACAAACCTACAATCACACATTAAAGAGGGGGGAAATTGTTGATTGTTAGGGAATAGGGGTTTTCCTTGGTCAAACCCCTTTTAGGTAATTAAACCAAATGATGAAATAAGATAATAAGCATGAAACACGAAATAATGCAATTAGAAACTTTCTATGATGATGGATCTTGAATTTCTACAATAATTGATGAATAATTCTACTCTTGAATGTCCTTGAATGCTCTTGTGAACTCAACTTGCTATTAAGAATATTCTCACAAAAGTCTTAGGTGAAAATGAGTGAAAGAACCTTGTATTTATACTTAATTATGAAAGAATTTCTAAAATTACAACACTACAAGCCAACATTAGATCTAGGAGATTAAAATCCCGTTGGAAATTTGAATTAAATTTGAATTTTGGTCATATGGGACTCATTTTCCCAAGGTGGCAAATGAGTCCTATCTGGCATAATGTATGGGACCAAAAATAAAAAGTGCTTAGAAAGGTGTAAAAATAGGTTTGGGACCCAAAAATATAGGTGGGACTCATTTGTCCAAGGTGGTGAATGAGTCCCATCTAGCATAATGTATGGGACCAAAAATCAAAAGTGCTTAGAAAGTTGTAAAAATAGGTTTGGGACCCAAAAATCTAGGTGGGATTCATTCTCCCAAGGTGGAGAATGAGTCCTAGATCATTAAATATGGGCCACACAAGCTAGGAACACCTGAATTATGTTTGGTTATTGATTGGTGTCAGGATTATCCTAAAAAAGATGCAATAAATGAGGCTTGTGGATGCAAAATAGGGCCAATTAGAGCATAAGAAATCCCAATTATTAATGACAAGCCTAGAGGGATGTGAAAGTGTGTTACAAAACCTTACAACACTTCAAATAAGGCAAGATTAATGTTGATTATGATTAAAATTATCTTAATTATGCTTAGTTAATTGATAAAGCCCTGGAAAAGTGTGAAAGTGTGTTACAATGCTTCACAACACTTTAGCAAGGAACCCTTAAAATCCATTAGTTCACAGGTCCCAAGACCTAATGTGAATGTGTTATCCACATTACAACACTAAATCAACGCAAAATTAAGCCAAAATCCACAAGGAGCACCCAAACGAGTGTGAAAATGTCACGGGACCCATTTTTTGACACTACACACAGTTTATGAAAATTTTCCATAAATGTTCCAATAGGCACCTCCTCTTCTATATAATCTAACCTTGAGGGTTCTTTCCCAATTTTTGTTTCAAACTTTATGTACTTAAAACTCTTGCAATTTACCATCTTTTCAATGTTAGTATCTTCATTTCTCAAAGGAATTTTATTCAAATTTCCACATGTTTTTGTAAGAGAGGGGGACCAACCATGTCAAAGCTCCAAGTCATGGAGAGCCAAGAGCGGAGGGCTGCCCTGACTTACCTCACTCTAAAGGGATGAGGATCGAGAATGAAGAGCACTATGAAGTACTTCTGTCACTCTACATAACCAAAATTCTACTTGAGGCTAAACAAGCTAGTTTCTAGAGTCTGAATTGTACCTCGGACAACTCTCTATCCAAGGACGACAACACAAGTCTAGGACGATAACGCACGCGTTGTCATCTCTCTAGCGTGCTGGCGTCTGTACAATGAAAAAATGTAAAGTATAACAAAGAAGCTACCAAAAACCTACTTACAGGCTAGCTAAATGATTTTAACGAAAAAGACAGAATGATGAAATATAGAAAGTAAGTCAGAAATAATAAAATAAGTAGATGAAGACTAAGGTGACGAAAACCACCTCACTGAAATGCTAGTTCACGAGCAAGCTCCATGCACATGTTCACCTACACACAAGCAAGAAGGGGAAATTTTTGGGGTTTTATAGGGGTTTTCCTCAGTGAAATCCCCGCTTTGGTGTTTCCACCTCCACAAACAACCAAAAAGAAACAAAATAGAAAAGTATGATAAAAAAGATGAAAGAAGTGCAATGAACACTACAAAAGACAAATGCTAGTCTATCAAATCACAAAGGAGAGGAATGAAGTGTTACCACCTCCACCCAAAGGCTCTCAAGGCCAATGAAGGGAGAATGCAAACAACGAACTTGGAAAAGTCACCACCATCGCAATTGTGGTGAAGGGAGGTCTTGCAAGACTCCAAGCTCGCAACTTCTATGGTAGCCTCACATGTGCAATGTGGAGTTGATGGAGTGACAAGCTACTACAATGCTCAAGATGAGTGGTAGAAATGGAATGCTAGAATGCTGAGAATGAAAGAGTTGAAGTGAAAAATGCTTGAGAATGTGAAGAAGCTGTGAAAAGATGAAGTAATAGTGAGATGAATGGATTTGAAGGCCAAAGGGAGTCATTTTTTGGGTCAATTGGTCGCATAGAGGAATTACAATTCGACCCTGTGGACACAAAAATTGCACTCCTTTGGAGATAGTACAATCTATGGTCTAATTTAGTCCTATTTTAGGCACCCTTGCATCAATCACCCCTTAAAAATTGCATTTATAGGCCCCTAATGCTCATTATTTTTGACTTTAAGGCCTAATCCACTCACAAATCATACAAATCCCAACAAGAAACATTCGAATTACTCAAATTGCACAAAACCCACCTCAAAAACCCCTGGTGGGACTAAGTCGCCCAGGGTGGCGACTTAGTCCCTTTTGAGGTATTTTTTACTTTTGAGTGGGTAAATCACCAACTTAATTCAAATTCCCGATGAATGTTGGCCTATGAAGTTAAAATAATGAATAATTAGGTCTTGATGCCTACAAATATATGTTTTTAGGTCATTTTTCACAACATTAAGTCATTTTCAACAAGAAAATCCAAGAGTCAAGAGTCAAATATCTTTCAAAAGAAGATTCATTAGCCTTTCTACAACAAAGTTGAAGCTTTAGGGTAGCAAGCTAGGGTTTTTACAGGTCTTCAAGCTCACTTTTTGTCCAAGATCTTACATTTCAAAGGGTTGATCATGGATGCCTATGGAGAATCATGGAGAAATCTAGGTTGAGGAGATACAACTAGCCATCAAATCAATCCTAAAGACTTGTTTTCAAAGTGATTCCATCTTCCATTTTCTCTCAATCTTCAACCTAAGAAAGGTTTGCATGTAATTTAGATTCATTTCTAATGTGATTTAGTGTCTCTTAGAATGAGTCTTGCATTGTTCTAAATTCATTTATGCATCTTATTCTTGCATATTAGAATAGGGTTGTATCTCATTTTCAGACTTCCTAGTCTTAGACACACTTAGGGCTAGGGTTTTATGCATATTTTATCTCTTTCAAGGTTTAGATACCAACTACAGGTTTGACCAAGGCAAACCCCCATTAGTTCAATAAAATTATATTCTATTTTGTAGGTATTTTTGGAGATTCGGATCCGAGTCTCCATTAGAAAACAGAGTGCAGACTGTGGGCTTCCATTTCCACTTTCAGATTTGCAGAAAATCCAAAGTGGACTAAATCGCCATTGTGGGAATCTTAGTCCCACTGCACTAGTTTTTCAAAAGTTTTTGTAGTTCCGGATACCCATTTGGCAGAAATAGGTTTCTGGGTAGTTTCCTTGATCTGGGACTAAGTCGCCCAGCTTGGTGTAAGTGTCCTAGTTGGCTAGAAAATTAGATTTTCCAAATTTTTTGAGACATCTGCAATCTTCATTTCAACCTTCATCAGTTTCTAGGTGCACAATTTCTATTTAGCATCTTTATCCTATTCTTTATTGCATTTAATCTATCATTCTACATAAAATAATGTGTTTTCAAAGATCTTGCATTTCTTAGGTTTTGCATTAATAAGCCATTCCTTTTATTAGTTCATTGCATATAGACATTGCATTTAGGCATACTTCATCCATCCTTGCATTGATTTTGAGTGTATACATTTCCCATTTTGGCCCATCTTTCTTCTTTTAGGTGAAAAACCCTAGAAGTGCAAGAAAGCATTAGGGAGCCAAAATCTTTGTATACAGACCCCAATCAGGTGTGAAATGTCCTTCTGGACTCTGGATGCAAGAATTTTTCAAGGATGGCAGTGCGTCGCATAGAAGTCCATGCATCGCGCTCACGTCCCTGACGAAAATTCCCCCACCAACACACAAAACACGCACCAAATGGATGTATTCTGGATGGATGATGTGCAATTTTTCCTTCAAATTTAATTTTATAAGGTGAGGGTATGTGAAAGGGGAATTTGAACAAGGGGTGTAAATTCGCTCCTATACATTTTCCCCCACTTTAGTGAGCATGAATATCGATGAGGGTTTGGTAAAGTAGATAGAAGAGATAGAGATGCATACTTGAACCATCAAGGAAGTAGAGCGCGATTTGGCACAGGGTAGGAAAAGGACTCCATAGGTACTCTCTCTTGAGGAGTTTCAAACAAAAGTGTTGATGTGTTTTTTATGCACTTCTCAACACAGGTAATGCATAGGTGCATCACCTCTCTTGAAAGACAATCTTCCTCAATCATATTGCAAAACACTATCCCAAGGTCTCTAATGTTAGGTATTAACAGTGCTTGGAATATCTCAGTTGATTCATGTGATTTGCTGGAATCACAAGGTGGACTTACAAATGAGTTACAAAGTAGGGAAGTTGGAACTTTAAATGGAGTTCTTAGGATGGAGAAATGGTTGTTCAGTTGCTGCAGGTTCAAACAACAGTCTGGAACTCCGCTTTTATCATCAGATTTGGCTTTACAATGTGCAATGAACCTTAGCATAGGTTACTTATTAAAAAAGAAGGAAAAAGGGTAGGGAAGAGAGGAAGTTCCTAGACCTGAAACTATGAATGAACAGTGATCATGGAGGCTGCTACAGTAGAAAAACTCCAAAAACTGGGTTTTTCTTGACCAAGAGAAACCTATAGCTACACAAAACCAATGCAATCTTCTGAGGACTACATATTTTCAGATTTCACATGAACATCATGAATATGCAATTGAACTAAGTTGCAACATTGGAATAAAGAAGCCCAGGTTAACTTTACACAACAGTTTATCATCAACAAGTGACAAAAGTATGGGATGAAAGTTCATCAGATACCATAATAGCAAACACCATCATCACTTCCATTCAAGAAACTAACAACTAAACTAAAAGGGAAGCAAAACCATGCACACATAATGAGAAAACTCAAAAGGAACACCCATAGATCATGCAATGCTACTTTCTATTGCTGTAAAATGTTTTTACATCAACTCTCCAACCATTTACAAATGAAGGGGAGACCCCTATTTATAGTTTTCCAAAGCCCAAATGAATGTCTAGGATTGAATTATATTGAGTGGCTTAGATTTAATTACATGTTAGGGTTTCACCTACCCCCCATAATATCCAACAATTTAAAATACATCATTTGTCCCCATTCTTGTTTTGTCTTGTAGTGCCTAGGTGCTATAGTAGTTTTGTCTTTTAGCATATTTCCCTTTTACTGTAGTTGGGATTGTTTGAAGGCTGCCCTTTGCTTGATGTGCTTGCAACATTCCTTAATCAATCAAATGGGCCTCATTTGCAGATGATCGTTTGATGAAGAACACGATGGTTCCCTCTTCTCTAACTTCAGAGGACAACTTCCAGTGTTCTTGGCTCTAACATCCTTTGGTGTGTTGCTATATGCCAGCTAGCTCTTCCTGATGAGTTGATCATTGTTTGGCTGTCCCTTAGGTGAATCATTTGGGAATTAAAATCCACTTCTTAGTCAAGATTCACAGGTAACCCTTGGTTATCGTTTCCTTGGCATACAATCCTCTAGCTTGAATCATGTTCTTTATGACTTCACTTCCCCTTTCCAACAATCTTAATTATTTCAGTATATTTCTGTTGTTGACACATGAAAATTCAACGAATGACCCCCAATCCTTATCCTTGATTCTAATTCCACCCCGTAGCACAATTCATTCATATGCAAATTGGCTTCTCTTCTTCACGGTCACCTCTTGTCCTTCTTTTAGGTACAAATCATCTGGTAAGTGCACTGGAGTTGCTGGCCCTGCATTCAAACCCCTCCTTGTCATGCTTACACCTACAAGAAATTCCAACAACAAATAGTCAAATTCTACTTATAAGTGATGCTGAACGATTAGCATATTGACAAGGAAATTTAAATTCCATTAAAGTGCAAATATTAAGACATGGAATATAAAGATATCACTGAGGCACAATGGATATTCCAGAAGCAACAACTTATTACGGGCCCCATTTAGTTTCTTAGTCTAGTAATCATCCTTATTTAAACCGCACTGGTTCGTTCATACCATCAACCTAAGTGAACTCATGCATTCGGCTTTACGTGCATCCTTCATGAAGAATTAGAATCTTGGGAGCTTGGTACAAAAAAAAAAAACCTTTATGTTTTAACCCCCATCGTCGTTTATGAGACATTGTTTTATTTGGAGCCTTTGCATAAGAGTGCACACAAAGTCACTATGTACAATCACGGTTTCTAGCGTGAAAAGAGAATCATGTAATGTCGTGTGGGAGGGGAGGCATTGCAAGTTGTTTCTAATACAACTCTCCAAGAGAACAAGGGTGGCCGACGCCCATGGAAAACCTGTAGTCGAGGTTCGCACACCGGGTGCCCATGAAGGTAAAGCTATTTGGCCACGACAGAGATGACCCCGATCCCCCTCAACGAGCTGCCCACGAGCTCATGCTTTCGTTGTGGTAGCGAATACTTCCTTCATCCCTAGCTTCATTAGCCTCTCATAGTACTCATATTCATCCTCTTTTCAGCTATCATGTCTTCATACGTGCTTAGTCTACTTCAAAATCCATTACTTAGTCCCTCTTGCACGACATCGTATGATTAACAACCTCGTTCACTTGGTGGTGTAACCAAAGTATAGCATCATTGTTACGGTTTTGGATTGGCGAGGAGGACGAAGTAGAAATAAGAATGTAGAAATTGGTCCATAAAATTCCATTCAACAACGACTGTCAATCCACGACATGCCCATACTCGGGACTCGCCTTTATGAATTCCGTCAGGCATGTAGGTGTGGATGACCGAAGTGATGATGCCATTGAGGAACGGTGAAACCTGGCTGGCTTTCTGCGCAACACATCCCGCAAGCCAAGCATACTTCTGTCATCATTGGGCGAGCTAGCTCCTCATCGCTACATCATTATTACAATTCCCACCAAGTGGCGACGAATGAAATTGGGTTGATCCCCACCCCCTTTCCCTCAAGGGGATTCTCATTGCCAATTATTTTTATCAATTTTATTTTCTAAGATTTCCGAGAGAGCTCAGGCAGCGAGGGGACATGGAGACCTCCATCCTAGATCGCTGACAATGTAATCAAGGTCCTTAGCAATCACATAAATTCCCTCGTTGTTCTCCAAGGACGCTTGGCGTTCTATCTTCGTGATGTTCATTTATACAACCACAAACTCCTTCGCGGGTGACAACTCCCCCCGAGGTTCCTTCTACTTCAAATGTTATTGAATTAATGATAAATCATGCATGATTTACCTGGTGACAAGCCTCCCATTCCTTTGAGTTTTCATGCTTCACCTCAACTGTGTCATGTGGATAGGGTTGGTTCATATGTGGTAATTATAATCATGTCCATTTGTCCCAAAGGCCCTTGTTCCTCAGCCTGGAATGGTATTACAGATTACTTGGTGGGCTTGGGAGTAGTGATGTCATTCGTGGGATTAGCTAATGTGGAATGAGGAGAAGGGAAAGTCATTAAGAAAAGACTATGGGACCGACGACCCCCATCCTAGCATAGTCTGAGAAAAAGAAGGCCCAGAGGACAACGTCTAGGAATGCTGCATCACCTGACAGTGAGAGATAGTGTAGGTTCTACATCTGTGAAAGCCGTTGGGAACATTAACATGGGAGGCCATGGTGAAGATTCCATTTGGGAATGATGAATTATGGATGGCACCCCATGTAACACATCCCGCAAGCCAAAAATTCTTCCACCGATGCTGTCTAAGTTCATATCCCCCTTCCTTGAGATAATCTTAACCATTTGTTCTTAAGCCATGTCATCTCATCATAAATCCTTTAAACACCTTGTCTCACCCCAATCTCTGATTTAATGCTCGCTTTCTTCTTCGAGCATAGCTAACCCCATGGACACGGGCAAGCCATGTTGGTTGGCTAATCATGGGAGAAGGTGATGGGGAAGTCATTAGGGGGAACATTACATACTTCGGCCGTTCTAAAGTGCCACATAGTTGGAGAAGCCGTGGGTTGGGAGGGACCAAGGCCTTCCACAAAGAATAGATGTTGTGCACGTGGCATGTGCTAGGAAACCACCTGTAAGCGACACACACGCCACTTAGACCTACAAGGAAATCTACCCCCGCATACCCCTCAGAAATTCCCAAGAGATTAATCATTAGGTGCATTGGTGTTTCATTTTACACCTCAAAGGATATCCGTAAGATGAGGGTGAGCAGAGCATGAATGATGGAGCTTGTGCAATCTCAGTTGACTTGATAATCATGATTACTAGAAATCATGGGATCTATAGGGGTGGGAAAGATTACAACACTTGGGATCCACAAGGAGTTTTCTCTTTGGTCGCTCCATATCCATAAAGGCAAACAATAACCTTGGATTCATCACTTCTATGGAAGGCTCGCCGTTAATCACGCTGCATTAAGAAACATGGGTGTGAGCCATAAAGCGCGGGTTGGTGCTATGAAAATGTCGTTATCATTTGGCAGAGAGCAAGGTAAATGGGAATGCAGGTCCAACATGGAGGTCCACTGCAAGAAGGATATGCAGATTCATGTTTGCGGATGACAACTGGCGGGAGGTCGTTCAAAGAATGTCGTTGAGAAAATGACAAAAGACTAGCCGGGGCCCGCGGTGAGGAAATGGCACTGGAGGGTCATGGTCCCGCATGGGGAGGAGGTAGCGAAGGTTCATCATTGTAAATGAAACTAGGGCGATGGCCTCCCACCAACAACAACTTGTGAGGGTGAACTCGCCAGCGAGTGTAAACTCAATTGAGCTTAGCGTTGAGGTAACAAGGTCGGTTGATTTTGTGGCCAAGGTGAAGATGGATAAACCAACTATAGAGCCCACATAACAGGCGGATGTCAAAGGTTAGCTGCTGCGATAGAGGTGAAATGGGGATGGAGTCCTGCCTAGGGCGCCCCACAACTGCGGGTCCACAGAGCGTGAAGGACATAACGATGATGGTGAATGCGGGGTTCGCGGGCCGGGTGGATGCCGGGACTTGGCTGCAGGTAAATGACGGAACATAGCAATGAACAATAGAGGTAAACCCACGAACGTGGGTCAATAAGGAGCAACGAACGCTAGGAAAAAAACAAATGGAAGCCCGCAGGAGCTCGCCCATGGAGGAAAATGACTTGGTGAAAATTAGCTGGGTGATCTTGGCCAATATGAGATTGATTGTTTTAAGGTTCATGACCAAATTGGGCTTGGAAACTGGGGCACGCAAAATGAGATGAGGTCAAAATGACATGAACTAAGAAAAAAGAGGGGGTCCCTGCCCTTGGCGGGATGTGTGTGCAAAACATGCACCACAGAAAGGAATCCATAGCTCTGTAGAGCTATGAAGTTGCACAAAGTACACTGAAGGACCTCATACAAACAATGGACAAATCCTGCAGGATGTAAGCACCTCACAGGCCCATAGACCTATAAGAAGGAATTCCCCCAAGTAATCTCTCATGAAGGAATCCCAATGCAAAGGGGGGACTCCATAGAGTTAGATTGGTAAGCGGCTTCATAGGTGCATTTGAAAAGCAACATGTTAATCTACAAATAAAACATGTCAGGAAACACAAAGCAGCCACACAGGAAAACAAGTAGATAGTCACACAGACAGTCAACAAATTGAAAGGATTTCAAAGGGGTCCCTTGGGAACCCTTCAAAAGAAGAGGGGTCCACTCAAAGGACGCGTTGTTTGAAAGTGTAAGAATATTTTTCACAAATCGATTCAACATCAAGGAATCCTTTCGAAAGATGTTCACTTCATCAAGGAATTGAAAAGGAAGAAAATGCCTCCTCGCAAGGGGAAGTTCAAGGCTTCTCCCGCAGGAAAATTTTCTCCCTCATTGAAGGAAAACTCTTCAAGTTCTTTCTTTGTGAACCCATGATGAAGGAAACACGTTCTGCTAGGGGTCCAAGTTGAGAATGTGATTTTTTTTGAAAAAGATTGCAAAGATTTTTGAGAAAAGATTCATTGGAAACAAATGCATTTTATGAAAATAAAAATTAACATAGTAGCTTCCCTTAGGGTGGTGCGTGTTGAATGCAAAGGCACACAACGTCCTAAGGAGAGAAAAGCGAGAATGAAAAAAGTGATGTTGTGGCCCATGGGACATAATGATATGTCACCATGGTGATGTCATCTCACACATGAGGGACAACACATAGGCACCACAACATCACAAATCAAGCAAAGAAGAGAGAAATATAACAAAAGCATAGAAGAAACAATGACATCATAGACAAAGGACATAGGGGCGATCTGATATTTTGGGGTCAGAGCTGCTCATAAATATATATAAGTATAGTAATAGTATATAAATGAACTGCCATCAACCCCCTATTATATCAAACCATATGAAGAATGCACGAGAAGATAAAGTAAAATAAAAAATTGGGTCAACATGGAAGGGAAGCCTAAATTCCCCCAACACTTTGCATTGTCCCCAATTTACCAAAAATCAATACACATAACAGAGGAAGAATGATGCCACAAATAAAGGAAGTTTACAACACATAATCACTCCTGTATCCAAGCACCAACAAGGGTGACAAGGGTCATCCTGGAACACATAATGCAAGCACGGTGGAACACATCACAACAAACACACCTAATATAAAGGTTAAGAAAATGCCTCCCCTAACACTCATTGACCAAGAGGTCATCCGCTTCCCAATCTAGATCATTATAAGGGGAAGGCAGATGAGCCTGCAGTGGTGGAATATTGAGGAGAGGGATTCCAACCCTCCCACAAAAAGGGCTAAGGAAGAAGGCCCCACAAGGTCTTCTCTACTCGACTCTTGTGGAGCTATGGTCAACAATTTCATGAAGATTGTTGACAAGGCCGAGACCTTGTCTAGAGAGTTAAACATGCACTTCATGGGAGTGGCATGTGGTACCTCAATGAACGGGGAGTATGAAACCCGAGATTCACCACTAGGCTAACCAAGTGACTCGGGAATAGTGACAAACTCAGGGGAAGTTGGAACTTGCTCTATCATAGCTAGGATGGTACAAGCTAGTGCAGGACCACCCTTTGAAGAAGGTGGGATCCTCTTATGCCCTCCATTGCTAGAAGGTCCAAATTCTATCTTCTGCCTCATTAGAGGATGTGAAATCCCCATAGATGAGGTGAGAGGCACAGAAGAGGAGCAGAAAACCACAGTGGACACCAGTGAGGTATTCATAATGTCCATGGGTTTAGGGAATGGCGGGATGTCCGGAAGGGACATCAGAAGGGGTGGCTCGACTGAAGGAGTGATAAACACCTACACCTTTTTAGGGTCAAGTGCATTGGAACTCATAGTGGGAGTTGGAAGTGGGATTGGATTCAATTGAATAGAAGAAAAGGGGAAGAGAGAGGAGGACACAACATGAGGCCTTGAAATAGGGGCAATCGAATCTCCTTCCTTTCTCTGCAAAACAGCCTGCTCAGCCACCAAATCCTTTTGTCGACACTTGCGCTCACACACAAGGTGGTTTTTGTGGCTCTTTGAACTAGAGGCTGGGTGCTAGGAAGGGACAAAAGTCTCCTTCTTAGCCATAGGGGTGTCCATCACAACTGTTTCCAATGAAGGGACAAACTCCTGAATGGGAGCAATAGGAAGAGGTTGAGAGACAATAGGGGGAGTTGGATCTAGCATCTCGGTGATGGCCTCTTCCCATTCATTGCTTTAGGAGCAAGATCGATGGGAGGCCGTGGAGGCCGAGACATAGAGGATTCCCCACGGGGACCCTTCCTTCTACCATATCGAACAAGCCTAGGCTCTGTGGGTAGAACAAGAAGTTCAAATGTAGGACGCTTGGGCTTTCACCAAGCGAGCACCATAGAATTCTCCCGCAAATGTGAAGTAGAATATGATGATACTATAGCAGGGTGAGAGGAAGTGTTAGGATAGATAATGGAAGAGGAGGAAGAGGAACCTTGAGAGTGCTTCTCTTCTTCCCTTCTACATGCCATGGCAATATCACTGTCATCTTTTAAACAAGCCCTATGTGAGACAACATAGGGAGATGGAGGGTACCTCACTTTAGGAATTAAAAACCCTTTCTTGTACTTTTCATATGTCTGGTACAAGAGGTCCTTCCTAGGTGGGAGCAGAACAATTGTTACAGGACAAAATTTGTCTAAGTAATAACTACCATGCTCAACTAGCGGTTTATAACTAGTGTCATGGATCACGTGCACGAAATCCTCATGAATAAACTTCAGACATTTATGCACAACCGAGGGAATTTTATTCATAGATACTAACCAGGGGATACCCAGCTTCGCTTTGAAGAGTTCAAACTCTGGGATTATTTCAAAGAGCATGTTCACTGATTTAGGTCCAACAAGGACTGACAAGATGATGCTACCAAGGAGAGGTACAAAAAGTCTATTATGCATATGGATGGTGCTTTCAGGTGTGTCATACCCATATTTATGTAAGAATTTAAATAACATAATCTCCTCAGTAATCACATTCACCTAGAATGTCGGTTCAACAAGAACACCTACCATGGTGTTCCTGTTGATTCATGTGGGGATGTAAAGAGGAGATGGTTCTCTATTAAAACCCATCGGTAGGTCCTGCAAGGTGAAGGTTATACCTGGACCACTACTCGTAGGCTACGTAGAGGGGATATGAGGATGTAGGAAAGAAGCTGGATCACACACAGTAAACGATACTCTCACAAAGCCCCCCAAAGATTCACAATCAAATAGTGACCCAACTAAGGCTTCATTCCACAACGCCTATGAAACCTTCCAACTATGCCTACTAGGGGTTGCAGGTTGGGTTGTAAGGAAAAAGGCCTCACAACACTCACACCTACAATGCTCCTAGAACACGAGGAAATGAGCCTTCAATATTTCTAAATGGAACCAAAATGGTTCACGTTAGGTTCACAAAAAATGTAAGAGAGGGGGACCAACCACGTCAAGGCTCCAGGTCAAGGAGAGCCGAGAGCGGAGGCATTCCTTGACTTACCTCACTCTAAAGGGATGAGGATCAATAATGAAGAGCACTATGAAGTACTTCTATCACTCTATAGACCCAAAATTCTAATTGGGGCTAGATGAGGCAGCTTCTAGAGTCCGTAATATACCTCAAATAGCTCTCTATCTGAGGATGGCAGCGCGGGTTTGGGATGATAGTGTGGCATGACGACGTCTCTCTGGCGTGGTGGCGTCCGTATGGCCAAAAAACATAAAGTACAACAAAGAAGCTACCAAAAACCTACTTACAACCTAGCTAAATGATTTTAATGAAAAGGAAAAAATGATGAAATACATAAAGTAAGTGCGAAAATAATAAAATAAGTAGATAAAGATTAAGGTGATGAAAACCACCTCACTGTAATGCTAGTTCACCAGCAAGCTCCACAAACATGTTCACCTACACACAAGCAAGAAGGGGAAAAAAATGTTAGAGATGTATAGGGGTTTGCCTTAGTCAAACCCTCGCTTTGGTGTTTCCACCTCCACGGATAGCCAAAAAGCAACGAAGTAGAAAATTATGATAAAGAAGATGAAAGAAGTGCAATAAACACTACAAAAGACAAATACTACTCTATGAAATCACAAAGGAGAGGAATGAAGCATTACCACCTCCACCCAAAGGCTCTCAAGGCCAATGAAGGGAGAATAAAAGCAATGAACTTAGCAAAGTCACCACCGCTGCGACCATGGTGAAGGGAGGTCTTGCAAGACTCCAAGCTCACAACTTCTATGGTAGCCTCACACGTGCAATGTGGAGTTGATGGAGTGAAAATTTTCTACAATGCTCAAGCTGAGTGGTGGAAATGGAATGCTAGAATCTTGAGAATGAACATTGAAGTGAAAAATTCTTGAGAATGTGAAGAAGTTGTGAAAATATGAAGTGATAGTGAGATGAATGGATTTGAAGGCCAAAGGGAGCCATTTTTTGGGTCAGTTGGTTACACAGAGGCATTGCAATTTGACCCCAATCAAGTGTGTAACGTCCCTGTGGAATCTGAATGCAGGAATCTGTTAGGGACATCAACGTGCCGCATAGACGTCCGCATGCCGCACTCACATCCCTAATGAAAATTCCCCCACTAACACACAAAACACTCACCAAGTGGATGCATTCTGGATGGGTGATGTGGAATTTCTCCTGCAGATTTGATTTTTTAAGGTGAGGGTATGTGAAAGAGGAATTTTCACAAGGGGTGCAAATTTGCTCCTATATAGTTTTACAAAGTCCTTTTATGCATTTCATTGGAACATCTATATCATCATCAGATTTATCACATAAGAAGGATGCTATGAATTGGTGTACCCATTTAGGAGATGCATTTTGAGAAACACCACTTTTTTCTCTAATCTTTCTAAAAATATGATAGTAAGATCAAATTCAATATGATAATGACAATTGGAAGTTTCAAAAACCTTGCTTTCCTTTACATAATGTGGCCTTAAAATTTCAAACATTGTTTGTCCAATCTTTATATGTGGATTTGTATCATAAAACATCACATACATCTCATGTTGTGTTATATCTAACCAATGTTTAATATGTAGTTCAAAATTGTCTAGCCTAATCCCATGATTTAGAACATCTCATTTATTTGATGAGGGACAAGTATGATCATGCCAAAAATTTGAGATAAAGTTCCTCACACCCTCTTCAATCTTGTCAAAATGGGGAGCCCTACACACCAATGCCCAATTTCCTTCTATAGTAGTATCATAAAAAACCTTTCTCCTTTTCACATATCTCGTTAGTGTCTTTCTACATATGCTAATTTCAATTGAAAGTGAAGAGATTTGATGCTTTCTTGACATTTCTGGAATTACAATAGATGCCAACATTGCTCTTCTTGATATGCTCATATATGTTAATCGATATTTTACCCAATGGAACCAAACAATGTTTAACATTTTCAACAATATCTTTTTCTAGGTGTCTTTTCCTTTTTTCTATGAAATCTACACCCATCAATTGTAATGACTCTTTTAGCTCATCACAAAAAAGGAAACTTGATAATAGTTGGGTTTGAGTAAGTGTATGATGATTTTTTAAATAAGCCTCAATCATCTCATTTGAATCTTTTGTCAATGACCCCTTAGTAGTTTGACTAGGTTGTTCTGCATAAAATTTCAATTTCCTTATCCATTTCAAGTAAATGATCTATTTTTTGTAATTTTTTTTTGACATCTTTAATTAGATTCATAGTATGAATATCGGTAGAAGGAAGTGATCTTGATCCCTATCCAACATTAAATTGTGTATGATCCTCCTCTGTAACATCAATTTTTCATGCATGGGTCTCCTCCTTGACATCAATTATGCATGCTTCAACTTCCTCTGCTCCAGTAACTAAATTAAGCTGGACCTCTACTCCTGTTTTTGTATGTTAAGCCCCTACATGTATCATGTAAAAGATAATATTTTAGAATATATTTGAAGGGAATACATTGTCATCAAAACATTGAACTTAATGTAATTTGTAGTTTAAAAATGATATTCAAACATATATATAATTTATAAATGTTAAATTTACATAAAAGGATGGACATGTATTGAGTTCTACATTCAATATGAGAAATATTATTTTATAGATTGTGTTCTATTGTTCATCTTAATTTAATCATCAATCAACTACATTTGTATGTCATTCTTTGACATACTATAAGAAATAGCTATTATTTCTTGAGATTCAACCCTACATTGTTAACAATGAAAATAATTTAACCTTCAACCTAGATATATTATCTTGAACCCATTGTCTAATTTTTCATACTTAAATGTGGGACCACCTACAATAATTTAGGAAAATATAGTATGAAAAGCACCATTTAAAATTTAGGATATAGTGAAACCAACTATGTTATTATCTTGCTTCATAATCAATACTATACAATTATTCAATTTGGTTAGTGATAAGTTTATGAATATGCCAAGAAGAATGCCAATGCTTAAATATTACTTATGAATGTGTATTTTAATTCTATGACTTTTCTACTACTTTTAAATGAGGATATGATGTAAGATCATGATCAAATTCTATTACTACTTGCACTTGATGTACATATGAGGTTTTATCCTAAGGTCTAGCATGAATTTTGATTTTATAATTTCATATATTCAATTTTTTAGACAAGGTCTCAAACTAAATTAAAGGATGCAACTGCAAGATTTACCTAATGCATGAAACATGAAATTTGGAGGTTGAGTTAGGATCTTGGGATTATTAGGAATAAATTTAGCTTAACTATAGGTCAATTACCAACTCTCATAGTAAAATATTGTATTTATACAAGTGGGTAAAAGCACAAACCCGTGTCACACTTTATAAAGGAAACAACCAACAATGATCTAACTTTTAAATTTGAATCACTAAAAAGTGGCTATATGTTTTGAATTTTGAAATGATTTAAACTAGTTAAATATGTATTTTTTTAGTATATTTTATTTTAAATTACAAAATTATTTTAAACTAGTTTTAAATAAATTAACACTATAGTTTAGTTCCTGATAAAATGTTGAAAAATGAAGTTGCATGAGACGTTAAACTTTTTGTAATAAATTTTATTTTATTTTTCCATTTTTTTGTGTGTATTTATAACTTGAAACTTTAGTGCATGGATATATTTTATTCTAATTTTGATAATATATATTTTTAAATAAATATTAAAATGTGTGTGAATCAAAAACCAATTGTTTCTATCAGATGTCAACTTTCATATTAAATATTTATCTAAAATGGAAAAAAAATTATACCATCTTGAAATCGATTATTTTATCTAGTGCATCATATTTTTTTCAAATTTTTTAATAAGTTTTAGTATTTTTCCTTGGCATGGTAATCAACCTAATATTTTGTGTTGATAACCTACTTTTAGTAAAAAAAATATAAAATATAAATAATAATTAAACTATTAAAACTAGCAGTTGCATGTAGTGACATGCAACGATGAGCCGATAGGTGAAGAAGTCCAAATGACAAAGATTTGTACATGCATAGAAGGAATTAAAGAGGGGGATGCTAAGAAAAATCAAGGAGAGAACATAACAATTGAAGAGGAATGCACAATTGCTATCGTGACCATATAGAATAACATGCAGACAAGAAAACTGTACTTTGAAGAATACATAAGTGCATAAAAGGGAAATTTAAAGAATTTGGGAGCAGTTTATTGATAGCCAATAGATAAAATTAACACAAACAATAGCCATTGAGGGAAGACAAATTTGAATTAAGTTTTTCAATACAACTACGTATAGGAGAATATTTTGAAGTTATTTGAAATCCCAAAAATATTCCATGATAATCGAGAACAACCATATTTAATGTTATAAATGAAGAACACTATTTCTATCAAATGGAAGTGTGGAGTATTTAACAAATACAAACAAACCATATTGGAAATCACTGGTTGTAGGATGCTTCTATGATGATATGATCATTATCATTATGTCCATTATAGTATTCTTCTTATCGCTGAATTTGTTTGTCTTGAGTATGTTCTGCAAAAATCAAAGGAAAATGTGAAGTTTAGTGCGATGAACATGTGTTATTGTTAGACAATATCTAAATTAGGAAACATAATCGGTTCTATAATTTATAACAAATAATATGCAATGCACCTACAATAGAAGAGATCAAATAAATAAGATGTAGGCATACCTTGCACACATAGTGGGATGCAGTATCTTTATGATTATAAGTGCCATACATACATACATACATACATACATACATACATATGTATGTATATATGTATATGTACACATATATATACATATACATATATACACATACATACATACACACACACACACACATATATATATATATATGCATATACATATACACATATATATAATACATACACACACACACACACACACAAAATATATATATATATATATATATATATATATATATATATATATATATATATATATGTACACACACACAAACACATATATGCAATAAAGAAAAATACTTATGTACAAAATTCAATAAAGAAAAAATTATGTACAAATTCTCTCTTGATTGATCTCATATTGTAATTAATTTTCTTCGAATGAAATTTGAAGCTCCTTGGAGTTTACTATGGCGTTCACTAAAGTGGTTCATAACTCCAAACACGTAAGGTGCAGATACATTTCAGAGAGCTTGGAGTGCATGCACATCATCCCATAAAATATGTTTGACAAGAAATTTGAGAAACTTTAAGCAATTCTTAGATATATATACACGTACACTTATGTTGCACCAATTTCCAGCCAATATAAGAATGCAAATTCATTCTAGATAGCTTGGAGTGCATCAACACCTTCTATATATATGTATATATCCCACAAAATCTCTCTTTATATATACATATATGTGTTTATATATAGATATATATATAAACACATATACACCTATGTTGGACGAATTACCAGGAAAATATAAGATGTAAATTCATTCTAGACAGCTTGGGGTATATGTATAAATATATATGCACACATATACACCTGTGTTGCACCAATTACCAACCAATATAAATTGTAAATTTATTCTAGATAGCTTGGAGTGCATCAACACCTTCTAGATAGCTTTTCTCAGATGTTGTAATTACGACTACCCTAGTAAAAATGTATGTAGAATGGGAAAGCATAGACAAGGCATGTGAATTGTTTGAAATAATGCCTCAAAGTAGATGTCATCTCATGGAATGTGATGATTGCAGGATATTCATGGAATACATTCATTGATAAGGCTTTAGAAACTTTCAAGCAAATTCAATTGGAAGGTGTAAAGCCATATTCCACAACCTTTCCCAGCATCCTCTCTACCTGTGCCAAAATGAGAGCTTTGGATTAGGACATGCACATCCATCAAAAGTATAAAGGATGCAAGTGCCCTGATAGACATGCATGCAAAATGTGGAAGCATAGAAAAGGCAGATGAACCATTTGGAAAAATGCCTCTAAGAAATGTGGTATCGTGGAATGCCATCATTGCATAATATGTTCAAAATGGATTTGTTGAAAAGGCCTTAGAAAATTCTAAGAAAATGCAACTTGCAAGTGTAAAGCTAGACTCCCCAGCCTTTACCAACATCCTCCCTGCCTGTACTCAAATTGGAGCTTTGTAAGAGGGTCTAGACATCCATCAAAGCATAATTGTTAGTGGATTCTTCTTAGAAATTGTAGTTGCAAGAGCCACTTCTGAATACCACAGCCTTCACAAATACTTATGTACAAAATTCTATCAAGAAAATATTATGCACAAATTCTCTCTGAATGAAATTTAAAGCTCCTTGGAGTTTACTATGGCGTTCACTAAAGTGGCTCATAAATCCAAACACATAAGGTGTAGATACATTTTAGAGAGCTTGGAGTGCATGCACATCATCCCATAAAATATGTTTAACAAGAAATTTGATCAAATTTAAGCAATTCTTAGATATATTTGGACACATATATGTCATGCCCCAAATCCCAAACCCCCGATATATATACACACACACCTATGTTGCACCAATTTCCAACCAATATAAGAATGTAAATTCATTCTAGATAGATTGGAGTGCATCAACACCTTCTATATATATGTATATATCCCACAAACTCCCTCTTTATATATACATATATGTGTATATATATAGATATATATAAACACATACACACCTGCGTTGGACCAATTACCAGGCAAATATAAGATGTAAATACATTCTAGATAGCTTGTGGCATATGTATAGATATATATGCACACACATAAACTTGTGTTGCACCAATTACCAACCAATTTAAAATGAAAATTCATTCTAGATAGCTTTTCTCAGATGTTGTAGTTGCGACTACCCTAGTAAAAATGTATACAGAATGGGCAAGCATAGGCAAGGCATGTGATCTGTTTGACATAATGCCTCAAAGTAGATGTCATCTCATGGAATGTGATGATTTCAGGATATTCATGGAATACATTCATTGATAAGGCTTTAGAAATTTTCAAGCAAATTAAATTGGCAGGTGTAAAGCCGTATTCCACAACCTTTCCCGACATCCTCTCTGCCTGTGCAAAAATGAGAGCTTTGGAACAAGACATGCACATCCATCAAAAGTATAAAGGATGCAAGTGCCTTGATAGACATGCATGCAAAATGTGGAAGCATAGACAAGGCAGATGAACCATTTGGAAAAATTCCTCTAAGAAATGTGGTATCATGGAATGCCATCATTGCAGAATATGTTCAAAATGGATTTGTTGAAAATGCCTTAGAAACTTCTAAGAAAATGCAACTAGAAAGTGTAAATCCAAACTCCCCAGCCTTTACCAGCATCCTCCCTGCCTGTACTCAAATTGGATCTTTGGAAGAGGGTCTGAACATCCATCAAAGCATAATTGTTAGTGGATTCTTCTAAAAAATTGTAGTTGCAAGTGCCACTTCCGAATACCACAACCTTCACAAATACTTATGTAAAAAATTCAATAAAGAAAAAATTATGCAAAAATTCTCTCTTGATTGATCTCATATTGTAATTAATTTTCTCTGAATGAAATTTGAAGCTCCTTGGAGTTTTATATGGCATTCACTAAAGTGGTTTATAACTCCAAACAGGTAAGGTGCAGATACATTTCATAGAGCTTGGAGTGCATGCACATCATCCCATAAAATAAATGTTTGATAAGAAATTTGAGCAACTTTAAGCAATTCTTAGATATATTTGTACACATATATGTCATGCCCAAAATCCCAAACCCCCGCAGCCTGTGCTACACTAGTAATAATAGCAGTGATTCCCTATCTTTAAATTAAAGGAAAACCTCTATTAAATTGTAAAAATGAATCTCAGCTATAATAAATCATAGCCTCTATGAATGATCGATCAAAGTAAAGGAAGGCTATTTAGCCTCAATATAAGAATGTAAATTCATTCTAGATAGCTTGGAGTGCATAAACATCTTCTATACATAAGTATATATCCCACAAACTCTCTCTTTATATATACATATATGTGTATATATATAGATATATATAAACACATACACACCTGTGTTGGACCAATTACCAAGAAAATATAAGATGTAAATTCATTCTAGACAACTTGGGGTATATGTATACATATATATGCACACATATACACCTATGTTGCACCAATTACCAGCCAATATAAAATGTAAATTCATTCTAGATAGCTTGGAGTGCATCAACACCTTCTAGATAGCTTTTCTCAGATTTTGTAGTTGCAACTACCTTTGTAAAAATGTATGCAAAATGGGCAAGCATAGACAAGGAACATGAAATGTTTGACATAATGCCTCAAAGTAGATGTCATCTCATGGAATGTGATGATTGTAGGATATTCATGGAATACATTCGTTGATAAGGCTTTAGAAACTTTCAAGAAAATTCTATTGGCAGGTGTAAAGCCATATTCAACAACCTTTCCCAACATCCTCCCTGCTTCTGCCAAAATGAGAGCTTTGGAATAGGGTATGCACATCCATCAAAAGCATAAAGGATGCAAGTGCCCTGATAGACATGCATGCAAAATGTGGAAGCATAGACAAGACACATGAACCATTTGGAAAAATTCCTCAAAGAAATGTGGTATCATGGAATGCCATCATTGCAAAATATGTTCAAAATGGATTTGTTGAAAAGGCCTTAGAAACTTCTAAGCAAATGCAACTAGCAAGTGTAAAGCCAGAATCCCCAGCCTTTACCAACATCCTCCCTGCCTGTACTCAAATTGGAGCTTTGGAAGAGGGTCTGGACATCCATCAAAGCATAATTGTTAGTGGATTCTTCTTAGAAATTGTAGTTGCAAGTGCCACTTCCGAATACCATAGCCTTCACAAATACTTATGCACAAAATTTAATAAAGAAAAATTTATGCACAAATTATCTCTTGATTGATCTAATATTGTAACTAATTTTCTCCAAATGAAAATTTGAAGCTCCTTGGAGTTTTCTATGGCGTTCACTAAAGTGGTTCATAACTCTAAACACGTAAGGTGCATATACATTTCAGAGAGCTTGGAGTGCATGCACATCATCCCATAAGATATGTTTGACAAGAAATTTGAGCAACTTTAAGCAATTCTTAGATATATTTTTACACATATATGTCATGCCCCAAATCCCAGATCCCCAATATATACACACACACACACTTGTGTTGCAGCAATTTCCAACCAATGTAAGAATGTAAATTCATTCTAGATAGCTTGGAGTGCATCAACACATTCTATATATATGTATATATCCCACAAAATCTCTCTCTATATATACATATATGCGTATGTATATAGATATATATAAACACATACACACTTTTGTTGGACCAATTACTAGGAAAATATAAGATGTAAATCCATTCTAGACATCTTGGGGTATATGTATAGATATATATGCACACATATACACGTGTTGGACCAATTACCAGCCAATATAAAATATAAATTCATTCTAGATAGCTTGGAGTGCATCAACACCTTCTAGATAGCTTTTCTCAGATGTTGTACTTGAAACTACCCTGGTAAAAATGTATGCAAAATGGGCAAGCATAGACAAGGCATGTGAATTGTTTGACATAATGCCTCAAAGTAGGTGTCATCTCATGGAATGTGATGATTGCAGGGTATTCATGGAATACATTTGTTGATAAGGCTTTAGAAACTTTCAAGCAAATTCAATTGGTAGGTGTAAAGCCATATTCCACAACCTTTCCCAACATCCTCTCTACTTGTGCTAAAATGAGAGCTTTGGAGTAGGGCATGCACATCCATCAAAAGCATAAAGGATGCAAGTGCCCTGATAGACATGCATGCAAAATGTGGAAGTATAGACAAGGCACATGAACCATTTGGAAAAATGCCTCAAAGAAATGTGATATGATGGAATGCCATCATTACATGATATGTTCAAAATGGATTTGTTGAAAAGGCCTTAGAAACTTCTAAGAAAATGCAACTGGAAAGTGTAAAGCCCTCCCCAGCCTTTACGAGCATCCTCCTTGCCTGTAATCAATTGGAGCTGTGGAAGAGGGTCTGGACATCCATCAAAGCATAATTGTTAGTGGATTCTTCTCAGAAATTGTAGTTGTAAGTGCCACTTTCGAATACCACAACCTTCGCAAATGCTTATGTACAAAATTCAATAAAGAAAAATTTATGCACAAATTCTCTCTTGATTGATCTCATATTGTAACTAATTTTCTCCGAATGAAATTTTGAAGCTCCTTGGAGTTTTCTATGGTATTCACTAAAGTGGTTCATAACTACAAACACATAAGGTGTAGATACATTTCAGAGAGCTTGGAGTGCATGCACATCATCCCATAAAATATGTTTGACAAGCAATTTGAGAAACTTTAAGCAATTGTTAGACATATTTGTACACATATATTTCATACCCCAAATCCCAAACCTTCGTAGCTTGTGGTACACTAGTAATAATAGTAGCGATTCCCTATCTTTAAATTAAAGGCAAACGTCTATTAAATTGTAAAAATGAATCACAACTATAATAAATCACAACCTCTTATGAATGATCTATCAAAGTAAAGGAAGGCTATTTAGCCTCAATATAATAATGTAAATTCATTCTAGATAGCTTGGAGTGCATCAACACCTTCTATATATATGTATATATCCCACAAACTCTCTCTTTATATATACATATATGTGTATATATATATATATATATATATATATATAAACACATACACAATTATTACAGGCAAATATAAGATGTAAATTCATTCTAGACAGCTTGGGGTATATGTATACATATATATGCACACATATACACCTGTGTTGCACCAATTACTAGCCAATGTAAAATGTCAATTCATTCTAGATAGCTTGGAGTGCATCAACACCTTCTAGATATATTTTCTCAAATGTTGTAGTTGCAACTACCCTAGTAAAAATGTATACAGAATGGGCAAGCATAGACAAGGCACATGAACTATTTGACATAATGCCTCAAAGTAGATGTCATCTCATGGAATGTGATGATTGCAGGATATTCATGGAATACATTCATTGATAAGGCTTTAGAAACTTTCAAGAAAATTCAATTGGAAGGTGTAAAGCCGTACTCCACAACCTTTCCCAACATCCTCTCTACCTATGCCAAAATGAGAGATTTGGAATAGGGCATGCACATCCATCAAAAGCATAAAGGATGCAAGTGCCCTGATGTACATGCATGCAAAATGTGGAAGCGTAGAAAAGGAAAATAACACACTATAGAATCGATACAATACTCTATTTAAATAAACTCCATATGTCTCCTAGAAATAATCTACCAAAAATTTCATTGTTCCTTTTTCGTCCACGGGAAACCTATCAAAATAATATATCCCAAAAAAAGTTCAATACCATAATAGAAGTCAAATTACAACCACTTGTAATGAGAAGAACATTTCCCTTTTCAAATTACTAATATTAAACATCAAGCATGCTGAGATACTTACGTTAGTTCCCTGGCGGGTTGAGAAGTCAACCCAGAAATATGATATTTCCTCTGCATATTTCCCCGATGTGTCAACTCTTACACCTCTCAAGGCTTTCTTAATATGGCTCAAGAAAAATGTGACAACGATTGAAATAGACTAGACCCATTATTTATGTCTATACATTTTCTAACTACCTTCTAAAAATTGAATCGGGTATCTAGAAATCCCATACCTTGATGCGATCAACACCAAATAATGGTCTCGATCCCATGTCCCTGCTTAAGAGTTGTGCCACAAAATCAATGACATTCAATGGCTCAATGAAAGCAGTTGATCACATATTTGCAACAAGAAATGAGATGGTTGTGAATTGTTATTGTAGGTTGACATTCAAAGTGTAGAATTCATAATCATACCTTCCAACACAAGATATATATAAATAATAATATGGAAACATTTGCTAACAGAGAAACAACACTTATCGTTACTTTGCATTAAAAGGGAAACAAATAACACAAGGGAAATAGTGACATAAATTTTTTTTTTTTTTTTTACTTACGTAGCTTCATACCAATATTAAGGGACAATCCCATTTGAGTAGGTCTTATGCTCTGGTAAAACCCACGCCAACTTTCTAGACACTCACCAAGTTGTTGCCTCCTTTCCAAATCAGAAGAGTAGAAGGATCTTCCAATAGGAGAATTCCTACAATGCAAATACCACACACTTAAATTTTTTTAAGACACCTATGTGTAGGCAACTCCCGCAACACTATATCCAACACTTGCAAAGCTTCTTGAGGCGCATCTTCTTGCTTTCCAAATAAGAATTGACCTAAATGGTGAGGGTCTGCATGAGCTGCAAACTTGATCACAACCTTGAATTGTTGTTCCCTTTTGAGAGAAAACAAAAGAAGAAAAGATTAGTTATTTTGATGAGTAAATTTAGAGCTTATCCTATTAAACAAATAAATTTTTAAAATATAAAAAACAATTATCACCAAATATCCCTGAAACACTAGAATGTATATAGCAAAAAAAATGGAAGACAACAATTTTCTAAAGAATGGAAAAGCCAACCAGGGATGATGATGCTTAAAATATAATGCTAATGATTTTATATAGAATGAAAAAGTCAATAGCGATCCCAAGAATCATGCTTAAGCAAGACAACCATGCAATTATGAAGAAAGAAGCATTAAAAATAGGTTCAATGATTTGTCCAAATAAAGGACCTGACAAATTGAAATAGAAATGTAATTCTTGAAGAACAAATAATATGTTCTCACGGGTCAACAAAGTGTCATATTGTAGAATTTTGGCTGGACAAAGGCATATACTGCACACATAATTGTAGGCTAATAGTTCCTTTGTAAGTTTGGTAGCCATTCGAGCTTGGCTTGCTGAATTCATTTTCTTGTTTAAGACACCATATTGTCTGATCTATTCTTCCATGTTTTTTGATAACAATGCTGACATAATGGGAAGGCATTGGCTTGATTAGGGCAAGAAGAACTCCTCAGGAGTTGGGTTTTCATTGCTTAAGTTTATCACTATTTGTCTAGGCTATTGTCATGTCATCACTCAATACTTTTGTCAGAAACGTATAGATGCAATGATGCATGGATGTGTTTATTTTGAATTATGGCTCTAAAGTGATTTTTTTTGTTTTAATTTAATGAATGCATTGATCATAAATGTCTGCCTGCCCGAATGCATGTGTACAATATACATGTACATATGTATGAATTGCTACCTTTTCTTAGTCCAAGGTTTGTGAGTATGAGTTTGCCTACATATATTAAACATAACTTACAATTAAGTCCCTTTACCATCTAACGTTTGAGAGTATGCATTTGACTGCATACACATATGCAAATTACAATGAAGTCTCTTCTCAATTTGCAGTGTATTTTCCCTTTTTGAAGAAAGAAAAAGAGTAATGCTGGTTTTGATATAATTAGGATACATGCTCATATGTAGGATTAAACTAAAAATATGACCATTAGAGCTAATGCCTTGGTTTGGATTGAAATTCCTCACATAGTTCTCTACCTTATTTTTTAGAAGATGATAATGATTTGTAAGAGGCCAGTGGCTATGAAAGTGTGGTTGTGAGTTATTAACCATGCTAGAATTTAAAATAATTATGTTGAATCTATTGCGCAGAGTAAAAAATGATATAAGAAACCCTGACCATAAAGAAGAATTGTGGGATGGATTAAAAATTGTTAAAAATCATAGTATGCAATTTAAACATGATTTTAATCCATGCAGGCTGGAATAAACCTATCAACAAATGTTGACCACGATTTAAAAAAGCATATTTATGTCAAGGAAAAAAAAGTTGGCAGTGATGTTTCACTCTGTTGGTGATTAATCATGCATTTTTGGTGATTTTTGCTTCTTTGGAAAATAACTCTACAGATTATAATTATAAATGTAAAATCCGAGAACCTATCTTGACCTGGACAATCACCAAGGGCTCATCTATTTGTGATAGATTATACAATGCAAAATGATGGTCTAAACCATCCTAACATCAGACCAATGAACATATCCCACACCTGAGCCACAACTGCTAACCCATAAAAGGTGTGTTTAATGACTCTGTAGAAGACGTACATATTCAAAGGGATGTCTTAGAATTGTATCTAAAATTATTTACTCTCCAAGATAGAAAGTGAGGCATAAGCCTTGCAAAGGCGCAATTGAGAAACATGATTCAAACTAAAAGACAAGCTAAATATTTGAATTCCTAGGTCTATTATAAGTTGTGATCTATATAGGCTCTCTTTTGTGCGGGAACTGAATACTGGAAAGAACATCCACTCAGGTATTGTATGCGATGATTTAAGATTTACTAAGCTTAACAAGAAGCTAGCATCCCAATTACACCTATGTTGGACTAATTACCAGGAAAATATAAGATGTAAATTCATTCTAGACAACTTGGGGTATATGTATAGATATATATGCACACATATACACCTGTGTTGCACCAATTACCAACCAATATAAAATGTAAATTTATTCTAGATAGCGTGGAGTGCATCAACACCTTCTAGATATCTTTTTCTCATATGTAGTTGCAACCACCCTGGTAAAAATGTATGCAGAATGGGCAAGCATAGACAAGGCATGTGAACTATTTGACATAATTCCTCAAAGTAGATGTCATCTCATGGAATGTGATGATTGCAGGATATTCATGGAATATATTCATTGATAAGGCTTTAGAAACTTTCAAGCAAATTCAATTTGCAGGTGTAAAGCCATATTCCACAATCTTTCCCAACATCATCTCTGCCTATGCCAAAATGAGAGCTTTGGAACAGGGCATGCACATCCATCAAAAGTATAAAGGATGCAAGTGCCCTGATAGACATGCATGCAAAATGTGGAAGCATAGACAAAAAATAACACACTACAAAATCGATAAAATACTCTATTTAAATAAACTACATATGTGTTGGTTCATGGTTTCAAAGCCAGTTATAGAGCAAATCCAAGGGGATAAGTGACAAACTCATGCAGAAAAGATGGATATTGCTAAGGATGCATGCATGATACTAAATACACAGAGAAGGGAGGTGGGGAAAGAGGGGTGGAATATGAGGACATGTTCATTAGCATAGTCTGCTAAATGGAAGGGAATTGCATGCTAGGTAGGCAGGCAGTTAAAGTACATTTTAGTCTATCACAACAGAGAAGAAACGATAGAACTGGAAGAAAAGAATATGAATGGAATGTTTTAAATAACCTGATTTCTGATTATATTGCCAAGGTGTCCATATCCAATATACCTTCCAATCTTCTTGTATTAATCTCTAGTCTTACAAAATATGTACAACATCAACAACATTAATTTCATAGTTCAATATATTCCACAATTGTAAACATTCACGAGTATCAGTATTAATATCATCTAGATGTCAATTCAGTATAACTTTTTAAATAAAATTAGTATATTAAAAATTATTCTAAGATTCACAGAAAATGTGCAAAGGCAAGTGGAAAATCATTCACGCTACTAAATGATTGGATATTACTTCCTCTTGGTATAGAAATATTATAGGTAAATACTGAAAATTTGGAAACATTTCGAAAAATCCTCTCACAGGCCACCATAGGACATCCTTGTGAACATAGATTAGAAAATTCATTTCATGAATCAGTAATCATTTAACTTTATAGCTGCAATAGTTACTTTTGATTAATGAAATACATTCTTGCAGTCTTTGGATTTGTTAAGAATCATCTTTCAATCATTGACTACTCCACTATCTATTGCTAGAATCTAGACATCATAATTACATGTTGTGTGACCTTGTTGACATTACAAGATGTTTAGGCTTGTTCCTACATACAAATTTCCATGCACTTTTTCTTAATAGCAGTGAGTAGATCAGCCTTGCATCATAACTATTTTTATGTCAAATTATTATTTTAGTTTGTGATCACTATAACTTGTCCCTGCCTATAGAACAAGATGAGAATGGATTTATACAAAAATCAAACCATATAAAAACTCATTTGCTTCACTTTTTTTGAATGACAATATCTGCACACTATTGGCCCTATTATTTCATAATATGTACAGTCTAAATAGAAAAAACTTAATAAACCTTGTGCAACTTACAAAATCAATAGGAGTATAGAACCTAGAATAAAAACTTGTATTGCAAAACTTATAGGAAAAATATCATTGTGTTTTCATATCTCTAGTCATATTGTTGACATAAGCTCGTGTAACATAGATAGGCAGGAATGGATACCTAAGTTGGCAGAAAAAGCCTTCCATTAATCTTCATATGGGAAACACAGTAACAATAAATTGGCAGTATGAGGTATTGAAGTGGAAATGAAATTCAAAATCCCAAAGAATATTTACAGTGGAAACGTCTATGAAAGTGGTCAACCCCTACAAGAGTTGACATAAAAAATTCTTGAACTAGAAAATTACCTAGAGCGAGAGCGAAATGTCACAGTTTACAAATGAGAGATTCCATTTATCCAAAGCAAAATTGCTCTTGTTTTCTATAAACCCAACGGTGCTAAAGAAATTTGCATATACAGTTACAAAAAACCCTAAAGAACAAAGAAAATTTTAATAAAAACCCTAAAAAACAAAGAAAGATGAGAATATGACAAAAAATTATCATGAAATTTAAAGCATGTGAGCTCTAAGAGAAATTTTAACAACAAATAAGAAAATGGAAATGGATCAGTCTTAGTAAGGTCATAAAAAATTACTCGAGCTCCTTAGATCCAAACCCTTTCATATTCTTGTATCAACAAACACATTCGCTGGTGTATTGTATGATGTTGTCCATCATATACCATTTGGATGAGGAGTCGTCGCCTGCAAATCCCAAAATGGAGTAAGAAAAAAGGAAGAAAGCTAAAAAATAGAATGGAAAAAAAACCCTTTGTAATTGCTACCTACAAGACAAGTCCCCCTTCCATGACTGCAAACACGGAGCATCACCTGTTGGTTGACATGAAGGGAAGGAAAATGAGAACTATTATGCAAAATCACCTATAAAAAATCAACGGTGAAAATTTTCATGCTGTTCGAGATTTAGACGGTCTCAAAAATTAGTATCCCTCTCAAATTTTAGTATCTTACCTCTGAATATCAAAGTGTTCACTGTATGTCTCTGTTCTCCATCGCATTTAGCCCCAAACCCTAAGAGAAACCATATACAGCTAACCAAAAAATATTTTAGACCTGTGTACGAATTGGTAAAGATGGAACATGGCCAACAAAAAACACATTTTGCATGGGACGTTTTTTCAGCATACTCAGATTATGTTGAATGGAGAGGGCTCAATGGTGGTGCAGGAGCTTGTGGAGTCTAGAAATGGGGAAAAACAAATATTTAAACAAAATATAAATGAAAGAAAAATCACTGCCACTTCCACCATTCCTATTCTTCTTGGTCACTCTGAGGACCAGATCTATAGAGCAAGCTCGAACCCTACGCTGCCTTTCTTTCGCCAGTTTCTGTTGCTTTTCTTGCGAACACGAAATTTGGGGTTTCCTTTTTTTTGGGATCATAACAAGATCTAGATGTGGATGCTTCAGTTTAAACGTGTCATATTTCTGTCTATTTGTCTTGGCAATGGGAGAAATTACTTTAAGACGCAATTATTTTTCTAACCGAGAGGGCGGGAAGGCTGACGAAAATTATGATCAAATTTCACACAAATAGCATATTGGCTCATAAATATATTTTTGAAAACTACACTTATGGATCTACAAAAGGGTATTTTTATATTTTAAAAAAAAATTATTTATATTAGTAGGAGTTATTGAAAATTCAATATTTTCAAATAATTTTATTTTTTTGGTAAATTGGATTCAAAGTGGTGCTCCATATATTTTTAGCCAACAATTTTAGTGGAGAAAGTTGTGGAAGTATCTAACTTACCTAGAATGAATCTTATTAGATCATATGTTTGACCAAAGTTTATTTTTAGTTATAAATACTTAAATAAAATTATACTGATAAGTTGGCTGAAAGTGTGACATAACTTTGTGCTTTTACCAAAGTTAGATTATCAAACCATAGATAAATCATCAAGGTGATTATGAGAATAATGGGAAAGTTTTAGGGATGTAGTTTTCATCCTTACAACTTTCTCCAACTTTGAATTATAATTAAACTACCATCAAGCATACATGTCAAATTATTTACAAGAAGAGAAAATGAATGTAAATTGAAATAACATCGAGAATGATATGAATATGGATGGTCATGTCCACAAGTTCCATCTAAAGTTAGTTTTGAATCCTAAATGTTACAATCATTAAATTCTAGGAATATCATCTAATCAAAATCTTAAAAAATAATCTCATTAGCAACTACATGCTAATGCCAAATTATAATATATTTAGAATTAAACTTATATATACATAATCAATTACTAGATAATTTAACTTAATAAAGATAAGTGTGCACTTAGAATATTATAGATCAATATAACTAGTAAAGGAGGAGGTAATTTTACAAGTTGCATGAATAATGTTAACTATGCCCTACAAATAAATAATCAATCTAACCATGGTGAATGTGGTGATAAATTCCTAGAGGGCTACAAAATAAATAAATAAATAAATAAATAAATAAATATACCCTCTAAGTGGTTTTGCACAAATTATGTAAGTTATTAAACATGAGTAGAGAATAAATGAATGGTAAAAATATAACATGTATGATAAATGATCATGTAATGTAAGATTAAATAAGAAGTCAATAATCACATTTCATAAAAAAACACCATCTACACAAAATAGATAAATAACTAAACTATGATCATGTGACTCCATGTACCAAAGGGAACTAAGATATCAATGATATTGCACCAATGGTTCACTTGGATAATGAAAAATCTACCATAACCCAATTGATATATAAGGACATATAGAAATAGATAAATATAATATAAATTATAATCAAGTAAAAGAACATGTATATTTAAAACTCAAATAAGGTTTAAGGTTTAGGGTTTGGGAGTATGGTATATAAGAAAATCTCACAAGTTTTATATTTACTATAATTTATTTTTAACATTACAACTTTAATACTTAATTATTATTTATTTACGTTGTATACAATACATTCTAAATTCTTAATTTATGTGTGTAGATTTAGAATTTACACACAAATAACCACAAATCACTAGTTCACATCATCTTTAAATTCTTAATGGTTAAGTTGCTATAGGTCTCAAAAAGTGAATATTTAGTTAAAAATATTGATATGAATGTCCATCCTGACCAAAAAGTGGGACTTATTATTGTGGGATTATCCATATATATCAACACTTACAAATACATTTATTAAAAGACACTTATAAACTAGCAGTTCCGTGTAGTAACACACAACAATGAGCCGATAGGCGGAGATGGACATGAAAGGCAAGTGACATGTAGACACCGAGGGTGGCAGAGTTAAGTATATCTTGAAGTAGATGCAAACAATTTAAAAATATAAAACATGGTGCAAAAGTAAAAAAAATAAAAATTAGAAACATGCACATTCACAAATACTTTCCCCAATAGTGATCCATCGACAACAACCAAAGCACAAATCTATAATATTAACTATTTTATTTTAAAATATTTCAATCGTAATTTCTCTATTATTATTAATATTTTTGATTCAAAAGGTAAACCGAATTATCTACGATTCTCTTAGTGAAATATGCTCAATATCGAATAAGCCTCTTTATGTATACATATATCTTATGGTTAAGGTTTAACCTTGAAATCAAGGAAAATTTATCAATCCCAGTTGTAATTTAGACCTTGAATTAAGTATTATATCCAATCTGGTATGGTAATTCTAAACTCTGAATCCTTATTATCGAATAAGACTCCTTATCTCTCCTCGTATGTTGAGAATAGCTAATATTATCTCTAAGATGTGAAGAGGTATGGGTCTTGAACCTCTCTCTCTTTAAGAAAGTAATAATAAGATTTTCCTTAAATGTTGAAGAAGGATTTTCTTGGAACCAAGTTATTGTAATATCCAAACCCTCATTATGAAAGGATATATTGTTGAATTTGTGTAATTCATTTGATTGGAGTTCAAGTACTTTGCTATTTGAAACTCAAATTTTTTTCGTGATAGTTTGAAAAATACTAGTGAAATATTTTGTCATTTAGAGGTTATGTACTTGACAGGATTCCAATAACGAACCAGTCTTTTTCTCTATGATAAAATTAGTAGAGTAAATTTTAAATGAAGAGAAAAGTACTGAGCCTAGTCTCTCTCATTCTGTGTTTATATTTAGACATTAACTTAACCTTAAACTAAGAGGAAAGACTTTGAATCAAGTTATAGTTATATGAGAAACTTCCTCTCTACTGTGTTCATCTCATGACTTACCTTTGGTAAGGGACTGAGAGAATCTCCTTCTCAGTAGATACTAATTTGTTCATCTATCTTTGGCTGTATAAGCAGTCTACTTCCAAAGAGGTGAAAAGATAAATAACCCAATCTCATTTAAAGGGTTATGAAAACAACCTAATCTTAAGAAGAGATCCTTAAGAGTTTATTGCGATATTAAATCCTATGGTTAAGATATAACCTCGAACCAAGAAGAAATGATAATCAAACTTGAAAATGTAAAATTAGACCTTGATCTAAGTATTATCATGTTGAGCAAGGGTGAGAGTTGTTGGTATGTGGCGTGATCATGCTATCGGATAGCCCATGGTATCGCATCACCGAAAAAGGAAAAATCAATGAAAAGGAAAAATCCGATTTTGTAGAACCCGAAAACTGGAAGCTTCTAAGCTTGGTAAAAAGGGGTTTGGATGGGTATTTCAGATGATGAAAACGCGATTATTCGCGTAGATTGTAATAGGGTTTTTCACCGATAATAAAAAGTATTGATGGTGTGGTTTGGTGGATGTAGCCCGTGATTGGGTGAACCACGCAATTCTCGTTATGATTTATTCCGCATGTTTTAGTTTCTCTTTTGTTAATTAAAATCTGCATTTAATTGTTAGATCTGCCATCTCTAACCCTAACAAGAGTCCGACAACACAATAGTGCCAAAAATATCAGCACAATAGTGCTAGAGATATCAACACAATATTGAGAGATATCGACAAGAGTGCTAGTAAAATTAAAAATCCTTGGCTAAGGACGATGCTAGATTCAACATCCGGTTATCAAGTACTAGATATACCACTAATTAGAGTGGCCTTTCTAGTTGGGAGGTACCATTAGTAAGGTCGATCAAGAGGTATAGGTCCTTGACACTAGGATTAGAGGCATGATGATAATATGATCCATGTTGATTACCCTCATGAAGGGATAGGTTCCTTCAGTTGAAGGAACATGGGAGACTAGTAGGTATTTGGTTGGATGGTAAAGCCCCTGATGATATCTTCTTTTCCCATGATGATAGAGTCAAGAGCAAGTGCTTTAGCTTCTTAAATATAAACTCTTTTACCCTTTTCTTTCTCTTAAAGTATCTGCAATGATTACTTAGCATAAATTGATTAGTTGTAATTCTATTTGGAAGTATTGAAAAGTTAATTAAGTTCATTTAGATTTCTATTATTGGAAATCTACAGATGTGCCTTTTCAGTTAAATCAGTTAGACTTTTTCTCTTCAACTGAACTGAACTTAGAAGTTAGTTGAATAATTGGATACTATGTAGTTTCTTTTATTTGAAATTCTTTTCTATTGAAATGCAAAAAGGAAACCCTAGTTCGTTATCAGTTAATGAAAGTTGTGAGTTAGTTAATGATGCCCTAGTTGTTATTCCCTTTCCAATTAGTTATTTACATTTTGGAAAACCCTATATTGTTAGTTATTTAGTTTCCTTTTAGCTGAAGTTGGAAAAATAACTACTTTTTCATTAACTATAAGATGTTTGTTGTTACATATGGTATCAGAGCTACCAGGTTTGACACTGAACCTTGGGATCGTCATACAAACTTAGAAAACTAAAACCTATGATAGGAAGTGGTAGACATTATTTTGCAAGAAATTTTGTAAATAAATCTATCATAGGGAGTGATAGTTGATGTTTTGTAATTGCACCTATCACAAGAAGTGATAGTTATTTGGTCATAGAACCTATCACAGGAAGTGATAGTTACTTTGTAATCGAGTCTATCACATGAAGTGATAACCATTTTGTAAAAAAATTTTGTACTAAGCCTATCCAAGGAAGTGATAGCCTTTTTGTAACAATTTTGTATTGAATTTGTCACAAGAAGTGAAAATAATTTGGTAAATTTTTTTGCGTGTAATCGTTAAAGGATCTTAGGAGTAATTTGAGTTATCAAGTAATTATGAAACCATTCTATCTAGTTAAGGAAAGGTATGCCTAGGGTACCAAGATTGTGATCAAAACCTATATAATAGTTAATTTTGAAATTGTGAACTTAAGGATGGGAAGATCTAGAAGTAATCAACCAGGTGCAGGGGCATTTGATTGTTGAAAATCCTTGAAATTATATCAAGACTCATAGATAAGATAAACTCTAGTCTAAATTCTATATGGATTGGAATGAGCCAAGTGAAATTAAGGTATCAAGATGATAAGAAGAATAATAGTCAAGGACAACATGCTATTGCATGAAAGATAGCATGAGGAAAGGGGAAGCAGATTAGTGTTTTATCTCTTAATCCCTTGTGGAGTCTAGAAAAATGAGTCAGTAAGAGAAAGGATGTTTGTTTACTTCATGGAAGAGGAGTTGTCATATTGATAGTGTTGTGAGATCACAAGATTTGCAGGATTTGATTTGATATGACAAGAAGTTGTTGTCATGAGCAACATGAAATGCAGATATAATATGACAAGATGATGGATAGCTTTAGATGACAAGTTTTCTATCTACATACATGGTCCGCATTTTTTTTGGAATGATAAAATATTTTGTTAGAAGTTTATTGACTATGTGGTGACTTAAGACAAGTAGAGCATACTTGGTGTTCCTTAAGGATTTACATTTGAACCATTTTGAACAGGTCTCAAAACATATTTACATAACATTCATCAAGAAAGAACTTTGATCTTTATAGTATATTAGGAAGTATCGGTGTATATGGTGTATTATAATTATCTCATATATTTATTTTTCCAGTAATATTCAGGAATTTTAGTTGAAATTGGTTCATCTTCTTAGTAGTGATTGTGTTTTGGCTAGTGGTAGTGAAAGTCATGGTGCAAATATATTCATACAAATTTTGGACAAGCATCACTGGTAGAACTCTTGGATAGGTTTCTATGATTGGTACTACAAAGACATTTCCTAGTGAATAGTGCTAATGGAGACAACAACAACATGATTAAGGTGATGGTGGAGTATCTATCAGATCATCTCTTGAAGGCACAAAGTAAAATGGTAAGGGTTTATTGTTCAAAATTTTGTTCAGTATTGGTACAATGGTGATGGAGTGGTTAACGCAGACAACTTGTGTGAATGTTTACATTCACAAAACATTTTTTTTGATATATTAAAGTCTATATGTGACTATGATAAAATTTGTAAATCAGACATGCTTAGTTATTGTCATCTACATGAGAAGAAATAGAAGATCAGTGTTATGAGTCAATAGGAAAGAGAGTGATACAGTTCAATACATGACTCAAGCTTGTTTTCCACAAGGTTATTATAGATCTTCTTGTTAACTCCTGACAATGGTATAATGACTCTGATGTCTTTAACTATAGCATCTTTGCTAATGGTAATCATAGTGATGGCAACAAAGGGACACACAAAGCCACATGTATATGGTATTCTTTAATTGGAGGATACTTGATACAAATGATATTTGATTGTTTCTCAGTTTGGCTCAATTCACTGATGATCATTAAGTAGGTATCTTTGACACATGATATGAATAGGAACATGCATATCTTGGTTATGTATATAATACATTGGTTCCCACATATGTTTCATTGCACAGTACATTGGCCAGGTAGTTGTACAAAGCTCATTCTTTTAGGGGGAAGCTTTTCATGCTTATTCTTACCCTTGTTGATAGTGTTGGCATTATTATTTTATCAAGTGGTGATATATTGGCATGGAATGCAGAGAAAAATGGTATAGAACCAGGACATACTTGTTCACCGAGATTCATGAGAAAACCAATTGCTTTATACAAATAATTAAACAAAAGTAAGGATGAAATTCTTGAGGGACTTATTTGTTTGATGAATTTGTAACACAATCTCTAACCTATAGAAGTTTTTGGAAAGACTGATTGCAGTGCATCAATATACTCCATTGGTAATGACTCAATCGAGTCACATGGTGCAAGATAAATGTTTCTCTACATTATGGCACTTCTTTGGATTTTGGTAAAAATTCCTTTTTAATATTGGAAAGTAATGTCATTATTTTATTTAATTTGAAATGGTTTAACCATCGAATTTTGAAGATTGTTTATTTTATGGCCAGTTGGTCAAAAATTTGACTAAGTGTTGGGAATAAGCTCATTCTTTTGGTTATTGCTGGAATTAAGCTGATTATATTCTGTTATAGAGCTAAGTATTGTGGGGGTTGCCCAAGAATATTTTGGTTGTTCACCATGTTTGATGTAATGATCATCTCTATCATGTCCAGGATGGGCCTTTGATGGATCTTGTAAGAAAGTAAATTTTAAGAAAATGCACCTAGTATGTTCTTAATTTTACAAAGAAAGAAACCTTGTGTTATGGTATGTGGGCGGACAGGTAGTCCAGTAAGCCCAGGTGATTAGTCTCTCCAAGTCGAGCAGGGTGGTGAGATACTTAGCCAACCAGAGTTGTCATAATTAGTAGGAGGGTATCCTTAGTAGTGTGACATAGTTGGTTAAGTTGGGGTACACACTAGAGCTCAGATGGCAACTAAGGGGGGGGGAATTCCTTCTTTCAATGGCATGCAAAATCTTGGAGGATAGTTAAACTGAAAAGGGAATTCTGATCTTTCTTTTGTATTTACTTAATAGTTTATTTTAATGACATGCATTAGATAAATGAAACTGGAACTTGATGAAAACCCTTCAGCTAGAAAAGTGAAGGTTCATGTTAACTTTTGGTGAAATTCTCTTGGACAATCTGTGTTAAAAGTAAATGATTGCTATACTCAAAAAGAGTATCCATCTTATGGTGTTTGTTATAACAAATTTTATAATTTTTCTATCAAGTTGACTCCTTTTGAAACATTGGACATAAAAGATGTCAAAGTAGTGTAAGCTGGGTAAGCTAGGAGACATGATTAGCATTAGTCCAAGAATGTTGTCAGAAATGGTAAAACAAATCAAACCAATCAGGAAATATTGGTGAAAGCTATTAACAAATAGAAAAGCTAAGTAAATGCCACCTGGGAGGATTATGAAGAAATCCTTAAAAAATTTCCTTATCTTTTGTTAAACAATTGATAACACTATATTTATGTTTATGTTTGTGTTTAAATTTAGAATAACCAATCATTAAGGATGATGATTCTTAAGGGGAGTAGTATGTTACATCCCTCACATTGAGACTATATGTTTGGTTATTTCGAATGCAATGTTAGTTGCAAGTAACTGCTTTCACGTGATTATGACCTTGAGAATGCAATATTTGTTCTTTTTATCGCAACTATAATGTTAACAAACTTTTTATTTTGCAAGTGAATTTATTGTTCACGCGAAGTTGAATGAGATAATGAGATTAAATTTAAATGCATATTATTTAGCTGTTGAGAACGATCTAACCATAATCCTTGTCAGTGGATGGAGGATTGTCGACGCCACGAGAGAAAGAGAAATATCATCAGGGAGAGGATATGGTTAACAATGAATCAATTTTATTGTCTACCTCGAGCCGGTGTATGACAAATATCTAAACCGTAACTTGGACTTAAATAATATAAAGTAATTAATTACTCTATAAGTTAATTTAAATATATATATATATTAATCTTTAATTATATTTAAGAGATTTCAAATTGATTAATAATGTTATAATTAAATAATAATAAATTGGAAGAGGAGAAATCGATATTTCATCTTTTGGAAATATTAATCTTGCATTGAATGATTCTTTTCTTCAAAATTTAAATGGAAATCATGTTGTAGTCGGGCTTGGAGGCAACTCGCCACCCACTTTGGAGGAACACCCAAGAACTTGGGCAGATGAATAGTTCTTGGAAACGGCTAGAAGTTCGAGTTTCCTTAAGAAAATAGACTTTCATTATCTCTAAGATGTGAAGAGGTATGGGTCTCAAACCTCTCTCTCTTTAAGAAAGTAATAATCAGATTGTCCTTAAATGTTGAAGAAGGATTTTCTTGGAACCAAGTTATTGTAATATCCAAACCCTTATTATGAAAGGATATACTGTTGAATATGTGTAATTCATTAGATTGGAGTTCAAGTCCTCTGCTATCTGAAACTAAAAATTATTCATGATATTTTGAAAAACACTAGTGAAATATTCTGTCATTTAGAGGTTATGGATTTGGAAGGATTCCAATAATGAACTAGTCTTTCTCTCTATGATAAAATTAGCAGAGTAAATTTTAAATGAAGAGAAAAGTACTGAGCTAGTCTCTCTCATTCTATGTTTTTATTTAGACATTAACTTAACCTTAAACTAAGAGGAAAGACTTTGAATCAAGTTATAGTTATATGAGCAACTTCCTCTTTGCTGTGTTCATCTCATGACTTACCTTTGCTAAGGGATTGAGAGAATCTCCTTCTTAGTAGATATTAATTTTTTCATCTATCTTTGGCTATATAAGCAGTTTGCTTCCAAAGAGGCAAAAAGATAAAGAGCCCAATCTCATTTAAAGGGCTATGAAAACAATCTAATCTTAAGAAGAGATCCTTAAGAGTTTATTGTGATATTAAATCCTATGGTTAAGATATAACCTTGAACCAAGAAGAAATGATAAATCAAACTTGCTAATGTAAAATTAGACCTTCATCTAAGTATTATCATGTTGAGAAAGGGCGAGAGTGCTGATGACATAGTAGTGCCAGAAATATCGGCATAGTAGTGCCAGAGATATCGACATAGGAGTGCCAGTAAAATAAAAAATCCTTGGCCAAGGTACGATGTTAGATTCAACATCTATCAGCTATCAAGTACCAAATATACCACTGATCAGAGTGGACTTTCTAGTTGGGAGGTACCATTAGTAAGGTCGATCAAGAGGTATAGGTCCTTGACACTAGGCTTAGAGGCATGATGATAATATTATCCATGTTGATTACCCTCGTGAAGGGATGCGTTCCTTTAGGTGAAGTTACATGAGAGACCAGTAGGTCTTCGGTTGGGTGGTAAAGCCCCTGATGGTATCTTCTTTTCCCATGATGATAGAGTCAAGAGAAAGTGCTTTAGCTTCTTAACTGTAAAATCTTGAACCCTTTTCTCTCTCTTAAAGTATCTGCAATGATTACTTAGCATAAATTGATTAGTTGTAATTCTATTTGGAAGTATTGAAAATTTAATTAAGTTCATTTTCATTTCTATTATTGGAAATCTGTAGATGTTTCTTTTTAGTTAAAATAGTTAGACATTATCTCTTCAGCTGAATTGAACTTAGAAGTTAGTTGGAGAATTGGATATTATGTAGTTTCTTTTATTTGAAATTATTTTCTATTGAAATGCACAAAGGAAACCCTAGTTCTGTATTAGTCAATGAAAGTTGTGAGTTAGTTAATGATGCCCTAGCTATTGTTCTCTTTCCAGTTAGTTATTTACATTTTGGAAAACCCTAGATTGTTAGTTAGTTAGTTTCCTTTCATCTGAAGTTGGAAAAATAACTTTTTTTTGTTAACTGTAAGATGTTTGTTGTTACACCACAGCTTTTGTCGAAACCTCCAAAAGTCTTCCTTCTTTCTCTTTGACAACCCTTTTTCTTCAGTTGCGCATTGATAGATTTGTTTATCAGAAGGTTCCTATCATATGGTACCTTTGGTGTGTAGAAGCTTAGCCATTCTAGTCACTTGAAAGGAATGTGTTTCAAATCAATTTACACCTCAACACTTTCCTGCGATAGATTCTTCCTCCTCTCAAAGTATTCCCACTCTTCATATATTTCACTATAAAGTCCCCATGGGTTGTAGTCCCACTTATTACAGATGAGGACTAGACCTAAGGCTGCCAATTCATCCGTGAGCTCCTCTTTACAAAATCGCTTCATCAATGATACTCAATTGTTAGCAATATTGAGGGGAAGTAGATATAACTTCGTTTTGTTTCTTTCAGTACCATAGATCTTGTTGACAATGGTTACCTAAAAGTACACCTCGAATGTGAAGACTTTGTCTGTCACAAATCTGGGGAGTTGTAAAGTCTCATCGGGAAAGCTGTGGAATCTGATAAATGTGAAGTATGCATCCATGAAATAATCTACCGAGTTCAGTGAGATTTTCATCCATTGTAGGACCTCAGGAGAGAAACAACCAATAGGGTGAGGCAAATATTCTTGAAGCACTGGCCTAAAAAAAAATCTACAAACCAATCATATCCCCTTGTTTTAGAAAGTATATGGGTCCACACAAAAACTAGCTGGAGACAACCCCTTTTGTCTAGCCTAGACATTGGTACATTTCTTCCTAGCCATTCATGATTCTGATACAAAACTAAATGGGCCAAGAAAGAAGAATACCTGAATTTGGAATTGGTTATGTAATTCTTTAGCTAGATCAACATGTTTCCAACTATTATCTCGACAAAATCATAGTGCCTCTAGTTCCTTTCTCTCTTTAGCACAAGGCTAAGACAAACTGAAAAGGAAGAACTTGATCATCCTTGTCAAGACCAAAAACCCAGGCCAACATTGAGAACACTAACTGCATGTCTCTCTTGAATTTTTCCGTATGAGAGAGGGAAGGAAATATGACCTCGGTCTGGCCGTTCCTTTGTTTCTTCTTCATAAAAATACGTTCCTCTAGCCTTTTCTTCCCCGAAGAGATCCATCTTTTATTCATCAAAAATATTTGCATCCCAGGCCGTAGGGATGCACAACATATCCCGTATGGCTTGGGAAGAAACAATAACCCTAATCCTGCCATTTTGAATGACCCCTGTTTCCTCATCGAATCTCCTTGCACATGCATTGACTAACTCCAGGAATGGATGCACAGTGGGCAACATGAACTGGGGTAAATCACACCCCTAGAGCCAAAATGGGAAACCCTCGGCTAGCCCATACTTTTCCTTTCTCTGAAAGACACCTTCTTTGAGACTTTTAGGGTTAATCGACAACTTGGTGTCAAAAACATTGTCGGTGATATTTTTCACTGCCTCTCTTTTTATAGGCTTATCCACCAGCACCTTACATAATTTGAAGGGTCACTCATCCACTATTGGGGCATTGGAAAATGAACTTTGTCCAAAAAAATTGGCATAGCCAGGTCGTCAACCCAAAGCTGTGACTTGTCTTCCAGAAGTTGAGGGTTTAGCCATGACTGTTATCAAGAAGTTGTAGAGAATTCCTTAGCGAAAATGACCACTGCCTTTTGCTTGAAAAGGAAAACTCACTTTTGAGTGTAATTAATTCTTTGCTTGTACATGTAGTTAAGACTATGCTATTACTGCTAGTCCATTAAATGATGCCATTGAGGCAATACATCTGAACATGAGATATGTATCCCTTGGGAATGCTGAGAATACCATGAGGATGGAATAAGTACATTCTCCTTGTTGCCTCTTTTACAAATATTTTTTTGCATCGAAGCGCGTGCCTTTTGCTATATGGAACATGTTGAAGTGATGCAAGGTACCCCCTAAAAAGACACGACCATTAATTTTTCAAAGTTTTCAGCGTGTTAATCCATGTATTTTCTCATTACTAAGCTATCTGGCGCTGATGATGGTGAAGGACACATGTCAACAATTGGCGTATGAGAGAATTTACTCCCAACGCCTAAATTTATTTATGAGGGAATTCCATCTAATCCTTCATATGATTTGTCTACCCTATTCCTTTTTTTCTAAAAATTTTCATTGCCATCCGGCCAAAAATAGACATTCCGTTGGTTGGGTTTGCTGGTTCACCTTTTCTATATATAGCTATGCAACCTCTTGCAACATTCATTTGAACATATAGTCTCTTAAGTTAGCTAGCCTTTCACTTATTCCCATTCCACCATAATTCCCTGCTTTATCAGGATGTTTGTTGGCTTAGGCACTCCCATCTAGCTCCTTCCGAGGAGACCACAATATAGCTTCATAGGATAGGTCACTAGTGACTGAATCAAGCATTTGGTGAAGAAATGTGACCCCCTCATCATGACTATGTTCAAGTGGGTGTTGGTGCAAACTTCATTACAGATGAGAACCAACTTCAGAGTAACTACAATGTGCTTTCCTGCTTTGTGGCCTCACTGCTAGACCTAAATGTTTCCAAGCCCATGATAATTGAACTATACTACAAGATGTTCAATACTTCACTAATGGAAGGGCTTGGAAATATAGTGCAAGTGGCCATCCCCGGTGTTGGTATTCCAAGAGCTATGGACCTCCGTAGGCACATGTACTTTGGCATAGATGTACCCTGGTTACCCTTCCTTTCTTATTTTTGCACTATGGACGTTGAGACACATTGCTACTCTTCTCAGCCAGCGACCACTTTTTTGATGTGGGAGTATGCCGTGGAGTAGGTTCTGGGGCTGCCCTAGAGGAAGCATTTCGACTTCCTGGTGTAAAGTCACAATGAGTAGGCCTTGAGCTTGTGCTGTAGAGTTCACGTTCGTATTATTTTCAGCCCCCTTTTACAACCTAGCAGACAAGGAGAAGAAGAGGAAGAAAAGAAAAGGAAGAAGAAAGAAGACCCGATAACGAGCCTTTACAACTTCTTGGGTGATGGTTGGAGGCCTTTTCTGACTGTTTTTGCACGTTGCCTCCCCTTTGGATCCTTTGGCTCCATAACTCCTTTTGGGTTTGTTCGAGAGAGCCTTATGTTTACAATTTGAGCCTCGGGCTTGCATTATATGTAAATTTTTTGATAGATAAAATATAATACAAGATTTTGTTTCTTTAGTGTTCTTCTTTAGTTGTTTTATTCTAATTTTTTTGAAATATTTACAATTTTTTTCATATGATACATAACTGTTAAAATTTTCAAAGAACTGTGCATTTTAATGGAAAATATTTACATAAATACCTTTCATTGATATATCTAAAGCATTTTGTTCCATATCTTCAAGCTTGTATGCGATCTTTCCTTTGCATGCGCTGATTCAAAAAGGTCCTTTCCACAATGCTTCAAATTTCGTGTGTTGCCCTAGTTTTGTAGTACATTCATTGCACTTTAGTACTAAGCTCCCTTCTTTGAATTCTAGGCTAGAAGTATCTTTGTCAAACCATCACTTGATTATTTGCTGGTGATTGATCATGGCTCCATGGGCATTTTCTTTGTCTTCCTCCAGTTTGAGGAGTTCTTCTAGTCGTACTTCCATTCTACCATTCTCTTCAATCTCCAAGGTTTTCAGTGGTTGTAAAGCAGGAATTTCTATGGAAATGGGTATCACTACCTCTTTTCCATACACCAACTCGTAAGGGTAGGACTTTAGAATCTACTTGGGGGTAATTCAGTCCGCCCACATAGTAGATCGTAAATGCTTGTGCCAATATCTTTGTCATTCTGACCCAATGCATTTGATTAACCTAATTAGGTTTTTGTTGGTGGACTCTGCTAACCTATTCCCTTGTGGGTAATAATTTCATGATGTTTTAAGGAAAATACCATGTCTGATAGCAAAATATGACATCCCTGACCCAACAAAAGCTCGAGCATTATCGGATATGATGGTTTTGGGTGGACCAAATCTGGCCACTATTTCTTCAAGGAAATTAACAATTTCCCTTTTTGTTGCATTCTTTAGGGCTATGGCCTCCATCCACCTTGTAAAATAATCAGTCTCCATGAGTATCCACTTGTGTCTGATGATGGACATAGGATTTATCATGCTGATAAAATCCAAACCCCATTAGGCAAAGGGTTCTTTAGTTATAATTGGGCTCAAGGGTAAAGCAACATTCTTTCTTTTGCCAACAAAATATTGGTACCGTGTACACTTCTGCACTAGATGATGTGCTTCAAAAAACATAGAGGGCCAATAATATCATGTCCGAATTATCTTTAAAGTGGTAGTCTTGGCAGAAAAATGTCCACCCTCAGGACTGTGATGAAATTCGTTAAGAACTCTTTCTGCATGTAGGTTGTCAAGACATCAAAGCAACACACCATCATAATTTCTCTTAAATAGTACATCCTCAATTAATACATACCTAAAACCTTGCAATTAGTAGTATCTCCTTTTATTGAATGAAAGGCTGGTTGGGTAATATCCCTTCTGCATATACCGAGTTTGATTAGCCACCTAGGACTCTTCAAACTCGTACTAGTTTGAGTAGACTTGGTCGGTCTCCTTTTTATCCACAAGACTCATTTCCTGTGTGATGTATTCACACACGCCTCTTCCCCGAACTAGCTTAGTTGGTCTGATGTCCACATCATATTCTAGGATCTTAGTGATCCAATTTTCTCTTTTTTCGGTGATCTCACCTTCTGTAATGTATTCCTGCACATTGGGGTGTGCTACAAGGATAGTGATCTTGTTGGCCAACACCAAGTGTCAGAACTTTTTTAAACTTTTAATTATGGAAAAATATTTCTTTTCCACAAAGTTATACCTAACCTCATAACCTTTCAAAGTTCTTGAATGGAAAGCAACAAGATGTTCTCCATCATTCATATCTCTTTTCTGAGTTAGCACCGAAGCTATACTATCTTGATCACTGTATACATAAAGTAGGAAGTCTTTGGAAAAGTCTAGATTAACTAAGACTAGAGCAACGAAAATCATTATCTTTATTTGCTCAAAAGCTTCTTTTCCTTTGGGGCTCCATTTGAACAATAGATTCTTTTTAAGCATTAGTGTGATAGGCCTCACAATACTAGTGAAGTCTGAAATGAACCTCTTGAAGAAATTGATTTTCCCTAGAAACAACTAGAGTCCTTTCTGGTTTATTGGTAGGGGTAATTCCATTATAGATCTAACCCTTTTGGGATCTATTGTTATTCCCTCTTTAGACACTACAAAGCCAAGTAGCTTACCTTGAGGTACTCCAAAGACACATTTTTTGGGATTTAAGGAAATCGTAAACTATTGGAATTTCTGGAAGACCTTTTCTAGATGATCGAAATGATCATCCTTTGATTTTAAAAAGACTGTTAGTCATCCAAATATATCAAAACAGTTAGGTTGATTAAACCTCTGAAAGCAATATCCATTGCTCGTTGAAAATTTGCACCAACATTTGATAGTCTGAATGACATCTTGGCATATGCAAACATTCCCCATTTAGTGGTGAACATCATCTTGCGTTGGTCACTCTCCCTTACATATACTTGGTTATATCCCAAAAATCCATCAAGCAATGAGAACATTTCAGATCCGACAAATGTCTGCAGAATTCTCTCCATTAATGGCAAGGAATAATGGTCCTTCAATGAGGCCTTGTTCAAATTTTGAAAATCGATGCAAAGTATGATGTCACCATTCTTCTTTCAGACAGATACTAGATTTGACACCTAGGTGGAATGTTTGATCAGATATATGATTCTTGATTAGACCAACTTGGTGAGCTCTTGTGCCATCAAGGTTTCAACCTTCAGGTTGGCTGGCCTTTGCTTCTATCGGATGGGCTTGGACCCTTCCTCCGAATCAATGGTATGATGAATTATACCCAGGTCATAACCTCTCAGATCATCATAGGTCTAGGCCATGAATCCGTTGTACTCATAGCACAAAACCCTTAATCTTTCTTTATCTTTCCGAGGAACCTCTTTTCCAACCTTCAACTTTTTTCCGCTTCCAACATCAAGCTCTTCATAATCTCTTTCACCTGTAGTAAACCTTTGCTTGCCACTTTTAGCATCTTCATAGTCAAAAAGGTTCTTGAGGGAAATTAACCCTCTGGGAAGCTTGTTCCCTTTTAATTGAATGACCTACCCTTTAGAAAAATTTACTCCTGGGGGTGAACAGTTGGGAACCATTCCTCCTTTTATTACAAAGGTAGCAATTTGAGTGTCATCATCAAAAAACTGCCAATTTTCATCATTGTCAGGAATTGAGGGTCGGATGACAACATGCACTACATTTTTCTTGGTTGAGTTAGAAATTGGTTCAAATTGTAACCCAACAGACACCATCCGATCAATGACACTATTCTATGATTGGGGAACAACTTGTATGTTGAAGGCTTAGAAGATCTTGATCAAGTCCCTAATCTGATGTGTATATGACTTCATTCAGGTGTTTTTTGTAGTTGCTTGACTACAGAATTGACTCACCACTAGCTCTGAATCTTTGAAAACTTGCACTCTCTTTACACCTATTCTTTTAGCAAGGATTAGACCATGGACCAAGGCCTCATATTCAACATCATTAGTCAAGCACGAGAACATAAAATGGTAAGCTTTGATTGTTTCAGATCCCATTGGGGATAGTAATTGGACACCTACTCTAGAGACAAATTTACACTTAGCACCATCAAAATATAGGGTCCATAGATGATTATCAGATGGGCCATCGGATTTCTCCTGATCCTTCATGAGTTTCAAAATTTTTTGATCTCCGTTGAAAATTACATAGGTGCCTAGCCCTATCGCATGGAAGTTTCCAAATGGATTTGAATCAATGAATTAGTTGAGCAACACTTCTTCTTCAAGAGTCCGCTCACTTGTATCCTCTTCATTTTCTAACATTTCTACGTAGTATTTCCCCTGTTGAGAGATGGAAGTATGTGCAGCTCCAAAGCATAAGAACACATTGTCCGCAATATGTTCAGGATGTAAAGATTTAGAAAGAATCTTCATTTTTTCCCCATGCTTGGTTCTCAGCATGAGGCAGGACTAGTCAAGTGCTAGGTATCTGCCAAGCTTGGTGGTAAAATATCTTGGTAGAAACATTCTGAAGATCGGTGGAATGTCTATCATTACTACTTCTTGCGTGATTGTTTGGCTTGGGCAGGAGAAAACGGTCAAAGAAAAGTCCTTTATTTGACCAATGGTTCCTTCTTCCCATCCAGTTGCATGATTCTTTTTTCAAGAGGCTCATACTTAAGATTCAAAGCATCTGCCTCTTGTTTTGGCATGACAGTTGTATTGGCTCCCGAATTGATCATATTGTTATGCAAAAACTTATCTCCCACAATAAGTGTTAAAAACAAAGGTGTGGGATTTGGCCTACTTACCTCTTTCTCCTTTCCATTTTCCATGTTATTTGCATATGCTACAGCTTTTGGTCCTTGAGGTTCCGATGCAGGTACCTTGTCTTTTCTTTGATCGCATATAGGAGCTACTCCTGTCTGAGGCATTTTCTCTTCTTTATTCAATGCTTCTCAAAGCAGAGTCTTTTGTTCTGGGATAGATATAACATCCCACAATGATATGTTGGTGGGAATCTTCTTCAATTGCTCCACCACATTAAGCATCATGAATTTTTGGGCCATGGGCTTAAATAGTGGTATTTCTCTTGTTTTCAAAAGAATTTTTTTTGACATGGTTGGGCTTGGTGTTTCACTCATATTTTTCTAAAGCTATGGTAGATTAGGTGGTTGCTGGACATGCTGAATGATATGTGGTAAAAAATTATTCTCTTGTGGCGGTGGTTGATGTGACTAAGGTCGTGGTAGAGGTTGTTGCATGTATTCTCTGGTGAGCCTTCTTTTAGACCTTGTGTTGTAATCTGATTGTAATTGCAGAGCGTTGTTCGTAGGAGCTTCATTTGTGAATACCACATCTTCTTCCTCCATCCACGATAACAACGCTTGATCGGGTGCAATGTCTACCTCTTTCTCTAGGGACATTCCTTGCATATGTACTCTAAAATGAGCATTCTCCATTTCAGAAGACCCGTATTCATCTGCACTTAGAAGTACACCTTTTCCTCTTTGTTCTGTATCTTTTGTTACATATTCCCCCTCAAGAAATTTTTGGGCATATGGTTATCACTGCATGGGAAGCACCATACATTCTCCTCTTCTACAAAATTGTTCTGGCCTAGGATCATTTCTCTGCTCTAGCTAGCCTTTACTATCTGAAGCGACATGGTGATTGGAACTATCTAGCTCATGGATGTCGTCTATTGGCCTCCTCCTTGGGAAAACCCATGGTATGTGTTCTGTTGATAGGATGGCCTGCTTCCGCTGTAGGTTTGAGTGCTCGGCTTTGGGGGAATCACATGCTTATGTTTGATGATAGCTAGCTCATTAGAAAAAGTACGCATAAGACTCTTTATGTTGTTAATATCCATCGTAACTAAGCTGGAGCCCGACGTACTACTTTGTGTGGCGAGATACACATACATGGATTGTGGAGCTCCTGACATCGATTACATAGCAGAAGTGATTGGAGAAACTTCTTCTCAAGGTGTTTGAGAGAGATCCGTAAACATAGGAATAAGGGGGTCGTGATGGGAGCTTCCCAACATTGATTAGACTTTTTTTTGCATGCACTGCCACCTTATATGCGTTAGGCAAGATATCTCCTCCCATGGAAGTTATCATGACTGCAATGTCCAGGTGAAAAGCATTTAGATAGAACATGAATGCCATGGTGGTTTGAGGTTGAGCAGTAATAGGGATCCTTTTCCAAGTCTTCTGGAATTTGGTGTTGAAGTCACTCATGGCATCATGTAGTGCTCTCTTGATGGAAATCAGTTGTTGCAACAATGAGGAGTAGTCTCCTTTCTCTAAGAAGCATTTAAATAGGTGCTCTCCAAGCTGGTCCTAGGAGATGATAGAACCCAAAGCCAAAGATCGACACCAATCTTGGGATTTTCCTTTGTGAACCAAAGATTTTATGGTGGATGGAATGCTAAGTCTCTTTTGCTCAACTAGGGCCTTTCACCTAATGAAAAGAGATAGATCGTATACCCAAAATCTAGGTGGTTCACTCAATCAAAGGTATGTATGATGAAATTATGATAAAGTAAAATGATCCAAATGCAACTAGATGATGAAATTAATTGATTAAGTATGTAAAAACCTAAGAAATGTAACTCGTTTGAAAACACATTGTGTAAAACAAGAATACCTAGAAATGAATGTAAATTGCAACATAACTTGATGAAACTGAAAGTGTGCACCTGGAATATGGATGGAGATTGGAAATAGCTTATGGAATGCTGATGATTCTGATTTTAAAGCCTTGTGGGAGTCATTCGCCATTCTAGGAGAATCAATCCCAGTTCTGCAAAACTGTTCCGAAAACTATTTTGGACAAAAAGGTATCTAAAAATGCAGAAAACCAAAAACTGACCTAGAAGTGGGACTCATTCACAACCCATGGAGAATGTGTCCAATTTTTAATTTCTAAATATTCAAAGGTGGAATCTAGAGCTCTCGATTTTCACTTTGATTCTCTATAGGTGTCCACTTCCAAAACTCTGATTTTTGGGTTTGAAAGTGATTTTTTGTTGATATTTTGACTTGATCAATGAAGAGAATACTTAAAAAACTTTGCAAATTTATTCCTAATGATTTCCAAGATTCCAATATTCCTAAATATATAAACACACAAGACAAGAAAGAGAAATGCTGGATGTTAGGGCATGGGGGTTTTCCTTGGTCAAACCCCTTTTAGGTAATTAAACCAAAATGGAGAAAGAATGTAATGAAACATGTAATAATGGAGTTTATTACCTTTCCATGATGATTCAACTTGAATGTATGCAATGAAACACGAAGAATCTACCCTTTAATGTCTGGAAAATTGATATCTTAATGACTTGAAATGATGAAACCCTAACTTGCTTGTCTTGAGATAGAAGAATGATGGATGAATAATGAAGAATGAATGTGATTTGAGTTTTAGAGAGTTTATTTTATAGGAAATTCACCTTATTAGCCTAAAAATTGGATCCCTAAGGCTGACATGTGAAAACAATAAACTTAAATTTCAATTTTTCCCACTCAAAGGTAAGAAATGGGCCAAATGGGACTCATTCACCACCCATGGCAAATGGGTCCCACTTGGATGGGACTGATTCACCATAGATGGCGAATGGGTCCCATAGGGTCCATTTTGATAGCTAAGATGCTAGGAAGTTAAGAAATAAGGTTTAAATGGTGACTATGTTGGGTATTTCATCAAATATTGCCTTGGGATGCACAATATAGGGTAATAGGGGCCTATTAGTGATGATGTAAAGGTCAATTAGGGATTGGGACACAAAATTCTATGTGAAAGTGTGATTAAATACACTTTACAACACTAAAATGAGGTCCACATAGCCTAAAAAGACACAAGAACCAATGTGAATGTGCAAGACACATTACAACACTAGTTTGAGGGTGATCCCACAAAGCTGGTTTACAATTTCTAAGAGATTCTGATTTTTTCTGAAATCACGTATTTTTAGAAAATATAATGATTTAAGCCTTAAAAATTTCCATTTAAAGCATTCCAATTTAAGAGGGTTTGATCAAACTACCTTAGATCAAACCCCCTTGGATAGAACCTTGCTAGTTTTAAACCATACCTATAACAGAGTCTCCTTTGCACCTATCAAAATGCTGATAAAAAGCCACTTTTGATTTACCTTTTTGGGGATCAAATGAATTCATTTAATTTTTTTTCTTAAAGTATGTAGTCCTTATTATAAGCTTCCCAAAAAGTATAATTTTAAATAAATTTAATTTTATTATTATATTTATTTTTTATTTCTTGTGAATGTAGTTTTTTCAACCGGCAAGCTCTGCTCTCAAGACAAGTGGAAAATAGAATATTATCAATTTTTTTTGAAAAATATGAGTGCACTAGATATTGAATTCTTGATCCAACAAAAAAATTTGAATTTCATACATACAAAAAAAAGTTGTGTTATATAGTCCTACTTCTATAGTTCAATTAAATTGGTTTGACTTCAAACTTGATTAAGCCGGAAAAAATATTCAATAAAACACTATGAAACCAATTGAAGAACTATATATCATAGTTGCAATCTAAATTTGAAAATTGCAATTTATCCTTCATGGAAAAATTTATGTGTTATACCGTGAGCCACCTTAAAATGTTGTTTTCTAACAAAAAACTAGTTTTTGAGGGAGATGGAAAAAGAAGTGCAAACTGCTTCCAAAAATTTTGAAAAAAAAATATTTAGAATCTATAGACAAAATGTCATGAAACTCTAGTTTGCATCATCTTCAAATTCTCACGGTTTAGCTGCTATAGGTGCCCAAAAGTGAAGATTTAGTTTAGAAAAAATCACTCTATGTGTCTAGTTTGGCCAAAAAATTGTAAAACCAAGTATTGTGGGATCACCCTAACATTAAGTTTATTTTAAAAACCTCTATATTGATGTGATAATACATTAAAACATGTTTTGATAATGTTGAATTAGGGAGAAATGGTTTCATTAAGTCTAGAAAAGCGTGAAAGTCTCTTACAACACTTTACAAGACATCATTAAATGCATTTAAAAAGGTCCAAGACCTAGTGTGGATGCATAAAATTCTTCACAACACTAAATCAAGGCCTTATCAAGTCCAATTTATCATCAATTATTCCCATGTCAAGCAAGTTTTCTTTTTTCTACTGTACATTTAGCCCCCACTTTAGTGAGAGGATGAACTTGCTTCAAAATAACACTAAAGTAGACATTCAAGAGAGATTAAAGTGTGCAGAGATAGATGACAGATAATGAAAAAGATCAAAGGAGGTGGCCAAGCCCCTAGGATCCAAGATCCTAAGTCAAACCATCAAGATACAAAATCATGCAATGGGAAGAAAGAGAAAGATAAAAATTAAAGGGTGGATCAAGCTTGGCCATTTGTCCAACTAGTTGTGGATTAGATCTAGGATTTTTGTTCAAAAAGAAAATGTATACTCACTCTGGGGTGATAGAACTCTTGGCTATCTATTGGGTGAGAAAGCCCAAAAGGTGAGAAACATATTCTAGTTGGTATGAACTCTCAAACACATAGGTGGCTATGGGGAAGGACGTGCCACTAAATGGGTTTCCCACTCAACCATACTAAAATTACACCTCCTGATAACTTTAATGAGGCGCCACAAAGAAGATGATGTCATTTCGAGCTCTATAAAGTAAGAAAAACTTCGTATGCTTGACACTCATAGAAGTTTTTAGTGCAAGGATTGTTCAAAGGGATTTTGCTTCAATTCATGCAAGGTCTCATCTTAGGGGACATTGTGCTTAATGTCTCCAAGAGAGGATGTGTCAAAAGAAGTATCACACTATTGGAGGAAATCAAGCCCAATGACTCCACCAAGAAAAGGACACATCGCAAGAAGAAAGAAATCACACAATGAAATATGAGTGCTGATGTATGCCCCCACTTTAAAGTAGTTGTGAACACCAGTAGTGTGAGAAATTGCTTTAAAGTAGAAGGAGAACATGGGAGCTTACTCGAAAAGTACTATGCCAAGTCATATGTTTCTGATAAGCTATGTCATGAAGGAGGATAGTATGTCACATGCGAGCCAACTTAAGCCATGTTGTCATTATCCCAAGCTTGCTCTTATATGTTCATGGAAGGTTAATGACTAGCTAAATGAGGCAATGGAATATGACATACAAGGACAAGGCTACCTAAACCCTTGCCCCCACTTAGTGCAGGACAAGGGTGAGTTGAAATGATTAATGAAATGCATGCTAGAGTTAAAATCATAATTAATTAAAGGAACTAGGTTCCCCCACAAAGGGAAGCATACCAAACTCCTAAAAAATGTTGGATTTTACGAATCAAAGCATTAAATTCATTAGTGGAGTGACCATTAAATCTATGATAGGTGCAAAATGAAGTCTTGTAAGAGCATTTATTTCATGTTCTAGAAGGGAGGGTGATCAAGTGATCTTGGAGGAGTCTCAACAAGATACCCTCTTGATCTATGGTAGAAAGTGATCTTGCGATTTACGTCAAAGATGCATCTTGCTTAGTAGTAGATGTCATACTTACGCAATACTCTTTGTATTTCGAGATTTTGTTTGCTCCATTATAGGAGGATATAAAATCTAATGAATTAAAATCATGAGCATTTTGCAAGATGAAATTGACATTAAGTGAAGGTGTAGTTGTGTGTTGCATGTTTGGTAAAGGATGATGTTCAAGACCACTAGTGTTGAGGTGTTCAGTTAAGAATAATTTAGGAGTATGTGCTGTGAGATTGTTGATGTTGAGTGAAGGTTTGGTAATATCTATGACAAGACAATAACAGAGACCATGAGTTGTTTGTTGTGTGATAGGGTCGATAGGGTTGTTGATACCTTGTTCATTAGCACCACATACTTTTCCACTATAGCCAAGTTGTTTCATAAGCTCATACCCTTTTCCATAAATCTTTTTCATTGCCTTTGAATCAGGTGGTTGTTCATTATTGTGTTTGTCAAAGGTTGTTGTGTAGTTTTCTTCTTTGTCTAGAGTGGTGGAGGCGTATGCTTTCGAAAGGTCATTCGAATTTTGTGTGGAAATTATTGTTGTGTCTTTTCCTTTATTTGAATCTTTGTGGATGATTTTGTATTTTCCCATGAAGTCATGTTCATGATCAAAGGAATCCCAATCATCTAGCATTGTGACTTATTCACTATGTTGTTGTTTGTCCTTGTGTTGAACGTGTTCTGCTTGTGTAGGTGATGTTGATGTGTTTAAGGAATTGGATTTGTTTGTTTCAAGTTGTAAGACACTATTAGGTTCAAGATCAACACCAAGTGTGTGGACTGTGTTGTTTGTGTGTGGTGAAGAGTGGAAGGCACACCTTTCATTGCATGAATCCACTGTCTACCTAAGATAAGATTGCATGAAAGTTCATAAGGCATAACATGGATTGGTGTATTCAAGGTGACCACTCCAGCGGTAAGAGGCATAATGATTACCCCTACCGATTTCTTTTCAACATTATCAAATCCCTTAATAGAGAAAGGATCAGGTCAAATGGTTGAGTGATCAATGCCAAGCCTATCTGGAAGGGTCACACTACACACATTAAGTTTAGAACCAGTATCTACAAGAGTTCTCTTTATCCCTTTTGTTTTGTATTGCGCTATGATCATGAAAGCTTCATTTTGTTTTTGCACATCCAAAGAGGGGATTTCACTTTGGTGGAAAACAATATCAACGTTTAGGCCTTGAATCATTGCTGCTATATCAGTTGGTGGCACATTAGAAGGGATAGGAACTTGTTGTAAGGCTGTTTGGATCATGTTGTGATAGTGAGGGGAGGCTTGAATAAGATCCCACAATGATATCTTAGCAGGAGCATTATTAAGTTGCTCGACAAGATCATACTCCTTGCGACCTGGTAAGAAAGGGTTAGGTGGGATATGATTAGGCAAAGGTAAGGGTGTTGGTGTAGGTTGTTGTGGTTGTGGATTATTGTGAGTGTTATATGTAGAAGCAATGGTATTATAACTCAGCTGCTATGATACATTATTCTAAGGTGGGTAAGGGATAAGTTCAGGTTTATTTTGAGTTTGTTGTTTGTGTGAAGGTGGATAGAGAGTAAACTAGGGTTTAGGTGAATATTTATGTGATGGTGGGTAAAGGATGAGTTGAGGTTGAATAATATTAACATCCCTCGATGAATGAGAGTCTAACATATATTCTTCATCTCATTTCAAGGGCATAATATTATTATCAATGTTATCTTTGCCTTGTATAATGATATTCTCCCTAGAAGGAAAGTGTTTAGGAGAACAAAAAATCTCATGTTCTTGACAATTAAGGCTTGGTTCAACCAAAATAACTTCATCACAACTAAGGGAGTTAGTAATGGTTGAATGTGTTTGATTATTAATAGTGGGGAGAGGAGAAGAAGACTCTATTTGATTGTCGGTTGTTTCTAAGGTCTCATTCTCTTGTACTATATTATCTACCCTACAAAGAGAGCTTGTAATATGTTCATCTAAGGGTAAAGTAGCTTCGTCACAAGTGGGGGAGGTATCAAGAGAAGGACCACTATGGTTTTAAAATAGATTTTCCCAAATGGGAGGAGCATTAGGGAAGGGAGGATCAAGGGTTTCATGATTCCGAATAGGGATGTCTGCTAACACCGACCTATCCTCTTTACATCGAGGAGGCATATTAGGAGATGGAAAAGTTTGATTTTCATGGTTATAAAGACTAGGTAAGGTGATATTTAGAAATGTGTCTATGATCTCATGTTCATGTTGTCTAACATTTTCCAAAGGGGAATAAGGAGATGGACAATCAAGACCCTCAAGACTTGTAACTTCCTTCACTAGGATACCTTCATCACTAATAGGAGAGGTATTGGGAGAAGAAAAAGTATGATTATGATGATTGTCTTCACTACCATTCTCACCAATGGGCAATGTAAGATTAAGGATTGTACCAATGGTTTGATCATGTTTCTTAAAGTCCTCATTGTGGTAATCAAAGTTGAACTCATAAGAGGGAATGTTGTATTTATGTAACCCATTTTTAACCAAATCAAAGCGACATCATTTGAAAGAAAACATGCTATGATGAAAAAGAAAAGAAATTGCAATGCTATGACTTAAAATGAAATTTAATTTTCAGATATGAAACAAGGTAATTTTCTGATTAGACTATGCACCAATCGGAAAATGACATGTGAAAAATGCAAATGTAAAATGAAGCAATGCATGAAATGAGCTATTTTAAGTAAGATCTAGTGAAATGCATGTTACAGAAATGCAGTCAACTGATATAGCTAGAAAATGGTACCAAATTGAAGCCTAATAATAGGGTTTTCAGCTCTATAAAAGGTAGTTTCAAGGGTCAAAAGGGACTGATTCGCCTAGGGTGGCGAATGAGTCCTAGTATGGACCTTTTTCATAATTTTCAAATTTTTTTGAGTGATTTTGATGCTTTCTGAGTTCTATGTTGCAGACCTAAGTGAAAAATACATAATTTCAAAAAATTTAAATGAATTTAGATGCCAACAATGCAACCTAAATGCACTTTTTATGAATGCAAAATTTGAGACCTATCATGTCAATTAACTAATACAAACCCTAATGCAAAGTTAATGGAAGGATAGATATATGATGAAGGAATCCAAACCAGAAAAGAGAAGTATTCAAAAAGAAGGTTCACCAAAATGAACCAAATATTTTATGGTGGATGGAATGCTAAGTCTCTTTTGCTCAATTAGGGCCTTTCACCTAATGAAAATAGATAGATCCCACACCCAAAATCTAGGTGGTTCACTCCATATAAGGTACATGTATGATGAAATTATGATAAAGTGCAGTGATCTAAATGCAACTAGATGATGAAATTTATTGATTATGTAACAACCTAAGAAATGTAACTTGTTTGAAAACACATTGTGTAATGCAAGAACACCTAGAAATGAATGTAAATTGCAACAAAACTTGATGAAACTGAAAGTGTGCATCTAGAATATGGATGGAGATTGGAAATAACATCTGGAATGATGTTGATGCTTATTTTCAAGCCTAGTGGGACTCATTCACCATTCTAGACGAATCAATCCCAGTTCTGCAAAACTGTTCTGGAACTTGTTTCAGACAAAAGGTATCTAAAAATGCAAAAAACCAAAAACTGACCTGGAAGTGGGATTCATTTTCCACCCATGGAAAATGAGTCCACTTTGGAATTTCTAAATATTCAAAGGTGGAATCTAGAGCTCTCGATGTGCACTTTTATTCTCTATAGGTGTCCGCTTCTGAAACTCTGATTTTTGGGTTTGAAAGTGAGTTTTTGTTGATATTTTGACTTGATCAATGAAGAGAAGACTTAAAAAAATTTGCAACTTGATTCCTAATTATTTATAAGCTTCCAAGATGCCTAAATCTACAAACACACAAGACAAGAAAGAGAAATGTTTGATATTAGGGCATGCAGGTTTGCCTTGGTCAAACCCCTTTTAGGTAATTAAGCCAAAACAGAGAAAGAATGTAATGAAACATGTAATAATGGAGTTTATTACCTTTCCATGATGATTGAACTTGAATTTCTGTAGCAAAATATGAAGAATCTACCCTTGAATGTCTGAAAATTGATATCTAAATGACTTGAAATGATGAAACCCTAACTTGCTTATCTTGAGATGGAAGAATGATGGATGGATAATGAAGAATGAATGCGATTTGAGTTTTAGAGAGTTTATTTTATAGGAAATTCACCTTACTAGCCTAAAAATTGGATCCCTAAGGATGACATGTGAAAATAATAAACTTAAATTTCAATTTTTCCTGCTCAAAGGTCAAAAATGGGCCAAATGGGACTCATTCGCCACCCATGGTGAATGGGTCCCATCTGGATGGGACTGATTCACCATGGATGGTGAATGGGTCCCACAGGGGCCATTTTGATAGTGAAGATGCTAGGAAGTTAAGAAATTAGGTTTAAATGGTGACTATGTTGTGTATTTCATCAAATATTGCCATAATATTGGGTAATTGAGGCCTATTAGTGATGATTTAAAGGTCAATTAGGGATTGGGACATAGAATTCAATGTGAAAGTGTGATTAAATACACTTTACAACACTAAAATGAGGTCCACATAGCCCTAAAAGGCATAAGAACCAATGTGAATGTGCAAAGACACATTACAACACTAGTTTAACATTAAATTTATTTTAAAAACCTTCTAGATTGATGTGATAATGTTATTGAACACGTTAAATATAATGTTGAATTAGGAAGAAATGGGTTCATTAAGTCTAGAAAAGCGTGAAAGTCTCTTACAACACTTACAAGACATCGTTAAATGCATTTAAAAAGGTCCAAGAACTAGTGTAGATGCATAAAACACTTCACAACACTAAATCAAGGCCTTATCAAGTCCAATTTATCATCAATTATTCCCATGTTAAGAAAGTTGCCTTTTTTCTATGGTACACTTTGAAAGAGGTGGCTAATAGTCTCAAAGCGATATTTTCCTCCACTATATTATGTACCCTACATGCCTCCTCTATATATTGAATGTGTTCAGAAGGGGTTTTGAAGTCTTCTCCAGAGAATTTAGGGATAGCCTTGAGGGCGTTAGCGGGTATGGTAGGTCATACATCTGGAGGTGTGGGTGGTTGTAGCGGGCTACCACTATCCCATGTTACAAAGTTTCTAGGAGTAGGGGCTGAACGTGAGCCATAGAGAAAAGATTCCTATGAATCAGATATACAGGTATTCTACTTTGGAAATTTAAGCCTCTAAGTGGAGTAGATAAAGCTCTAGATACTAGGCTCTTAATTTTTACTCTATTGCTCCTTACAGGTGATACAAAACCTGTAAGTCTTCTCCTCCTAAGGGTTGAGGTAGGTAACTAAGAGTATTGGAAGTGAACTCTTGAAGATGCTCTTGTTTGGACTCTAGGCATGAAAATTCTAGTTTCCTTCCTTAGCCCGATTCAAGAAATATTTTTGACTTCTAATTAGGTGATTAGAAAACTTCTGGTCCACTTGGCGTGCTAGAAAAAGAACTGTTGATCATCAAAGCTTGCACCTCTTCAATAGTCTTATGGGAAATTTAGTGAGTGGGGGAAAAATTGTGTCTCACTGAATACCTTTGGGATTTTTATAGAAAGCCAACTCTTGTTGGGGGTTTGGAGATAAGGGGAGATGGAAATGTAAACATAAAACATAAAAGGTGATGCACCAAAGATTTTACAACATTTCAAACCTAAATCATTCCTATGAGTGATATAAATAGACACATAATGTCACAGCCCTTCATTGTTGGAAAGAGAACAAAAAACAAAGGCTAACTTCAAGCATAGTGTAGACTTTCAAATCTTTCTGCAGGTAGTGTTCATTAAGGTCTGATCAAACATAAAGATTTCTTACGATTAACAAAATAATATTTCAGAAATCACATGAACTCTTCCTCCTAATATAGCATAGCACAATAAAATAACAACTTAAAAAAAAATAGAGAAGTCCAATGATAGTCCAGTTTTCCTAAGCTACTACTCTACCATACAAGCATACAACATAGAAATCCTCTACTTAAACTATCCAGATCTAGCTTACAAGAAATAGTGTTTCATTCAAAATGATAATATAAAGAAAGAAAGCTTGAAAAAGGCCATACATGCACAGTCTCAAAAAATTTGAGCCTCAATAGTTTGTGCTTTTAAATATCAAATGAAATTTGAAACAGAGGTTGGATGCCAATCCGACAATAGTTTAAACCTTAATAGATATAACATGCCAAAGTAAAGTAGTTCTGCAACTTGCTTCTGAAAATAATTCTAAAAACCCTAAGAAAACTAAATAAACTTTTCTTAACAAAGAAACTATAACTTGGAATCCAACCCCCCATTGTGTCATTTCCCTCCTTATATAGCCGCCAAAAGAAGAAAACACCGCCTCAACACAAAAGTAATTGTTGCCAGATGTTGATACTTGATAGCTTGCAATTTGATTATAGATCCTTGGTTAGGCCACAAAGGTCTTTGCTCATTAATTCTCAGCTATTGCATTATGTCCTTTAGATATTTAGCAAAGATAAAGGCCCGTAAATGATCAAATCTTAAGAACATTCTAGAAAAAGGGTCCTGTTGACCAATCACTTTATCTTGAGGCACCGACTCAAAACGTCTATTCCCAAAAACCAAGAAAAGAAAGGTCAGCAAGCTTTGATAGACTCTCCCAAAAGATATTATCTTACAAGACAAATCCTCCTGTAGCGAAGAGATGACACATCATGTGGGCGGAGATCTTATGTTTTCTAAAAAATGTTTTGGAGAAAACTTCTTCCAAACTAACACGTGTCCCGATCCCTCCTTCGAAAGGAAAATGATACAAGAAAGTCATGCAGCCACCATGTGGCGCATTGCCCATCTTTCCAACTGGCCTTGTATAAAAAAGACATCTCAGAAGCCAGAAATAAAAGAAGCCAAAGATCGAAAGACTAAGCCAAAGAAAAATATTTCACAATAAGTAAATAAAATGCATAAATATATAAAATTTAATATTTAATTATATATATATAAGTAATACTATTTTTCTATATAATGTATATATAGATAAATGAAATATTATTATGTAAATTGTTTTATATATTTATAATTTATACATGTGTAAATATAATATTTTTGATATATAAGAATAGTATTACCTGCACATATAATATATAATTGTAGTATATATATGTAACATACACATAATAGTATTATTTTTAACCAATGGGTTACATATAGTGTGAGATTTGAGTCTGAAACAAGTCTCACGCCTATAAACCATGATTGAATCATCGAAAAACAAGTTTCAGCTGCCATTTAATGGTAAAAGCCTCCAAAATCTCACTTATCAAATAGAATCTAGATAAATATTGATTTGACAACTGGATGGGAACACTATAATTTCATTTGTAGTGTGTTTTTGTCAATTTGATTGCAACTTTCTTTTTACATTTTCATTTCTTTATGTTTTAAATCTATATGCAAATATTTCATAATTAGATAATACTTAATTTCTTTAAGGAAAAATATAGATTTGTCTAAGTTTATTTCATTCCATTATTTAACACTTATTATTAATTGTTTATTCCAACCACATTCAACTAGAATTTTCGGTGCATCCTTATCCACAAATACATACTCTTTAACATATTAACATACATAGAATTTTCTATCGACATAATCCTTGAACCTCCTTTAGATGCAAGTACTAGTTATTATTGTATGTAATATTAATTTGATCTATATACATTATAAATAAGAATATTATTATTAGTACTTGCCATAGGCATAGTACTATTGTAATGAGTTTGGTTTTTTTAGTTAACTAGTTATTAATAATTTGCTTTTCAACCAATCAAAAAGGATATTTATTTTTTTCTTTTTGTAAAGTCAACTTGTAAAATATTTAACATTACAAATTATAAAAATTATTTTTCGTGCATATGATTGGTTAAAAAGTTGTGTTATTGATGAATTTGTAGGGAAAGCAAGGTAATTTTTTTTTTAAAGAATAATTTTTCATGTTTTTCTTTATAAAGTCATTTCATTAAATCTTTCTGAACCATAGATTTTTGGGTAGGGCTTATAGACTACTCTTGCACTTTTAGGATGTTTCACCTAAAAGGAGAGATAAACCCCACACAAAATCTAGGTTAGGTTCACTCAAATTATGCAATGTATGATGTTATTTAGACTAAATGAAATGAACTAAGTGCAGTTAATTGAACTAACTGATTATGTATGCAAATCCTAAGAAATATGCAATGTTTGAAAACATAGTGTTGTTTGCAAAAGGCTTAAAAGAATGAACAAAGATGCAAATTAAACCAAATTGAAGGCTATTTTTCAGAATGTGTGCACTTGTGAAGCTAAAAAGGACTGGATGAAAATTTGGAAAACTGACGAGACTTGATTTTAAGTTGACTGGGACTCATTTTCCACCCTGGGCGAATCAGTCCCAGATAAGGGTTTTTCTGCACAGAAGTTGTTTTCTGTCAACTGGGTGTCGAGATCTAGATCTAACTCAAAACTGCATCTTAGGAGGGACTCATTTTCCATGCATGGTGAATCATTCCATTTTCAAATTTCTATGATTTCAAATCTCTATTCTGCACCTTAACACCTGTACAATAATTTCTGACAAAAACCCGAGTCGGGATCTCAGAAAATTCCTACAAAAAAACTTAAGATTGTTTGACTAATGGGGGGTTTTCCTTGGTCAAACCCCTAATTAGGTAATTAAACCTTGAATGAATAAAAATCTGCATAAAACCCTAGCCTTAGTTGTGTTAAAGACTAGGAAAATTTTAAGTATGTGAAAAACCCTATTCTATTGTGCAAGAATAAGAAATGCAAATGTGATTTGAATGATGCAAGATCTCAACCCTATAAATATTAAAACACATCAAAAATAGAGATAAAATAACATGCAAATGAAATGCAAACATTAATCTAAAGATAGAGTGAAAATGGAAGATGGAATCACTTTGAAACCAAGTATTTAGGTGTGATTTGATGGCTAGTTTCATCTCCTCAACCTAGATTTCTCCATGATTCACTATAGGAATCCATCATCAACCCTTTGAAATGTTAAATCTTGACCTAAAGAGTGAGCTTCAAGACTTGTAAAAACCCTAGTTTTCTGCCCTAAAACTTTAACTTTTACTAATGAAACTTGTTGTAGAAGACTTGACTTTTAGAATTGCTTTTGTGAAATGACTAAAAGATGTGTAAAATGACTTAAAATGAGTATTTATAAGCAACAACACTTAATTTTCCTATTATTTAGACCTGATAGGCTAACATTCACTAGAAATTCAAGTTAAATTAATTAAATTCCTGCTCAAAATTTAATTTTCCCTCAAAAGGGACTCACTCGCCACTCTTGGCAAATGGGTCCCACCAGAGGGAACTCATTCGTGCAAGGTGGCAAATGGGTCCGACTATTGACTTTTGAAGGTTGGTTTTTAGCATATGAAAGAATTAAGTGCTATTTGTCAAGTTTTAAGTGATTTCTTAGGCAAAATGGGCCTCTAGATCAAAATAATGGGTCTTAGGGGCCTATAAACGTTTTTTTAAAGGATAAATGATGCAAAGGGACTCAATAGTGGGTCCAATATAGATGTGAAATTATCTCTTTTGTCAAGAGGGTCCATTTTTTTATGTCACATTTAGCCCCCACTTCAGCGCCCATATGACTCTATGTGCATATGTAAGCTAAATGGTTCTAAATGATGCATTTTATTACATAAAAGGATACTGTTGTGTAATTTTTGCACACATGCCCCACTAAAAGTAGGGACCCTCTTTTGCTCTGGTCTTTGATGCCTTTTGGTCCTTTGATAATTGAATTTGGTCACTTTTAGGAGTGCTTGAATTTTTATTCTGCTTGTTCAAATGATCCCCTGAAGTTATTCCTGACGAGGACTGTTTTGCACTATTTCCTTTACCTCTTCAAATTCTTGAAGTCTGTCTTAGCCTGCCTGAGGAACTTGTGTGTTTAATTTGATTCATCATGCAAATTGTAAGGTTCTTGAGATTAATTTATTGAGCTGATGCTTTCTTGGCAAATGGAATTTTCAGTCACTACAATTGTCCTTGTATTGCTTTGTCATGCGAGAAACATGTTTTATATATGTGCATTTCAGGTATTATGTTTCTATTTCACCTTTTTATTTTCAGGACTGACTTCTCTTGTGCCTTGGTATAGGTTAGTTGCATTTAATTCTCAGCATCATGTCAAATATCCGCTTCGTCCATGTCATGGCTTTCTAATTTTGGACATCTTTGGTTGACTATTCACTTAGATGCAAAATGTGGGATTTAATTCATTAGTATGAATTTGTATCTACGATAATCAAATGTTGCAGGGTACAAATCATCTGGGGAATGGCACTTGTATATTATTCTTTACAGTATGACAACGAAGGTTTGAATTCATTCCAAAGGTGAAAAGGCTCAGGTAATCTGTGCCATAGTGGATTCTTTGAAAGGATTTAAGTTCAAAAATTTCTGTTACCACTAGAATCCATGAAAGGTTAATTTTCCTGAAATCCGCCACAGCTAGAAATCCATGAGCTTGGTTAGATCACGAGGAGAATAAAGTGTGCACTCATGAAGTTTTGGAATTCACCTCTTCTTCACTACAAGGCATTGATCCATGGGTTATATATTATGTTCGCAGGGCAGAGTAGGCATAACATTTCAACACTTGAAGCAAGATTTGGTGAAGTATGAGGTATGAGTTGTGGTCATATGAATGCTTATTGGGTACATTGATAATTTGAAGGAGAATGTTGGTGTTCAGAGAAATCCAAAGCCAATAAGTAGAGGTAATATAGTCACAGTTGGAAGATCAATACCGTTTCTATCATGAATCTGAAGGATGCAGCAATAGGCGTTGGTGGTCGGACCTTGTATTTACCTGCTTGAGGATTAGTACGGTGGCTATTATGCTATGCAACATTGGATGGGATTCCATATTGTGGCGTGACTAGAAGGAATGGAGGATTGCGAGTTGCCACAGGTTTGAGGCTGTGACTCACGAGATAGAGTCCAAATCATATCCTGGTAGTTTTGATTTATCAGTGGAAGGTTTGAATATGCAGAGAGAATAAAGTTCAGAGAATCGGGCCTTGTTAGGATTTCATGAGGAAATGAATTTCGAAGAATTCTTATGACATCGGATTTCCCCAGAGACTCAAATTCCCCAAAAAGACAGATTTCCCGAAGACTCAAAAATCCCCAAGGGACATAAATTCCCGAGATGGTTACAATCCCTAAAGATTCTAAAATCCACGAGATTTCTAAATTCCCTGAGGTCTCATATTTCCTGAAGCACCAAATTCTGTGAACACTCAAAATTCCTGAGACATGAAAATTCATGAGGTAAGGAAAGCTCGGAGAAATTGAATATTGAGGACTAAGATTTTCCATAATTGGTGATCATTAAACATTGCAATTCCTCGAGATTTCATGAAATGATTTGTAAAGGGGATTATGGGCATTTAAAATAGAGGGTGTGCAGATTATGATGAATCTGCAAGGAATTCAATTTATTTCATAAGGCCTTGAATTTCAATGAGGGACAGGTCACCGCCATTAAGGAGTTAGTAGAGGATATCGCTATGTAATTTGGTCTAGATAAATTGATGAGGAGACTAAGAGCCGTAGCGATGATGGAAAATAATCAGAATTATGTTTGCATTTTAATCTACAGGTGGAGATTTTCATCAGTCAGTTTTTCAGTAATTTTGTAGGTGCAGTGAAATTTAAAAAGGGTAACACAATGGTGAAGATCTCACAGCAGGGGAATGTACAATACAATTATATGGAGTGTGCTGTCATTTTTAATGGTATTTGGGATGCAGACATGGGTACTCTACTTTAGTTTTTGAGTGGCAACTGATGTTCAAAAAATGCAATACAATCATTCATGGTTCGGGGAGTGACAAAGTTTGAAAATCTATGAAATAAGTAGAATTTGAGTGCAGAAAATAGTAAGGGTGAGCAAATGATGTGAATATATGAGGAACTGTTGGCTATAATCAGTATGATTGTAATGAATGGCTTGCAAATCACAATTAAAGAATGATTAATGATGTAATTACAAGAGGTGGTTATTCAAGATAGCGTCGAAGGGTTTGATGATTCACCAGATTCAATGGTTCATAAGAGAAATCCAAGTAATGGCGCGGGATATCTCTATGTTGTAGTAGTGCAGTATCAAGTCTGCAAAAAGATACTAACTGTGACATTCCCTAGGTGATAAAAGATGGTATGAAATAGGTGGAAATTTTGCATTAATGAGTGGTCATGCATAGGCCATGGACTTGAAATTCGAAGAGAAAAATGGAAAAATGTATTGAAGCTTCTAAATTTTGATAGACACTTCATTAATATTTGCGAGCTATTGGAATATTAAAATAAAGGAGGGATTGTGATTGAGATCCGGTAGATCATATAATACTGGAAGAAACTAAAGTCAATGACACAATTTTCTGAATCAACCATTAGGTTGTGAAATAATAGCAAGGCAGGGGCAATTCATGGATGTCATTAAGGATTACTTAAGTTCTGATTAAGGCATATGAGTCCTCGTATAACTATCAAGTCAATTATTGATTTGAAGTTGTAGTTGCTTCAAATATTTAACATAATTATTTGTAGGGCTCTTTAAGAAATGGGCAAGGCAACTATAATCCATGAATAAAAGGCTTTTCATTAAGAGTTTATGATGTAAGGATTGATTTAATATTGATATCCTTTATAGTCAAACTCACCTTATCTATTTCTACTTTGTAGGATATGATCTAGAAGGTGCTGCAGGGGGATAAAATCTAGAGAGAAAGAGTCAAATATCAAATTTCGGCATCAACAATTTGCATATGGAAGTGTGCACCAGGATGATATCAAAATATTTTAAATTACTTGCAATTCAATTTTTTTAAATGATGGATTGCATGAGAATCTGTGCCCAGCTATATGCCAACTGGAGGAATTTTCTGGAGATTCAAGATTACATGTGGACCAATTTCTTTCATCCAATCAATTTTTTTTTTGTTGATGACAAGGTGGCAGAGTCTTATTTTCTCATTGCTCCAAATTTGTAACTGAATTTTCTCATTGGATGATGATGCATTTGGATGCCAAAACCCTAATGTAACTGTCAAATGCTTCTAGTATTGCAATGTGTGCCCTAGATTTTATTTGATCATGGCCATTTAAATTAAGATGTAATCTCTTATAAAGGCCAGTGCCTTCTCATTTTGAAAAGGGGGGAGTAGAGATAGAAAATTTAGACTTAGAAGCAAATAGGGCCAAGAGCTAGTATTAGGAGTTAGTCTATTTTGGAGCAAGTACTATAACATAGAACATTGAAATTGTTGCTGTCATTGGATGATTCAATACAATTGAAGACATTGTGATTTCTGGTGATCTCTTTGTGTTGACTTATCTTGCATGGTTCTTATGATTCTATCTTTTGAAATTGCTCAAGGTTATTTGATATATGTTATATTTAGAATTAGGAATGATTCAATGGTGTTTATGGTTTGATGCTTGAAGTGTTTGCAGCAATCCCTGGTCCATACTTTTTGCAACTAGTTGATTGTTGGTTGCTTTGCAAACTTAGCCTGGACTTTAATATTCATTGTGCTTAGTTCAATTGTGAAGGTTTATTCATTTCAATTGCAATAGGGTTGTTTTGGATGAATGTTCATGATCTAAAAATATTTAATGCCTTAGAAGATTGCACTATTTCTATAAGATTGCAGATCCATCTGGGTCAAGTAGGAATTAGTTTATGAGGGATTGGTTCATTTCAAGTGTTTCATCATTTGCATTGTTAATCTTAAGAGTAGTTTTAATCTTAGGAGTCTCTTTTAAACCATTATCTTTTTCTATTTCTTTTATCATTTGGGTTATATTTAGAATTGAAAGTATCACCATATTGCTAGATCTGATAAATTTAAGGATTCAGTACTTGCTTGTAGTAAGGTCCCTTTGTGATTACCAACATTTTCACATTTATCAATGAGTTGTTTATGCATTGTCAAGACCTAACATTAGAGACCTTGGGGTTATCTCTTGAGGCTTGATGATAGAGATTTACCTTTCAAGAGAGATAGGATTTCCATATTTTGTCTGAGTTGTTGCTGTGTAGAATACACCATCAATAGATACTCATTCAGAAGATGGGAGAATGAAGCCCCCAGTGTAGTTATCTACAAAACCACATCATTAGGAACCACATCCTACAACACAAATTCATTAATCATATAAAAATGATTTTTTCTAACTCCTAGAAATCCAATTCAAGGGTAGATGTATGCTGCCGCCCCCTTGATTCCTCTTGCTTTATGGAGGTGGAATCAAGGTAGCAATATAGCCACGTTGAATAAGAAAAATCATATCATAGGAAATTTCCAAGTACCATTCCTCATAATGATAGATGAAGGATGATGTTGGGTGTGGAATCACAATTCCAACACATCAAGTGATGTGTAAAATGGATTACCCTAGCTCCCATTATGTTGATTTGAAGAAGAGATACTTTATTGAGTCTTAAAAGATAGTAACCCTATTTTAATGCATAAGAGTAAAAGGAGATGAAGATGGATTGAAAGAGGTAAAGAGGAGTAATTTGGAACTTACTATTCATTTTACCTTCTTGTAGCTTGAGATTGAAAAGTGAGAGAAGAAAATGCTGAGCAGATGGGATTACACACCTTCACAGCTGGATGAGCTTTGTGAATAGGTGGCATGTGGCGAGCTGTATTATGAGGTGAGTTGATTCTGCAACTTTCGCCTTGTGATTTTGTAATAAGTTAATGATTTTAATACATGGATAGGTTAATTTAGGGTCTTGGAAAAAAAGTTCACAAAGTGTCCCCTTTTTTCGCAAAGTGTCCCATTTGTTCATAAAGTGTCCCTTTTGTTTGCAAAGTGTCCCATTTGTTCATAGAGTGTCCCTTTTTTTAGGAAAGCACACTAGATTTGCTTTAACACACTTGCATGATGAAATATGTGAAAACTGAAGAAATTAGATGGATTTTAGAGCATTTTGTGATGATTTTGATAGGTCCCCGCCCGGTAGTGATAGCGGCTAGGGGGAAGATAGCTCACATTTCTTAGAGATCATGCCCCAACACTATTGATAGCAGAGACAAAGCATTTACAATTAGTAGGTATCTATTGTGCATATCTTATGCCATCGATGAGATACCATGATGTCATGCTTATGGTCCTGTGCGAGCTCTAGGACGCTGATACTTGTACATTTCATCTTCCCACTGGGGAGATGATCATAACTCTCAAGGATGTACACTGCATTCTCCAAGTTCCTATCCGGGGAGAGAAAATATACTTCTGGGGGGATTGGTCATTCCACAAGAAGAAGAGGGACATGCAGTATTGCCTAGGTGGACTTGTTCGCGACGAGCGGGTTAGAGCGCAGATCGAGATCCCCATGCTGCTATATTCATGAGATCCTATTGTTAGATGGCTCATGATGCACACAGTGACACTGGTTTTCAATCCAAATGGATGAACGATACACTTAGATGGAGGACTAGTACATTTGATTCAAGGGATGTATGAGTAGAGGAAAGTGTATACTTGGGACCGCTGCATTTTAGCACACTTATATTATGATATTGGTCAATTTTTATTTTGATAGATTGACATTATGGTGCATTGTACGCTTTTGCAGGTGTGGTGCCTCGAGCATATCACATGCACTAGGCCTGTCAGATTACCTTGTGCTATAGTTGCAGGATATCCATGAGCATTTGGCTATCCTTTGTGATGCTTGTGGAAGTACGAGGATTTACACTTTTAAAGGGTGAGGTTTGATCGGCTGGAGGAGGATGAGATCTTATGGAGACCCTATCTACTCACTCTACAGTGGCCAGATCCCATAGGACAACTAAGGAGGATGCAGATGGATAAGTATCTAGCTGGGAGACATGACTATGTTGTGTGAACTTTCTATTATGGATGATTCATGCGATAGTTTGGATAGGTGCAAACACCACCGAGGGCATGCCCCTTCATTAGATGATCAATATGGAGTGCTTAGAGGCCAGGTAGTACTATTTGGCTTATAATAGATCATGTTCGTGAGAGTGATTTTGATCACAATCAACCACAAAAATCTGACGCTGGTGATGTTGGTAGCACAGATGAGCACGGGGAGTGGTGGTCATTTACACGAACAACTCCTATGTTCCCTATGGAATTCCCTATAGGTGATATAGGACTAGCACTAGATGAGGGGAATGAGCTAGAGGATAGAGCAGAGGAGGTACGATACATGCCAACAAATATTTTTACTAATTTGATTGATGATGAATACCAGTCTGATGCCGATCTTGACTATGAGGAATAGGATGGAGGAGATGATGATGATGAGAGGAGGATTATGAGGAGGATGATTATTATGAGGAGGATCCACCCTTGAGTGAGGGTGATGAGGTAGCTATTGAGGATCGGTACGAGCATGGAGAATCCTTACATACTTATAGGACCAGATCTCTTGCAGTAGCTACAACAAACATCAACACCCAAAGTCAGAGAGAGGCTAGCACATCCTTGATTCCCCCCATAGAGGATGAGGTTGACATTCCTCATCTGACTGGAGATATAGGTGATGATATTTGATTTTACACATGTACTTTAGTATTTATTCTTTTTATATATATATATATCATGTTGATGTTTACTGATTGTGTACATTGTCTATCTTGCAGGAGTGACAAGAGACTGATGAGAGTTCTATCATTAGGTTTCCATGGAGATAGTTCCTGCATCCATCAATGAGGAGGAGATGGATCCTAATTATGTGCCCCCATCGATCGTGGAGGAGAAGCAGAGTCACTTAGACCTTTTGGGAGGTTACGGGCAGCGTACAAGAGTGTGAGAAGATGACTCCATCAAGTAGAGAGTACAAGAAAGACATCATAGACCTTAGCAGAGGTTGAGAGACTGCATGTAGAGCTAGCATAGACACAAGCAGAGAGGGATCAGATGGTAGAGGAGTGGCTTGTGGCTGTTGGTTGAGTACAAGGTTTGGAGTTTGCACTCAGATTTGGCAGTTCGCGGTCACGATCACACATGACTATCTCACGATGTCTAGGGACCAGCTCACAAGCACCAGAGCCTAAGGGTTCTAGTTATCACAGGCCATTATGACTTTGTATATGATATTGAGATGTACATAAAACTTATATATATATATATATATATATATATATATATATATATATATATATATATATATATATATATATATATATATATATATATATATATATATATATATATATGCGCACTTGATGTTATTATGATGTGTCTCTTTGTGTGGATGTTAAATGTGATGTGATTAATTAAATGACTTATGATAAAAGTATTTAATTAATGCCTACATGATGAATGCGATCAAGTTTAAAATATATTTTAGTTTTATTATAGATACAACATTGTTGATTAGAGAATATGTTAAATTGAATACACCTATGACTCATATAAGGATCTAACTTAACATAAAAAAAAGGTGAATAGTATGAATCCTAAAGTAACTATAAAATTTTCTTTCAATAATTACCTTAGTGCTCAAGAAAAACACAAAATTAGTTGTCAAGAATGAAGCAATGTCAAAGTTATTTAGATTGACATCAAATAAATTTAAACAACACTGCTTTAACAATCATACTATTCAAAGAGGTTAGAGGTAATACTGACGTAGATGCACGACATTGATAGGTTCCTTAAGGGGTGTTCCATCAAGCTCCATTAAGACGTAAGCACTAGACCCGTAACTGGTATCAACTATGTAAGGTCCTAACCAATTAGGGCTAAATTTATCTTTGTTTTCATTATCAGCGTTAGTATTACATTGATTCTCATAAAGGACAAACTTACCCTTACAAAATGTTCAAGGAATGACATGTGAGCTATGTTTTCATTGTTATTTTTTTATGTAAGCTTGGAGATGCTCAAGAGCGTTAATGTACTTTTCGTCGAGCATATCGAGTTGGTGCAAGCATTGTTCTTTATAAGCAACATCATCAATAAGGTCCTGGAGAGAAATTCGTAATGTAGGAATTTCTAACTCCAAGGGCATGATCGCATCGATGCCATAAACAAGGTTATAATGTGTAGTTCATGTCGATAATCTAACACTCGTTCTATAAGCCCAAAGAACATAATGTAATTGTGTATGCCAATCCTTATGATTTTTGTTAATAGTTTTCTTTAGAATTTGTTCCAGAATATTATTAGTGTTTTCAACTTGTCCATTAGATTGTGGATAATACGGTTTGGAAAATTGATGTTGAATGTTTCAAGAAATTCTGGATTTCATTATTTTTAAAGGGGGTTCCATTGTCTGTAATGATTGCGAAAGGGAGTCCAAAGCAAGCAATTATGTGTTCCAATATGAAATGGAAAAAAAATTCAGTAGTCATAGAACGAAGAGGAATAGCTTCCACCCACTTTGTGAAATAGTTTGTTGCAGTGAGAATGAACGTATGTTTGGCAGAAGAGGGAGGTGAAATTTTCCCAATAAGATCCAATCCCCACACTAAGAATGAAAAAATGGGAACTTGGGCACGAAGCTTAGAAGTAGAAGCATGAATCAAATTGCTATGCTCTTGACACTTGTGACATCATTTAACGTAAGTGAAACAATCTTTCTCCATATGTCGCCAATAATAACCCATACAAATAAGTTTTTGCAGTAACGACCGTCCTCCAAAATGACCACCACAGGCACCAACGTGAGCCTGCTCAAGGGCTATAGGGATTTGAGAATATTTAAGACACCTTAGTAAGAGACCATTAAAGGATCTTCTATAGAAGACATCAGCAAGAATCACATATTTAGTAGCTAGTTTACGTAAACGTTTTCTAGTGTTTGTCGTTGTGGGTGCAGGAACGGTACCATCTTTCAAATAATGGTAAAGTGTGTCATACCATTCACACGAGTTATGTTGAGTGGTTGTTAAAATGTCTTCTAATTGAGTATCAATGGAAGGTTTCATGATGGGGTGAATAACAAAAGTGAATGCTGTTGAAGGATCAAGAGGGGATATAAGAGAGGCTGCACTCGCCATTGCATCCACATGTCGATTATCTTTTCATGGGATGTTATCAATGGTGAATGATTCAAACTTCTCTAATGGTTTCATTGTAAGATCCTTGTATTTTAATAACTTATCATGTTTATTTTGATACGTACCATTGATTTTTTTGATAACTAATTGCAAATCACCAAAGATCTTGATATGTTTAGCGTTCATTGTTAAAGAAGCTCACAAACCTACGATTAATGCCTCATACTTAGCTATGTTATTTGTTCATAAGAAATTCAATCGATAGGAAAAGGGAAGAGGTTGTCCATCGAATGGAATTAAGACCACTCCAACACTGGAACCCATTCTACACTTAGATCCATCAAAATATAATTCCCATGTTTTAACATCAGTGGTTAAGACACTATCATCAGGGAAGGAGTCATGATTAGGTAAAGAAAGAGGAGAAGGAGCGTCAGCTAAGTGATCGGTTAAGGCTTGTCCTTTGATTTCTTTTTATGAAACAAACTTAAGGTCAAACTTAGTTAACAACATCACCCACTTAGCTAAGCAGCCAAAAAGGTCTGTTTTGTTGAAAAGATGCTTAAGGGGATCACATTTTGTCATCACATGTATTTCAGTATTTAGTAAATAATGTCATAATTTACTAGTAGCGAATACAAGAGCTAATCATTATTTCTCAATTGGTGAATATCAAGTTTCATAATCAATTAAAGTTTGACTAATGTAATAAATATGATGTTCTTTGCCATTATCATCTTGTTGAACCAACAATGCTGCAAAAGCATGGGCTGAAGCGGCTATGTACAAGATAAACGGTTTGTTAGGCACAACGGGTTGTAAAATAGGTGGAGTTGCAAGGTATTGCTTTAAACTCTCAAAATCCTGTTTACAATCCTCATCCCAATCAAAAGGTACACCCTTTTTCAAAAGATGCGTGAAAGGTAATGTGCGATTTGTTAAAGATGCAACTAAACATTGGATAATTTGAATTCAACCCTGTAACATTTGAAATTGAGAAATGTTCCTATGAGGTGGCATGTTAATGATTGCATCAATTTTCTTTGTATCCACCTCAATGCTTCTATGAGATATGACAAACCCTAAAAGTTTACCACTATCTACGCTAAAGACACTTTTTCGGATTTAAGTGCATATTATATTTTCGTATTCGTTCGAAGATTTTCCAAAGAACATTTACATTGTCTTGTAGTGTTAAAGATTTAGCTAAGATATCATCAACATAATCTTCCAAAATTATGTGGATGTAATCATGAAAGGTTAATGTCATTGCTCATTGATAAGTTGCATTGATATTCTTTAATCCAAAGGGCATCACAACCCAAAAAAATGTTCCCCAAATAGTTGTAAAGGAATTTTTGTATTGATCTTGAGGGTTAATAAGGATTTGATTATAACCAAAAAATCCATCCATGAATGACAACAAAGCATGTCCAGCAGTTGAATCCATGATCATGTCAATATTAGGAAGTGAAAAGTCATCTTTTAAAGAATCTTTATTCAAGTCTTGAAAATCTGTACATATCCTAATACGATTATTAGGTTTTGCAACTACGACAATGTTTGAGATCCAAGGAGAATAATCAATAGGCCAAATGAAGCCTGCATCAAGAAGTTTTTCAAGCTCGGCTTTAACATGCAAGGCTATGTTAGGGTGCATTTTTCTTATCTTTTGATGAACGGGTTTAGAATTTTTAGCAAGGACAATGTTGTGTGTCACAATTTTTGGGTCAATTCATGGCATATCGGAATATTTCCAAGCAAAATTTTTAGGAAAATCATGAAGTAAAGTTGTAGTATCTTCTTTTTCTTCATCATCAAGGCACTTCCCAATCTTAATAAATTTTTCTTTATCATCAATTTCCATTGGCACGTCAATTGTATCTCCTAAAGGGAGTGCATTAGGTTTAGGAACATTAGACTCATATGGTTCTTCAATGATATCATTGTTGTCTTGCTTGGTACCAATCATAGCATGAGGAGTTCATTTCATGGGAGTAGGAGAATTCTTGTCATGATCTCGATCTAAAAATAAAAATTGCCACTTGATCTCTCGAGGGGGCAGTATACTAGCATAAATTTCCATTGGGGCAATAGTGGGGCATCCAAAAAATCATGATTTTTTTTTTTCTTGATGTAAGTAGCAACATTGATCTAAAAAGCATCAATCTTTGAACTAATGTAATAGGTAGCTCACTTCAAAGAGGGAGAAAATGTAGACACATAAAATCGTCCTAAAATATTGCACATCTGAATTTGATTATTAACACTGTTTTGTCCTAAATCACCTCTTTTCTACCATTTAATTAAATAATCTTCATTTTTTAATTAAATTCACCACTTTTTTCTATTAATTAGATAATTAATTTTATCATGTTAATTCATTCTCTTTCATGGTAATTCTCATCTTATTTAATTAGATATTGTAAATTATTTAATTAAAATTCTTAAGTCTTCTCATTTAATTAAATAATCTTAATTATTTAGTTGAATGTCATTAAATCCCATTTTATTAAATATATTAATTGTATAATGAAATTCCTATTTTCATCCATCATGTACAAATTAAATGATGTTTTAATTATTTAATTCCCAATTTCTCTCACCCTCCCACTTGCAAGGGAATATTCCCATAGAATATTCATTTGTAATGAACTCTCTCCAATGGGAAATATCTTGTAACAACTTCCTAATTTTTAGGAAGTGCACTTCTTCAAATTAATGAGAGCCATTAATTAAAATCCTTTATCCTTGTCAACTTGCATTCTCATCCATTGATGGGAATCCTTGATCCATGCCATCTCCTATCATTGATTTTCATCCATTGATTGATCAAATCAATCTTTACCATTGATTCAACTATTTTTCCTATAAATAGTCCCCATTTCTATGAGAAAATGGATCCAATTTCATTTAGAGTAACTAGAATATACTAAAGTTTAGAGCATTATCCATTAGCATTTAAGCATTTAAAATCCATTTTAGCTCACCTTTTATTCAATTTCATCAATGGAATCCATTTGAAAGCTTGATTCAACTAAGGGGTTGGGAAAGGGTTGAAACTCCACATTAATGTAGCACCAATCCCATAATGGGATGAGGTTTGAGACATTTTATTAGTTTTTATTATGCATTTCTTGTTTGTTTATGTTTAATGGTTTTGTTTCTTAAATTTTTCAAGTATTTCATTGGGAGCTTGACTTAACTACTTAACTCTTTATTTATTTCATGTTGATTTAGCATGTTTAGTTTAGGTTATGATCATGCTCATAGAGGATATTGCATCTTATTTTTTATTACTCTCTTGGATGGAAGGTGTCTTTGTTCGTTGTTTGATCTTGTGGCTCACATTTTTCAAAATTATAACAATTTTTCCCTCTATGCATTATCATGTCTAAAGATTAGGGTTAAGTATGGGTATGTGCAGGATCACCATGGAAAAAACATGCCCTTAAGTGGTGAATTTTTTTGAAAAATTAGAGTTAGGAAACTTGACATAAAAATTTGAATAAGTTATCTATATTATTTCAAAAATATGTAAGAATATAATCTGTAGAAAATTGAATGTAATTTCTAAACTACTAGGTTTATTTTTTTAAAAATCTATTTGGTTAAAATTTGAAATTTCAATGCAGTAGTACTTAAATTTCTGTGAAAAAATAAGTAGGTGTTTGTCTGACCACCCTAACCACAATAAAATGATAATATTTTTTTATAAGATTTGAGATATAAGTAGAGGTATCATGTCTCAATGTGATGCATTATTTTTTGTAATTTTTTTCCAAGTAACTAATTAATGATGAATTTTTTATTACAAAGTTTAAAAAATATAAAAACTCGTATATCTGACCACCTTAACATGGTAAAAAATTCATGCAATTCAATCTTTATTTTTAATCCTATAGTATACAAAGCATAGAATGTGACACATGTTTCAAATTCAAAAAATGTGATACTATTTCAAAGCTATAGATCTTTTTGAATCAACCTATCAATCATGACTTTAGTCATAATTCAAATAGAAAATGAATAATAATTATTTATTAAATTCAAAGTAAATCATAATTTATATTGGTGGAAAGTTGAGAATCTCCTTTAAAAACCCTTTTCATTTCATCAATTTTGGGTAAAAAAAAGTCATCAACCACATACCCTACACATACCCATCATATCACCACTTTTTGGCCCATCATGATCCTACACGTACCCATATACAATTATAGATCTATCCTTCACATATGAGCTCAATCTAATAGTGTATGATTTTTTAATTTTTTTTCAACTAATTTACCTTATCTTCTTCTATATTTTCTTAATAGATATACCTTGATAGGGATTTTGTCTCATAAGGGGATGTTATCTTATTTTAGATCACATATTTATGCACCAAAAATGGTCATGTAGATATAAATTCCTTTCAATTCTCCAATTTAAGTTGGGTTGATCCTAGAATATGTCACACTTATGGGACATCCTAACTTTTGCATGAAATAACATATTTTTTTTACAAAAGAATAATATTTTAATCCTTGAGGGGTTCCATCTAAAGGGGTTTTATCAAATATAGTTAGATCAAACTCTGTGAGATTTAAATCAAACCCTCAATGTTGTCTCTTTCATATATATCAAAATCTTGACAAAAATACTTTTTCTCTTCACCTTTTGGAAGATCAGAAGAAGTCATTCGGAAATTTTATTTTTCAAGTATGTAGGTTGTAGTATTATCTTTACAAAATCTATAATATATATTATAATTTATTGAATATTATACATTTATATGGTGTAGGAGCATCCTTGGTTGTAAAGCAATCCTATGTCAACCAAAAATATTTATTTTCTTTCATTGCATTTAGTAGTAGTTTTGGTAGTTCATTTCACACTTATTGCATCATTGTCTCTTAGATACATGAAGAAAAAAATAACATCTACACATTTACATCTATCATCCATATTTCACATCATTTACATTTGTCTATTGGAAGTTGTCAGTCTTAGAATTTCACTATGATTAAGAGCTAGAGTATTTGAAGATGACCTAGTCCAATTTCTTATTGTATAATTATTCCAGATCATGCAGAGCTTAATGGGGCATCACACAATCATCTTGGGTTAAGTGGGATCTATCTTGGAGATTTGCATGTTAATTCATTTCACGTGAAGTTAAATCTTCATATTTTGAAGTTGACCTTCATGTATGATTATTCATCAGGTTATTAACCCTTGTAGCTAACATAGACCTATGTTCAAGCTTGAGAAGCATATTTATAAGAATTTACAATCATTTAGGATGAAAAATTGAAAAAAAAGTTATAAGTGATACTTTTTAGGATCATTACATTTTCGCATAAACCCTTCAAGGGTATGTAATAAGACCTATTAGCCAGTTGAATTATTGAAAGAATTTTTGGTAGGAATGTGAGCCCTGGATAATTTTCCCTTGAGGCCTATGTATATGTAAGATTATCAATTCAATGAGATTTCATGCTCACAAAGAAATTTGTTGTGTTATTTTTGTTGTGTTGACTCATTGCTACAAAGTTTGGACTGTTCCTTCTAGAACCCTCCTACTATTGCTACACCAAGTGGTATTAGAGAAATTTTTTGATTCTTGAAGGCATTCCTTGAGGTGAACTGATTGCATAACTAAGGAAAACTATATTTGTTTTCAACCAATCACTGATTGTGAGGAAATTGAAACCCTTGTAGCTAGATCACTTAATTCAGGTAGTTGAATCAATTCAAGGGGAGATATGCCACCAAGGAGAGTGCCCAATATGGTGAATTTTGTTGGCAAAATGGACAAAATTATAGAGATGATGCATGAGATGCGAGTTAGGTAAGATGTTGAAGAGGATAGATGAAAAGGCCTAAACCCTATGTAGAATGATGAAAGTTATGATGAAGAACATGTGAATCAATTTGTAGAAGCCTTAGGAAAAGAAGAAGAAGAATGAGATCAAGTGAATATGTTGAAAGAAATCTCAAAGATTGGCAAGTGACTTAGAGTTGAATTCAAAATTACGCAAGAAATTTTAATCCTAAAGAATTGATTGACTAGATGATTAATGAGATGAAAGAATATTTCAAATATGAAGAAGTTGAAGATCTAGAAAGAGATAGATTTTTGAAAACATAGTTAAAAGGACATGTTGCATTATGGTGGAAACAAGTTCAATTAGACCAAAATAGAAGAGGAAAAGAAAGAATCATCAAATGGGAGAGAATGGTGACAAAATTAAAGAATTGGTTCATACCAGTAGATTATGAACTTTAATTTTTGAAGAGATTGTAGAGCTTGAGAGAGAAAGAATGATCTATGGAGTATACTGAATAATTCTATAAGATGATAATAAGAACTAGTCATAGTGAAGCAAGTAAAGAAAAGGTTGCAAGATACATCAATGGACTGAGAACAAACATTCAAGAATAATTGAGCTTGGTAAAGATGACATCTCATATAAATTTTCATTGAAATTGGAAGAGAAGTTGAACAAGAAGTTTGAAAAAAGGTAGAGAAGTGCAAGAGGAAGATTCTAAAAGAGTGGATCCCAATTTGGAGAAAGAATACAATATGTGGAGCAGAACAAAAATGTAAAACCTTACTAGAGTGAAGAAAAGGATGCTAAATCATATCATAAAGGAAGAGAAGATTAAAATTTCCACCACAATAATAGAGGAGATCATATTTCTTACCATAATGATGGATTTCAAAGGGATAAAGGAAGATTTGAGAAAAGACCATTAAGAGGAACCTGTTTCAAGTGTGGATGTGAGGGACATAGAGCATTTGAGTGTCATGAAGGTAGAACTTGAGAAAGCATGTTGGATCCCCTAATTCAATTGGAAAACCTAAGAAAGGAAAATGATTGGTGATGAGAAGAGATTTAATGCATGAATAAGTAATTGAGGAACCACCACAAAGAAAAAGTCTATTTAGAACCAGATGATAGTCTAGAGGAAAGGTATGCAAAATTATCATTGATAGTGGTAGTATAGAAAATCTAATTTTAGAGGAGATGGTAACCAAGTTCAGGGTATGTGCAGGATCATGATGGGCCAAAAAGTGGCAATATTATGGGTATTTGTAGGGTATGTGGCTGGCAACTTTTTCTTTACCCAAAATTGATAAAACAGAAAGGGTTTTTAGAGGAGAATCTCAACTTTCCACCAATATAAATTATGCTTTAATTTGAATTTAATAAATTATTATTATTTATTTTCTATTAGAATTATGACTAAAGTCTCGTCGATAGGTAGATTGAAAAACATCTATAACTTTCAAATGGTATCACATTTTTTGAATTTGAAACATGCGTCACATTCTATGCTTCACATAATATAGGATTAAAAAAAGAAAATTAAATTTCATGAAGTTTTAACCAAGTTAAGGTGGTCAGACATACAAGTTTTCATATTTTTTTAAGAGTTGTAATAAAAAATTCATAAATAATTATTTACTTGGAAAAAAATTACAAAAAAATATGCATCACATCCAGATATGAGTCCTCTACTTATATATAAAATCTTATAAAAAAATATTATCATTTTATTATGGTTAGGGTGGTCAAACAGACACCTACTTCTTATTTTTTCCTTGAAATTTATGTACTACTACATTGAAATTTGAAATTTTCACTAAATAGATTTTATTTATTTTTAAATAAACCTAGTAGTTTGGAAACTACATTCAATTTTCTATAGATTCTATTCTTACATATTTTTAAAATAATATAAATAACTTATTCAAATTTTTACGTCAAGTTTCCTAACACTGTTTTTTCTGATTTTTTTGCCACTTAAGGGCATATTTTTTCTATGATGATCCTACACATACCCTTCAATTTGAAGAGATTGAAACACCCAAACCCTTATACGATAGCATGGATTGAAGATGAACATAAGATATTGGTGAATGAATAATGTTTGGTGAAATTTCATATTGGATCATATAGGGACAAACTATTGTGTGATATTATACCTATGGATGCATGTCATTTATTGTTAGGAAGAACTTGAAAGTATGATAAGAAATAAATTCATGATGGAATTGTTGCAAGAATGGAAAGAGGAATGAAGTGTTGTCATTGATTTCAACTAGTCATATCATTATCTACTAGTTGTTGTTTAGTGTATATGATATTGAGAAAATTGTATTAAAAGAAGGTTGCAGGTATTCAACTCTTGAGGATGTTGTTCTGGTGCTTATGAACTATGTTTCTCTATGTTTTGATTGAGGTCTGGGAGAATTGTTTATGGTCAATATTTCTCTTTGGTTGAAGTATTATGGATTGTGGTTCAAGAATCGTGTTTCCCTGGTTCTATTGAAGATGGTTTTGTCATTTGGAATATCAAGCTTAATTGATCTATGTGTTTTACATTGGTTTGATTGACCATGTGTCAAGCACATTTTTTTAAGTTGAAAAAGAATGTTGGATCTATTATGGGTCCTAGTGAAGCATGTGTTTGGGTCACCCTCATTATAATTCCACCCTAGGATGTTTGGTGCTAACCTAATTTGAATTTGAAGTTGGATGGATGACTTTATATCTTTTCAAGGTTGGAGATAGTATAAGTATAGAATGTGCTAGCGATGAAGATTTTACATAAGAAAAGAAGGAAGATAAGTGAAAGAGTAGACATGACTATGATGCTATTATTAAAGTGTGTGAGTTAGGTGTGTGGTTGATCACTGTGAAGCTTAACATCGATTTTTTGTATGTAGTGAGAAAAAGGTGAACTCTATCATTCATGCAAGTTGATCAATGATTGTGGTGGAATCTTTGTTGCATTGGGATTGTTATCTCTCTATAAAAAATCTTCTTTGTCTTCTTTGTATCTTTGTGGCAATGAGCCCTTTAGGTTGTAGACATGTGGACATTGAGTCTAGACAATGAGTCCTTATTTTAGGTAGTGAGCCTTATCTTAGGAAATGAGCCTTTTTGTAATTGGTTTTGATATTCTCTATAGTTTTAGTTAATCCTCACTATGGTTTTTCCCTCATTGGGTTTTACACATAAATATGGTGTTATTGTGTTTGTGTATTTTCATTTGATGGTTAATCACTTAGTCATTTTATGTGTTAGTTTCGATAATTAAATTCAATGTTATAGTGTGTGACAACTAATTCACCCCCCCTTGTAGTTGTACTATCCAATAATTGGTATCATTGCTTGGTTTCTTAGTGAAAATATTAACTTGAGGAAGGTATGGAATGGATTGCAAAATGGTCTCTGATTATCCAAGGTTTGATGGAACTAATTATGGTATCTAGAGTATTGTGGATATGATGTGGAGAAAGCTTATAAGAATCCCTACAATCCTCCCGCTAATGGTCTAAGTACACCTAAAGAAATTAGAGCACATGAAGAAAAATGCAGACACTGAAATTTGGTCTAAGCTTGTGACTTCAATTTCTTCATAATTCGTATCTTCATGGTCATGATTAAATAATGTTAATAATTTAATTATTCTCTAAAGTCCTTAATTCTTCTATTAATTAAATAATCTTAATTATTTAATTAATTCACTTTATCTTTATTCTATCTAATTAATTAAATAAATGCTCTTTATTTAATTACGTCACTAATTAACCTTAACCTCTTTCTTAAATTAAATAAATTCTTATTTAATTTATCTTTATCATATTTTTGACTATAATTAAATAAATACTTTAATTATTTAATTATTCATTTAACCTTTTCATCACTCAATTAAATAAATCTTATTTATTTAATCAATCCCTAAATGTTGAATCCTAAATTAAATAAATCATTTAATTCATAAAAGTCTATTTCGAACACATTCTTCTATATTTGGATAAATGCTTAAGTTATCTAAGTATTCATTCTTACTCAACTTGAAATCTATTTAAATAAATTAGTTATCTCTAGATTTAATGTTTGAGTGTCTTTCACGAATAAACTCTCTATCACAACCAGTAAGTTATCTAGTTCTAACTCGTATGCATGTACATGCTTATTAATTAAATACCTTTATTTAATTAATTAAATCTTGTGCGTGCATTCAAACAAAATGTTGCTTTGATCTATCTTTATCTTTATCATGCAAACATTATTCTACTATTTTCAACTACCAAACTCGAAGATTAAATCATTATTTAATCTTTATCTCTATCTTCTAGGTTTTATCACTCATGTTAGTACTAACAATTACGCTAATGCATGTCAAATATTTTAATTTGAATCGTCTATTTATCTTTCAATCCTGACCTTTTGTTCAAATGATCAATTTTCTATAAATTGATCTATCTTTCATCATTTTACCTCTCCTGAAATCTTGTGACTTTTGGAGCAATTATCTTAAATCTGTGATGTTTCATTATTATCACAATCCTTAGGCTATGCTTGCACACAAATACTAAAAATCTGAGGGCAAGGATACTACAAAAGGAAAAATGGAGGACAACAATGGTTATCCATGGAGTTACATTGATCTTTGGTGAGATTTTTTTATGTTTTAGCTTATTTCCTTTGTTCTTTGTTGTTTGACTTTAGATTACATTAGAGCTTGATTTCATTGAGTGTTTGCTTTTAACCTTTCCTTTTTTCATGATGTTACATTTGGTGAACTCGACATGAAAACACCATCTTCACAAATCTGTAGACTTTTATTTGATTTTTGCAGGTATCGTATGAAACGATGCATCTAACTGAAGAAATGACATATTGATTATACGAACCACATATAATGAATAAAGTGATGCATATGAAAAAATTGAATGCATCTGTGAATTTTTGAGATGCTTTTGACTGGTGAAAATCCATGATGCATCTATCACTTTATATGATGCATCTGACTGGTGAATTTTCTAGGTTTACTTTCTAATTTACAACTTTTTTTTGTGTTTTTATTTTAGCTAATCTTTGGTTTGCAATGTGTGTTTTGGGGTTAACTAGTACTTGTAGGATGTATCATAGAAGACAGTTTTTGAAACCCCTCTTACAGGATGATCATTGAAGAAATATTGCAAAACTACTAATGATTTTCTTGCAAGATGTGTATTGAAGATCTTTTTTTGAAACATATTCTTTGGTAGATTAGCAAATTGTCATTTGGGTTTAAAAATTAACTACTGTCTACTATGTTTGGTGTGAAAGAACGCTCTATTATTACCCTTTATGATTTGGTATATTGAAGTATCCTCTCCCCTTGTGCATTCATGTGATCATAGGTGTAAGAGAACCGGTTGCTAACTCTAGAAATTGGGTCTGTCTTGGTGGGAAAAAGTACTCACCCCAGGACAACTCAGACTAGTAGCACCCTGAACCCGAGGGACTTCTAGCCAGTATATAAAAGTGAGTTCTTGGGGAAATCCCAATGAACCATGAGTATTGTTCTGATAGGATGGATTGAAAGGGACTCTCACTGTATGGATGATACCTCATGAATGGAATGCCTAAATTAAACACCTTTGTTTGTAGTGTCCAAAATCCTTCTATTTACTGGTGCAGTAGGTCAAACCTATGAAGCCATCTCACATTCTTATGGATCATGTGTAGAGATGAAAGTATGCCATGGGATGTTCATGGGTATTGTAGCTTGGCTTCCCTGAATGAAGTGTTGAGTTGTGGAGAGGAGCCAGTTGGGTCAAGCTACTAATCATCTACCTTGAATAAGTGTAGCTGGGAAAGCAAGTGAGAACTCAATAAATATTGTCCTACACAACCTAGGATGTGCTTGTCTATTTTTGAATTAAATATTCTTTGAGTCAAAATCAAACTAAAAATACATTGTCTTATGATTTTCTTTGTTTTCTAGAACTTGGTCATGAAATAGAGTCAATTTTATATCACAATTCCCTATAAAACTACAACTGTCAATAGAGTCGCAACTGTTCATCAAAAAGTTGTAATTCTTCCTTTGAGTCACATTTGTCAGTATAGCTCACATCTATTTAAATTAGAGTTGTATATGTCAGAAATTGAGTCTACTTTACTTAGAGTCACATCTGTTTAAACTTGAGTCACATCTATCAGAAAAAATTGCATTTGTTTAGTCTTACACTACATCTGATAACTTAGTTGCATCTATCACAACCTCTATTATTCAAAAACTACAATTGATACCTTCTATGATACATCTGACTAGGTGAGCCACATCTACAGTCTAGAATGACACATATGCCCCTATCATAGAAATAACCTTCTTTTACTAGTACACAGTCAAAGTTTAGAAAACCATATCTAATTAGTACATAGTCACAATTGATACCCTAAGTCACATCTATTATAAACAAAACCACATCTATTTGATACCTGAGTTTGAATTTATCAGTAAAATACAACTAAGAAAGAAAAAACAATTGTTAAATTCTACAACACATCTATCTGAGTATCATAAAACTAGAATTTACTGTCAAAAACTAAGAGAAAATAGTCAAACTAGTATCGAACTTATTCCTTTTCACTAATTCTTGGATAGAAATCATAACATTCGCTCAAGAATTTCATGATTACATAATTTAGGAATCATTCAGTCTTAGCAATAGGTACCTTAGTCATACATTTTACTGTCATGTTAGGGGTCTTTATTTTCTTTATAGAGATCATCTTTTGTAGATTTTAGGATAGGTACCTTTCATGCTCTAGATAAACCCTTGATTCAACCAACGTTGTCATTGAACCTAGTAATTATATCTTTTTTCCTACATGTGAATCCTTTCAGCCCATTAGTCTAGCTAGGGAGTTCACCTTATCTTTTGGTCCTACTCCTACAAAGGTTCCTTGTCAAAACTAATTGAAACTAGAATTACACTTTAGCTAATAGATAACCTCTTTTAGAATCTTCCAAATCAATCACTTAGACCTTTCCATATTTAGATATTGTCATCCTAGAATAGCGTCATCTTAGACATACCTTATTTGTAGAGAAAATACCAAAAAGATAGTTACATACATTCATCCTTTATATTTGGAAAATCCCAAAAACATATATTATAATCATAATCATCCATACACTTAGCTTTTTCATCACTTGCACTTTAAGCTTACATCACATGGTTGAAATGAGATCAAAAAGGAAAGAAAGAGAAAAGATGTCAAACCCAAATGACTTCATCAATATGTTCTCAAACCCCTTCCAAGGGACATCCTCATCATGACCTCACAAAACTTTGTTAGAAGAATTCACCACTAGAGATCGACAAGGAAACATTTCAATGGAAGACATAGAGACTACCTCACAAGACCCTAATTTTTCCTCTTTTCTAGATGGGTACCTAGCAAATGATCGTCAATGATACTTAGATAAATTGCTAGCTGAAGGTGCCACCTTACCTCTAGAATTTAGTATTAGTACCTTACAAACTCAACCTACCCAAGGGGCAAACACAATGACTGCTAGTACCTCTATACCTCAGGTAAATACAACTATACCATCTGACATACCTACACAAAGTATGATAGTCGATACATCTCCATTTGGTACATTTGGCATGACACAAGGTTTTAATTTCACTGTAGGAGCATCATCATCCACTCCCTTTGGTCCTCTTGCTAGGAACAAAATACCTAAACCATCAGCTCCTACACCAAGTGTCATTGTCACTAGTACCATACCACATACAATAGCTATACCAAGTGTCAATGTCACGAGTACTATTCCATAGATTGAGGTCTCATAGATAGGAAACATACCCTCCTTCTAATACAGAAACTAACCCATCACTTCATAGATTCTGAATCAAAATCCATTTTCATAGATTTTGAATCAAAACTTGTTCACTAACATTCCAAATCAAAATCCACCTTACATACCCACATTTAATCAAAACCAATCAAACAATGTTGGATTCCAAAACATGTACATAGATCCAAATAATCCATCCAACACATCATTAACTCAAGTTGATGACCTATAGACACAAATGCATGCACTACAAACATAGATGGATAACATGGCAGTGTCTAACAAGAAAACCTTTTTAGCAAAGGATTTATGCCCATTTCCCTTCGATAAATCATTGTACATGACACCTTTCCCTTATAGATATGTCATACCAAGTTTTCCCAAGTAAAATGGAAAGCAAAATCAAATCAAACACATAAGGGAATTTTCCACGATGTGCATAGATGTCATCTATGACCCGACCTATCTTATGAGACTCTTTTCAAAAAGTCTCATTGGAATTGCACTAGAGTGGTTTTCAGGTCTTTACTATGGCATAAAATCATGGGGTGAACTAGCTGAGAAATTCATTGAAAAATTCTCCTTTAACATTGATCGTGAAATAAACATAACAACCTTGTGTCATACTACACAAGACAAAGGGGAAACTTTTATCGTTTTCTTCCAGAGATGGAGAACTATATCCAATTGATGTCCTATTGAGATACCTAAGAAACAAAAGGTCACTATGTTCCAAGAAAACCCAAATCCAAAATTGAGAAGTAACTTAAGGGTACATTGTTGCACATCCTTTATAGAACTAGTGAAAAAAGGGGTCATACTAGAAAAAGATCTTGTTGACAAAGGAGAACTTAAGGAACAAACACCCAATAGAAATCCAATAGTGCAAAACACCCCTAATGACAAAAATAGATTTTGGTCTCATAACAAAAATGTTACCAATGATGAGGTGGTTGATGCTAAGACTTTACAAGCAAGACCGATCATCATAGTTAGAGGAAATTTCCCCTCTACCAATGCACTTAACGCCATCACCAAAACCCCCAACACTACTCAAAACACCCAATGACCACAACAATAGAGATGCTTTCCAAAAAATGAGTTCACTCCGCTCAGGGAACCCATTGAGTTAGTCTTCAAGCAACTATTGCAACAAAATATTATAAAGCTTCAAGAGCCAAGACAATACGATCCAGGGCAATTCAAACCATCTTAGTGGGATGATAATTCCTTTTGTGATTTCCATTGGACCAAAGGACATACTCTACAAAATTGTCATCAATTGAAAAACATCATACATGACTTTGTCGACAATAGAACTATTGAAGTCAATGGACGGAAACTTACATCTAAGAACACTAATCACAAGGTCTTTTTAGATCCATTACATGACCATATTAAAGGAAATTCCCCCAGTTAGTGTACCAAGACCAACATGTTAGCCAACTATGCTAATATCAAGCATGACTATAGTGGCACAATCATACATCACCTTCGAGCTGCTGATGAGAATGTCAATACGATTACCATAATGAAAAATCTCGAGGGTGTTGTCAACACTCGACAAACCAAAATCACCATCCAAGGACCTCCATCACATCAACCAACATAGACTTCCAATCATCAGTATAACTTACTTGATCAATTGGGGAATATCTCAGCACAAATTTCCATCTTGGAACTGTTGTATATCTCCCCTGGACATCGATCTGTTTTAGACAAAGCTTTACAAAGCACCACTATCCCTAATGATCTTGATGTCAATTGTTTTGAGGAAATGATAGGTTACTTGACCAATAATCATCATGCCACATTCTCTGAACAAGACTATGCAACTGAGAAGACAAATCATAATGACCCATTACATCTTGAAGTCCTTGTTGATAAAACCAAAGTTAGATGAGTTCTATTAGATGGAGGAGTAGGGTTAAATATTTGCAGTTTAAAATTGATTAAGGCACTAGGTTTCTTGGAAGCATGTGTAGACACAACCAAAATCATTGACATTAAGGCTTATGATGATGAGGAATGAAAATCAAAGGGGGTGGTAACACTTCCTATCAGAATTGGTCCTGCAGTTATGGAGACAAAATTCCAAGTATTGGATCTCACCCTCCCATATGACCTATTGCTAGGAAGACCCTAGATTCATGCTATGATGGAAATCCCTTCTACCTACCACCAATTTCCAAAATTACCCTTCAATGGCACTAAGATAACAATAGATGGTGACCTAGATCCATTCCAATATTGCACCAGTCTAAAAGAGATACCCCAACACCAAGTGCCTATAAACCAAGAGGCTTCATCATCCAATTCATCTCACTATGTTGATCCATCCAATCTCATTAAAACATCCACTCCATCATCACTACCTTCCACTCCTAGGGTTGAGATCTAAGACAAGGGTTGTGGAGAATATCACATGAAGACATCTTATTGTGTTAGCCACTTGATTCCTCCTAAATCATATGGTTTACCTATAGTAGATAGGAGACAATCAATGGTCACCATACACATTCCTCCCTTAACAACCTTTACAAAATTTAGAGAATTAAGAAAAGAAGCCATCAATGAAGATGATGTGACCTCCTAGATATACAGAGAAAACAATGAAGAAATTCCCTCACTTGCTCACATTCAAACATATCAATATGGCAAGGTTTTGCAATCATGCAGAGAAAGGTATATAATGGATGTAGTGGCTTAGGCTTACATCAAGATGGGAGGACTGAGCCAATCATTGTTTCTAGATGGCCAAAAGGGTGAGGGCTTAGGTTTCAACCAAATCAGATTGGTGTTCCTAGTAACACATCACCTTTACTTGAGGAAGTAAGTGCTTATGAGATTATCTAGACATCTCACGAGCCATCTAACCCACACTATTGTGATTCCCAAAACTCTAACAAATATAAGTGGGATTCCCTATCCTCCACCTCTTCCATGGACCTTGAAATTTTTTTTGGAGAACTTGACTTAATGTTGAAATCATCACCAAATCCATTGAATTCCTGTCCACCAAAGAATATGAAAAAAGAGGAATGGTTTATACATTACTATTGGGAATCTCTTTATCCTACCTCTTGGTAACCTAATAAATCCATTTCAGATAACCAAACCTTGGCATTAGGCCAACCTCAAAATCCACCTAGATCCAAGCAAAAGAGCAAAGAGGACTTGGTACAAAACCTTTCTAAATATATGAACAACTCAGTCCTTACCTTGACTCCTTTGAACTTTGACAACTCTGATGATGACATACCCTTAGTTTATCCCCAACTCATTGATTGGGACCAACAAGACACACCCATCTTAGAATTTTTTGAGAATGACGAAGCAATTACTGAGTTCCTGGGACTGAGAGAAGGAATAGCTAATGGTGATCACAAGGTTGGGTTTACCATTGAATTGGACAATAAAGCATATTTTTGGGAATTTGTTCAACTCTCCAGTCAAAATAAAAATAAAAATGATGAGTCTCTAGGTGAAAATCAAAAGGTAACTTTAGACAATGACAATGAAAAAAATAAGGATGCATCCGAATGAAAAAAACCCTCTAAGGCACCTAAGGATGGAGGTTTGAACATTCTCCCTATTGCACAAGAAAATTCACCCATGCTAGTTGAAGAATCGGTGGAAGTCAACATAGGTACAAAAGAGAATCCCCAACTGGTATATTTTGCAGCATCATTGACAAAGGAAGAGCAACCAAAATTTCGTAACTTCTTTACAAAAAGACAAATTAATTTTTCCTGGTCCTATACATACATGCCTGGGTTGGATCTTGAACTTGTTCTACATCACTTTCCCTTACAACCAAGTCTAAAACTAGTGAAATAGAAATTGAGGAAAATACATAGATTGCTTTACTAGTCAAGGCATAACTCAAGAAACTATTGGATGTTGGTTCCATTAGATCGATCGACTATGTAGATTGGATTTCCAATCTGGTACCAGTCACAAAAACAACCAGGGGCATCTGCATTTGCATATATTTTAGAGATATCAACAAGGATTTCCCTAAGGATGGCTTCCCTTTGCCCAACATTGATATGATAGTAGACATGACAACAGGATATGGGATATTATCCCTTATGGATGGATTTTCAAGGTATAATCAAATCAAAATCACAATTGAAGACCAACCTAAAATAGCTTTCACATGTCCATGGGGAACGTATTGCTAGAATTTTATGCCCTTCAGACTCAAGAATGCTAGAGCAACCTATTAGCATGCCATGACCACTATTTTTCATGACCTTGTATTCACTCTTATGGAGGATTATTTCAATGACCTTATTGCTAAATCACTGACAAGAGTTGATCATTTAAAGGTTTTAGACAAGATATTTCAAAGACTAGAAGAGTATAAAGTGAGACTAAATCTAAAGAAATGTGTGTTCAGGGTAAAATTAGAAAAGATTTTAGGTTACATCATTTCCAAAAGGGGCATTAAGTGGATTTAGCTAAGGTAAAAGCAATCATGGACATGCCTCCACCATCTAATCTTAGTCAACTAAGGACATTACAAGGGAGACTGAAATCCATTAGAAGATTTATAGTGTTTTTAGTAGATAAGACACATCCCTTTCAACATTTACCTAGAAAAGGAATACCCTTTGTATGGACAAGTAAGTGCTAGGAAGCCTTTCAACTGATTAAGAATTATCTACTCACACCACCAGTATTAATGCCACCTGTTGAGGGATGACCATTGATTCTCTATATTTTAGCAACCCATTCATCACTCAGAGCATTACTTGCACATAATGATGATGAAGCTCATGAAAGGGAAGTCTACTATATCAGTCAAACTTTGGTAGGTTATGAGCTCAACTACAATATCATTGAACGTGCTTGTCTTGTAGTAGTATTTTCTACTCAAAAACCAAGGTACCATATGCTAAACCATCAAATAATGCTTGTTACTAAGATAGATCCTTTGAAATATCTTCTAATAAAATCAACGTTAATAGGACAATTGGCCAAATGGGTAATGATACTTAGTGAATATGACATCTTATATGTAGAATGGAAGGTTATTAAGGGACAAGTCATTGTTGATCAGTTAGCTAATGCACCGATACAAGCAAATCACCATTTAGTTGCAGATTTTCCTAACAAGTTTATATTCACCATTGACACAAACACATGGAAACTATTCTTTGATGGATCTCATATAAATCATGGTTCAAGGGCAGGTATATTGTTTATCACACCACAAGGTGATTCTATCCCTAAGTCATTCAAGATTGCATTTCCATGTACCAACAACATAGAAAAATATGAAGCTCTTGTGATAGGATTACGTATGGTAGTCAAATGGAAAATCAAGAACCTATAGGTTATGGTGATTCTTAACTAGTAATCTAATAGGTAAATGGTGACTATGAAACTAAGGATGAAAAGATTGCTCCATACAAACACATGGAAAATAGTTTCAAGGAGAACTTTGACAAAGTTGACTTTCATCAAATACCTCATGTTCTAAATAGGGCAGTAGATGCCATGGCTACTATTGCTTCACTCCTTGACATACCAAGCAACGTGCCTAAGTTCAAGTTTTTGGTAGAACAACTTTTGGTCCTTGCTTACGACATCCTCGATTCAAAGATGGTGTGTGAGATTGTTAGTCCTAATTCCCCATGGTATAATGATATCTATCTCCATGCCGAAATCATACCCCCTTACTTTTCTAATAACTAATGTAGGACATTTCTCTGCAATTTATCCAAGTACACTATCATCGGAGACACCCTTTATAGATGCACCTTAGATAATACCCTACTGAGATGTCTCGATATTGATGAAGCACAAGCAACCTTGCATGGGGTACATGAGGGTATATATGGATCCCATTCTAGTAGTCCTACCTTAGCTAAAGAGATTATGAGATTGGTTTACTATTGGCCCACCATGGAAAAGGACTCATATGTGTTTGTGAAGAAATGTTTCCAACATTGTCAAGTATACAGAGATTTTATACATACAAAAGCATAGGAGCTCTATCCCATAACGTCACCATGGCCCTTTTCCCAATGGGGACTCAACCTCATAGGTAAGATACATCCCACATCATCCAATGACCATAAGTTCATTATCACTATGACCGAGTACTTCACCAAATGGATTGAAGCTATTCCCATGAACTACATCACCGACACACATATCTCTATGTTTATCATGAACTAGATCATCTGTTGGTATGGTGTTCCTCAATCCATTGCCATAGATAATGATCGTCCATTCAAGAACCAAGAAGTCTATCATCTCTATGAAGAGTTCCATATCCAACATAATTTTTCCACCCCATATTACCCACAAGGTAATGACCAAGCAAAGGCATCTAAGAAAACTATCATTAGAAACCTCAAAAAGACTATCAATGATGTTGGTGGTGATTGGCATTTATAGCTTAATCCCACCTTATGGACTTATTGTACAAGCATTTGTACTCCCACTGGCGTAACTCCATATTCCATAGTATTTAGCTTTGAGGCCATTCTACCTATTGAGGTCAATATTCCTTCCCTGAGGGTATCCTTGAAAGAGCACATTGACGATGAAGAGTACCAAGTTTCAAGACTACATGAGCTAGAATTCTTAGATGAACAAAGACAAAAAGCATTAGATCGCCTCCAAGCATACCAGAATCATCTTCGTCATAGTTACAATAGAAAATTATTGAATAGAAATTTTGACATTAGTGACATAATCTTAATGGAGAACCCCAAGAATCAAGCTGAAAGAGAGAAACCGTGAAAGTTTGAACCTAACTGGTTAGGACCCTACATTGTCATAGAAGCCTTTGGATCATGAATATATCAACTCTCTACTCCTACAGGAGAACCATTGTCAGCACCCATCAATAGTCTTCATTTGAAGAATTTTTACGCATAGCTTTTGAGTTCCTTGACTTAATCATCAAAAATACAAAAAAATTATAAAAAAAATCATTGCCTAGGTGAAAACCTAGCAAACAAGCATCTTGGTAACATCAAAAAACTTAGAAAATCTAGAAAATAGTAAAGAGAAATAAGTCGTCCAATATTGAAAACCACTTCGGTGGCGCTTTGGATAGGTACCATGGTGAAAACCTAGAAAATAGGTGCCATGTGTAGTTGACTCTACTCCTTTGTCTACTATCATTCTAATCTAACTTCCATGTATATATCGTCTATCCCTGTACATATGATTTATCCCTATACATATCACCTATCACCTATACATCCCCTATACATATCATTCGTAATAAATGGTTGTCATGTCCATAACTTGGAATGATTGACATTGAGCACATTTCATTCCCCCATCCTATCTTATTCATAATCAATTGGTCTTATACTTGACTGGGGAAAGCACTTGACCTACATCATATTGGTTCTAACATTGGTTGTTTTGAAGACATAAAACCATCAAAAAATTCAAAAACAACACAAAATGTCCTGAAAAAATCCAAAAACATCACAAAATGTCTTGAAAAAAAAAAAACCAAAAATGGGTATGTGTAGGATCATGATGGGCCAAAAAGTGGCGATATGATGGGTTTGCTTGTAGGGTATGTAGGAATTTTTACCCAAAATTGATGAAATGAAAAGGGTTTTAAAGGAGATTCTTAGCTTTCCCAATGTAAATTATGCTTTAATTTGAATTTAATCAATAATTATTATTCATTTTCTATTAGAATTACTAAAGTCCCGATTGATGTGATTGAAAACATCTATAGCTTTGAGTATCATATTTTGAATCCAAAAGATGCATCACATTCTATGTTTCACATACTATAGGATTAAAAAGAAAAATTGAATTTCATGAAGTTTTGACCAAGTTAAGGTGGTTAGACATACAATTTTTATATTTTTTAAAAGTTGTAATCTAAAATAATAATTAATTATTTACTTGGAAAAAATTACGAAAAAATATACATCACATCCGACATGAGTCCTCTACTTATGTCTAAAATATTATAAAAAGATATTATCATTTTATTGTGGTTAGGTGGATGAGATACCTACTTCTTATTTTTTCCCTGAAATTTAAGTTAATGCATTGAAATTTCAAATTTTCACCAAATATATTTTTTTCTTAAATAAACATAGTAGTTTAGAAACTACATTCAATTTTCTAGATTCTATTCTTACGTATTTTTGAAATAATGTAGTTAACTTATTCAAATTTTTACGCCAAGTTTCTTAACTCATTTTTCTAATTTTTTGCCACTTAAGGGCCTACTTTTTCCATGATGATCCTGCACATAGCCAAACATCAAAAAACTTAAAAAATACAAAAAAAATAAATTAAAACATGTCAAAAAATCCAAAAATAGAGTTATAGTTAGTCACACTTGTTAGTCTTTGTCATTTGTGAAACTACGTTTCCTCTGCAACTTGACATAGGCAAGGCCATTTTCTGATGTACCCCCGAGGCATTAGGTTAGTCATTTTAGGTTTTTTTGTATAAAATCATGATTCAATCCATTGTCTACATGATAAGATCATTGTTCGTGTGGAACTATAAGGTCTCTGCATGTATAACGTAGGCAAGGGAATCAATCGATGAGCCACTAATGCCACACTAGGTCAGTCCATTAGGGTTCGTCACATGCACTACCACACACATTTTTCATCTTCATACAAATCAAGCTTATTATATTCAGTCTTGTCAGTCCAAGTCTAGTCAAACTATGAGGTCTTTGCATGTATAACGTAGGCAAGGCCATCAATTGATGAGCCCCCAAGGCCACGCTAGGTTAGTCCTTTAGGGTTTGTCATCACACATAGTCAATTGTTAGCTCATCATATCAAGTCATGCATCAATTGGTGAACAAGTCAATAATGTCTCTAAGTCAAATCAAACAAATTTTCAAAGAAACAACCAAAAAAAATCAACTTATAGCTGCTATAGGATGTGTCCTTGAAAAATGATAGTATCAAAACAATCAACTTATGTATTATACAAGATGAGTCCTTCTTGAATATAGAAATTGTTAGATAATCAACATAGCCTTACACATGTTATCACATCAACGACATCAGAATCAACATCTTATACGATACATGTCTTTCTGAAACCAAACTTTTGTCATGCCTTATATAGATAGTCATAACATCAAAACCAAAATCAAAGTCTTATCTGGTATGTGTATCTCCTAAAACTAGGCTCTATCAATCAATCCTCTTATAAATCAAAAAAATAGATCAATTTTTGGAAAATATTTTACTGGCTTTTGACTTTATGGCTTATTTATCTTATCATTTCATTTGACTTTATGATGGGAATTATGTTACTATTTTTTCTCAAGGATGTCCCATGAAGAATCTAGAGAAGCAACGATGTATCACAATTCTATTGCATGTTAACTTTCTTTTCATTTTATGGTTGGAATCCTATTCCTAGATTTCTCAAGGATGTCCCATGACAGATTTAGAGAAGCAACGATGTATCAAAATTCTATTTTCTTTGATTGCTATTTGTCGACTGTCTTTTTAATTCGATTTTGAGTCATGATACTAGTTTCCTCAAGGATGTCCCATGAAGGATTTAGAGGAGATATGACGTCTCATGACCCACCTTTTATTTTTTTTGTTGTCTATGGTTTGTCTTGATAAAAAGACTAGGACAAATTTTCCCTTAGTATGAGTTAGGACAATCCTTGTTTGTGACTGTCTGTTGTTAGCAAGTGGATGACCTTGCACACCTTGATCTATGTAATATCATGGTGTTTATCTCCATTTGTATTAGTTACCACCCAATGATGATAAAGTGCAAAGCCTTTTGTGATATGGAAAAATATCGAAGATTGCTAATAGTAACATCAACCTCTTTTATGATTCATCTCCTTTTTACACTAACATTTCTTCTTTTCTGCATCTTCAACACCCTTATCTATTTTTCTCTATCCTTTTGTCCATCATCTTCTAGTTCTCTCATCAATTTTGAGAGCACACTCATGTTCTTTGAACCTACCTGTCCTCTTGAGGGGGCATACCACTACCTCCTCATCATCCTTCCTCATCCTACTTTTATTGGGGAATATCTTTTTCTTTGACACAATGTGATAAATTGCATTGTATCAAAGAGGGGAAAAATGTAGACACTGAAATTTGGTCTAAACCTGTGACTTCAATTTTTTCATTATTCATATCTTCATGGTCATGATTAAATAATGTTAATTATTTAATTATTCTCTAAAGTCCTTACTTCTTCTATTAATTAAATAATCTTAATTATTTAATTAATTCACTTTATCTTTATCCTATCTGATTAATTAAATAAACACTCTTTATTTAATTACGTCACTAATTAACCTTAACCTCTTTCTTAAATTAAATAAATTCTTATTTAATTTATCTTTATCATATTTTTTACTATAATTAAATAAATACTTTAATTCTTTATTTATTCATTTAACTTTTTTGTCACTCAATTAAATAAATCATTTAATTTATTAAAGTCCATTTCAAACACATTCTTCTATATTTGGAAAAATGCTTAAGTTATCTAAGCATTGATTCTTACTCAACTCGAGATCTATTTAAATCAGTTAGTTATCTCCAGAATTAATGTATGAGTGCCTTTCGCGAATAAACTCTCCATCACAACTAGTCATTTATCTAGTTCTAACTTGTATGCATGTACATGCTTATTAATTAGATATCTTTATTTAATTAATTAAATCTTGTGTGTGCATTCAAACAAAATGTTTCTTTTAAACTATCTTTATCTTTGTCATGCAAACATTATTCTTCTATTTTCAAAAACCAAACTCAAAGATTAAATCATTATTTGATCTTTATCTCTATCTTCTAGGTTTTATCATTCATGTCAATACTAATAGTTATCTCAATGCATGTTGAATCTTTTAATTTGAATCATTCATTTATCTTTCGATCCTAGCCTTTTGTTCAAATGATCAATTTTCTTTAAATTGATCTATGTTTCATCATTTTACCTCTCCTAAAATCTTGTGACTTTTGGAGCAATTATCTTAAATATTCGATGTTTCATTATTATCACAATGCTTAGGCTATGCTTGCACAAAAATATTGAAAATCTAAGGGCAATGATACTACAAAAGGTGAAATGGAGGACAACAGAGGTTATCCATGGAGTTACATCAATCTTTGGTGAGATTGTTTTATGTTTTAGCTTATTTCATTTGTTCTTTGTTGTTTGACTTTAGATTACATTAGAGCTTGATTGCATTGAGTGTTTGATTTTAACCTTTCCTAATTTCATGATGTTACAAAAGTAACAAGGAAAAGTTCATCTTGAAGAATATTTTGGTACATTCTGAGTTGATTAAGGTTCATAACTTGAAGATGGCTAAGGAATTCTAGGATTCTTTAGGAAGAGCGCATGATGGTGATGAAAGGGTAAAAGAGGAAAAATTACATAATTTGGAAACATAGTTTGATCTTATACATATGTCCAAAGATGAGAATGTTAAAGCCTATGTAAGGAGACTGGATGAGGTAGTGGTTGGAATGTGATCTCTTGGCACTACTATAGATGAAAATAGAATTGTAAAGAAAATTCTTAAAACACTTCTTGATACTTACAGTGAAAAGGTGAGTGCTATTGAGTAGACTATAGATTATAAGACTTGTACTAAGGATTTTTTGCTAGGATTTTTGAAATCTTATGAGATGAGGAAGCCAAATCTAAGAAGTGGAGGCAAAATAGAGACAAATTTTAAAGCTACAAAAACTAAAGACCTGAATGAAGAAAAATTTGATGAAATAGAGGATAACTTTGTAAGAAGAATGAGAAAAGGCTCTAGTAAGTATGAAGGTAAATTTCCCTTTAAGTGTTTTAGTTGTGGAGAAATCAGTCACTATGTTGCTAAGTGCCCGAAAAGAGCTAAAAAGAATAAACAAAGATATGAGAAAGAAAAGAAAGGAAAGAAGATTAACCGAGCTTACTATGTTAATAAGAATGCTAGTATTTCAGATGAATATTTAGAAAGATCCAAATGACAATGAATGCTTGTTCTTGGAGATTAAAGATGAACCTATTTCTACTAATTCATAAAAAAAGCTGAAGGAAAGTCCTTCAAAGAAGGAGAAGGGGAAAGAGAAGGAGAAAAATTAAGGTACAATTATCTTTGCACTACATGCTAAATAGGAAACAGAACTTTTAGGTAGTTGATAGTGGTTGCTCACATCACATGACTGATGACAAGAGTAAGTTTGTGAAACTTGAAAAGTATGATGGAGGTTTGGTTATGTTTGGAGATGATATTGGTGGTAAGATCTATGGGATATGTTCAATGAGTTTTGATGTAAAGAATCATAATGATGATGTATATTATGTTAAGGGTTTAAGGAATAATCTATTGAGCATTGGTAAAATGTGTAGAAAGGGATATGATCTTGTGTTTAAGGATGAGAAGTGTGAGATTCAAAAAGGATCCAGAACATTAATTACTATAGGAAAGAAATCTGAGGGGAATATTTATCAACTTAAAGGCATTGATGGATGATGTTTTATGACTTAGATAAATGATAGCTAATTATGGCATAGGAGAATGTGTCACATTAATTTTGATAGCTTGGAAAGGATTAGTACTATTCAGGCTATGAGAGATCTACTGAGAATTACAAATCCTATAAATGTTATCTACATAAATTGCTAGTTTGCGAAGAGGACAAGAAATCATTACAAATCAAGAGAACAAAATACTACTAGATTATTGGATTTGGTTCATACAGATCTTTGTGGTCCAATGATAATGAAAAGTCTACTTGGTGAAAGGTACTTTATGCTTTTAATTGATGATTATTCTAGATATACATGGGTTGCATTTTTAAGAGAAAAATCAGAAGCATTGGATAGATTCAAGGCATTCAAGACTATGGTTGAAAATGAAGTGAATTTGAAGATAAAATGCTTGAGGTCTAACAAAGGTGGTGAATTCACCTCTTATGAGCTCAATATATTTTGTGAAATGCATGGAATAAGGAGATAGTTATCTGCTCCAAGAACCCCTCAACAAAATGGAGTTGTTGAAAGGAAAAATAGGACAATTCAAGAAGCTGCTACTGAAGTAAATTTGTGCTTATTTTCTAAAATTGAGCTGAAGTCAATAGTGAAGCCTGTAAGGATGGAAATTGGAAGGAAGTAATGAAAGAATAACTTTTGTAGACTGAGGAGAATCAAATTTGGGAATTAGTTGCAAGACTAGTAGACAAAAATATCATTGGATCAAAATGGGTATTTAGAAACAAGTTGAATGAGAAGGAGAAAGTTGTTAGAAACAAAGCAAGTGTTGTGTGTAAAGGCTACTCACAAGTGGAAGGTATATATTTTTAGGAAACTTTCTCCCTAGTAGCAAGAATTGATGCTATAAGAATTTTTTGGCATTAGCTACTTATAAAGATTTCAATGTCTATCAGATGGATGTCAAGTTAGCATTTTTTAATAGTGAACTAGATGAAGAGGTCTACATGGAACAACAAGAAGGATTTTAGTTAATAGATCAACAAGATATGGTGTGCAGATTGAAGAAAGCTTTGTATGGATTGAAGAAAGCTCCTAAATCCTGGTATGCAAGGCTAGATAAGTATTTGAATCAACAAGGGTTTAACAAAGGTACGACATATAGTAATTTGTATTTCAAGATTGAAAATGACAAAATCTTGATTGTAGTTGTAAATGTTGATGACATTATCTTTGGAGGAAATAAAAAGTTATGCAAGATTTTTATGGAAGAGATGCAAAAAGAATTTGAAATGTCTATGTTTGGAGAGATGAATTTCTTTCTTGGGCTACAGATTAATCAAATATAGAAAGAAATTTTCATTTCACAATCTAAGTATGTGAGAGAGATGTTGAGAAAAATTGGGATGGATGGTTCCAAACCAGTAAGTACTCCTATGGTGATTGGTTGCAAGTTGGGTAAAGATGATGATTCACCTAAGACTAATCAGAGAAAGTATAGATCTATGATTGGTGGACTGTTGTATTTGATTGCTACTAAACCATATATTATGTATGTAGTTTGTATTGTAGCTAGCTTTCAAAAAAAATTGAAGGAAACACATGTTACTGCAATTAAAAGAATATTCAAATATTTGAAAGGCACTCTGGATTATGGATTATGGTATCCTAAATATATTGATTTTACACTCATTGCTTATATAGATGTAGATTGGGATGGAAGTATTGATGATAAAAAGAGTATAAGTGGTGGTGCATTCTTTCTTGGATGAAGATTGGTGGCATGGTTGAGTAAGAAGCAAGATTCAGTCTCTTTTTCTACTATTGAAGCTGAGTATATTACTATTGTATCTTACTGTACACAAGTTTTATGGATGAAATAGACAGTGAAAGATATCACAGTGCTATGTATGATTATCCTATTTCTATATTTTGTAATAACACAAGTACAATTAACATTTTGAAGAATCCTATGATGCACTCGAGAAAAAAAAATATATCTATCAAGTATCATTTCTTTAGAGAGAAGGTCATGGAGAATGAAGTCAACCTTGAGTATGTTTTGACTAAGGATTAGATTACAGATATATTTACAAAGGCTCTTCCTAAAGATACTTTTGAGTATCTCTGAGATAAGATAGGGGTTATTTCCCCTCCTTTTACAAACTAAGATGCATTTGGAGATGCATCATTCTGGTGGATTTATGATTCTATCATTTTGGGCTGATGTTTTTGGTGGCTACCCCTCAGGGGGAGCAGGAATTTTTTTAAAGTGTTGTCATTATGATTATTATGTTTTCATGTCAAAGGAAGTTTCAATGGACATATTTTTCTCTTACCATTGATTTCAAAGGGGGAGAGATAAATCATATCAAAAATAAAAAGAGATACAACATGTGAAAAGGAAAAGAAAGTTAATAAGAGAATGTAGGTATGGTGTCTTTGATGGTTTTTCACATCATGTGTTGCCATCAACAAAAAAGGGGGAGATTTTTACAAGAATGGAAAGAGAATGAAGTGTTGCCATTGATGTCAACTAATCAGCTAGTTATCTACTAGTTTTTGTTGATTGTATATGTTGAGGATATTGAGAAAATTGTATTAAAAGAAGGTTGTAGGTAGTCAAGTGTTCAGGATGTTGTTCTAGTGCTTGTGAACTATGTTTCTCCATGTTTTGATTGAGTTTAGAGAGAATTGTTGGTCTGGATTTCTCTTTGGTTGAATTCTTATGGCTTGTGGTTCTAGAATTGTGTTTCCCTTATTTTATTGAAGATGGTTTCAACATTTGAAAGCATCGAGCTTAATTTGATCTATGTGTTTTACACTAGTTTGGCCGACTATGTGTCAAGCACTATTTTCAAAGTTGATGAAGCATGTTGGATCTATTATGGGTCCTGGTGAAGCATGTGTTTGGGTCACCCTAATTCTAATTCCACCCTAGGATGTTTGGCACCAACCTAATTTGAATTTGAAGTTGGAATAGTTGACTTTGTATCTTTTCAAGGTTGGAGATAGTATAAATAGAGAATGTGCTAGCGATGAAGATTGTACATAAGAAAAGAAGGAAGATAAGTGAAAGAGGATACATGAATTTGATGCTATTCTTAAAGTGTGTGAGTTAGGTGTGCGGTTGATAAATGTGAAGCTTAACGTCAATTTTTTGGATGTAGTGAGCAAAAGGAAAACTCTATCATTCATACAAGTTAATCAATGATTGTGGTGGAATCTTTGTTGTATTGGGATTGTTGTCTCTTTGAAACAAGTCTTCTTTTTCTTCTTTGTATCTATGTGGCAGTTAGCTCTTGGAGTTGTAGCCCTATGGAAAGTGAGTTCAGATAGTGAGTCCTTAATTTGGGCAGTGAGCCTTATCTCAGGAAGTTAGCCTTTTTGTAATCAATTTTGGTATTCTCTATAGTGTGGGTTAATCCTCACCATGGTTTTTCCTTCATTGGGTTTTCTACCTGAATCTGGTGTTATTATGTTCATGCATTTTCATTTGATGGTTAATCAATTAATCAATGTATGTGTTAGTTCTGGTAATTAAATTCAAGGTTATAATCTATGACAACTGATTCATACCCCTCTCAATTGTCTTATTCAATAGGAATAAGAAATACTTATATTGTGACATCAAATGGAAAGAGATTCAAGTTGATGCCTCTTGAAGAAGAGGGGAAGACTAAATTTTGTGGCACTACCAGACTATGTTTGGTAGATGGGCATAAAATTTTGGAAGGATTGAGACATGAGAAAATGTGTTTCACATTAATACCAAATATTGGTGGTAAACCTGAGGCAAAAAACCCTACCATAGAGAGTGAGGAGGTAGTTGAATTGTTGATAGAGTGTGAAGACATCATATTAGAGAATGTACCAGGGTGACTCCCACCAATTTGCAGTATCAGTCACAATATAGATCTTATACTAGGAGCAAGTTTTCCAAACAAAGCAACACATAGAATGACACCATCATAGAATACATACTTTAACTGGTAGATACAAAAGTTGTTAAGAAAAGGATTGATGAGAGACATTTTGAGCCTGTGTGTAGTACCAACTATGCTTGCACCAAAGAAAGATGGAGAGTGGGAATGTGAACAAATTTAAGGGCCATCACCAAGATCACTGTCAAGTATAGATTTCCATTTCCAAGGATGGATGATATTATGGATTGTTCAAGTGGAGCAAAGTATTTTACAAAAATTGATCTGAAGAGTGGATATAATCAAATAAAAAATAAAGGAGATGAATGAAAGAATGCATTTAAGACTAATGAAGGATTTTATGAGGGATTAGAGATTCCTTTTGGATTGAGCAATGCACCAATCACTTTCATGAGATTGATGAATGAGGTGTTGAAGAAATTCTTGGATAAGTTTTCCATTGTCTACATGGATGATATTTTTATTTTTAGTAAAACTAGAGAAGAAAATTTGTTGCACATCCGACAAGTATTGCAGAGGTTGAGAGAAGAGAAGTTGTTGATTAATATCAAGAAGTGTAGTTTCATGAAGACATAGTTGATGTAGCTTGGATTTGTTATTTATGCTAAAGGATTGAAGATGGACCCAAAGAAATTGAAATCAATTTTAGAATGGCCTACACTAGTAAACATTGGAGAAGTAAGATCTTTCAATGGACTTGCTAGTTTCTAGTAGAAGTTTATCAAAATTTTAAGTAGTGTTTGTAACCCCATGAAAAAGTCAATGAGAGGAGACAATAAGGAATTTAAGAGGACATCTGGAGCACAAAGTATTTTTGAATTATTGAAACAAAAGGTGACAGAGTAGCCAGTACTAGCATTACCTAATTTTGAAAAGGTATTTCAAGTTGATTGTGATGCAAGTGGAAATGTAATTGGTGTAGTTTTGTGTCAAGAAGGAAGAACAATAGCTTATTTTAGTGAGAAATTGAATGATTCTAGAAGAAGATAATTAGTTTATGATTAAGAATTATTTTCCATAATCCAATCCTTGAATAAGTGGAGACATTACTTGTTGCCTAAGGATTTTGAGTTTTATATAGATCGCCAAGCTTTACAATGTCTAAATAGTCAAGGAAAGTTGAATCAAATACATATGAGGTGGGTTGAATTCTTATAGAGTTATACATTTTTGTTGAAACATATGACTAGTAAGTCAAACAAAGTTGCAAATACATTGAGAAAAAGAAGGAATTTGTTGAAAGAAATGAGAGTGGAAGTATTGGGATATGAAGAATTGAAGCATATGTATGAAGATGATACAGATTTTGGTGAAGACTGGGGGGCATGCAAAGAAACAATAGTAATAGACTAGAGCCAATGGTTGGATTACTTCATTCAAGAAGGTATTTTATTCAAAGGAAACTAGTTGTGTATACCAAGGAGTTCAATGAGATAGAATTTGATCAAGGAAAAGCATAGTGGAGGCTTAACAGGACACTTTGGAGTGGATAATACAATAGATTTGGTGAGTGATTATTATTATCATCTACAAATATATAAGAAATTAAGGAATTTTTTTTAAAGTTGTACAATTTGTCAAGTTACAAAATGGAATAGTAAAAATACTAGATTTTACAAGATTTTAATAATATTGGAGAGACCTTAGGAAGATTTGAGCATGAATTTCATTTTGGGATTAATGAGAACGTAGAGGTTATGATTCTGTTATGGTAGTAATGGATAGATTTTCTAGAATGACACATTTTATTCATTGTAAGAAGACTAATGATGTTGTACATGTTACTAACCTATTTTTCAAGGATATTGTGAGATGTCATGGATTACCTAAAGATTATTGTTTTAGATAGAGAAACAAAATTCATTGGATCATTTTGGAAGACATTATGGAAGAAGATAAAGACATATTTGAAGTCCAATTCATCATATCACCCACAAACATATGGAAAAATAGAAGTAGTGAATAGAAGTTTGGGTAACTTGTTGAGATGTTTGGTTGGAGGTAAGGAAAGAAGTTGTGATATAGTTTTACCATAGGTAGAGTTTTCATACAATAATTTAGTGAGCTAGAGTACATAGAGGACACCATTTCAGATTGTTACTAGAGTAAATCCTAAAGGATTTGTAGAGTTAAGGGGCATATGTATGGAGAATAGAAGAAGCATAAAGGAAGAAGATCTTGCAAATTTCATGGAGACATTGCATAATTAGGTCTAGAATCATTTAAAAGACATGAATGGTAAGTATAATTAAAAGGAAGATGAGCATTGAAGACATAAGGAATTTGTTGTTGGAGATAAAGTGATGGTATATCTAAGGAAGGAAATATTTCCAGTTGATACATAGAATAAGTTGACGATGAGGATGTTTGGACCATGTAAGATACTTAGGAAGTTTGATTCTAGAAATCCATATGAAGTGGAGTTATCAGAGACATTGGATATATCCCATATTTTCAATAGTACATACATATATGAGTTTCATTAAGAAAATTCAAGTGGTAGTAGTGATGAAGTATATTTGAAGAAGCAGTTACCACATCGAAAACTAGAGGAGATTGAGTGGATTTTAGATACCAGAACTAGAAGGAGTACTAGGAATAAGAAATATCTTGTGAAGTGGAAAGGAAAACCAATGGAGAATTTATCATGGATTTCTTAGGCTGAGGTGGACCATCTTGATTTTTCCCTTAGCCCTAGAAAGTGAGGGAATCACTTTTCTTCCAACTTTGAGTGTCTAATAGAGGAGCATCCTTGGTTGTAAAGTAATCTTGTGTCAACCAAAAATAGTTCTTTTCTAGCATTACATTCAATTGCAGTTTTGATAGTTCATTTTTCACTTACTACATCATTGTTTCTCATATCAAAAAGTAGTAAATATCATCTACATATTGACATTTATCACATATCCACATTTCACATCATTTGCATTTTTCTACTAGAAGTTATCACTCTTAAAATTTCACTATGATTACTGGCTAGAGTATTTGGGGCTGATTTGGTCCAATTTCTTAGTGCAGGCCAATTCTAGATTGTGCAGAGCTTAATGGTTCATCACATAAGCATCCCGGGTTCATTAGGACCTATATTGGAGATTCACAAGTTAATTGATTTCGTGTGAAGTTAATTATTCATATTTTGAGGACAACCTTCATGTATGATCATTCATTAGGTTGGGTATGTGCAGGATCATCATGGAAAAAATAGGCCCTTAAGTGGCAAAAAATTTAGAAAAATTAGAGTTAGGAAAATTGACATAAAAATTTGAATAAGTTATCTATATTATTTCAAAAATATGTAAGAATAGAATCTGTAGCAAATTGAATGTAGTTTCTAAACAAATAGGTTTGTTTTTTTTAAAAAATCTATTTGGGAAAAATTTGAAATTTCAATGAAGTGGTACTGTTGGAGCCAAAAAATTCATGCAAATTTTAGGTTCCCATATTAAAAGAATTGATTTTGGCACTCAGAACTAAAGTTGAAAAATCTACTTATGTAGCTCATTTTGAAAAATCGTAACTTTGGATTTGTTTGCTTTTATGCCAAACCACTTTGCATACATGTTTTTCTAACATATGGGAGTATGCACGCCAATTTTCAGCTTCATATGATTAGTTTTGACAAAGTTTCAGAAGGCCAAGTTGAAGGGTTTTTGAGAAAATCTGCTGTCAGCACAATGAAATCTGTTAAAATGGTCAACTTTGAGGGTGAATATTAAGCAAATGGATGATGATAATGGAAAAATGATTGGTGCCTTCAATTCTCTACACCAAATTCTACCTCCATGCCAATTTTTAGGTCTCCAAGGCATCATTTGATATTTTTGCAAAGCCAAAACCAAATGAATTTTAAACAGTTTGGAAACTGCATTTCTAGAATAGCTACAACATGGTCAACTTTGGTGTTTGATATTTCATGAATGGAGATGGTTGGTGAAAAACCCTCTTGCACACATGTTCACCATTCCTAAATGAGCTAATATCCAAATTTATAGCTTCTCAAGATCACATTTGGTATTCTTTCAAAAGGGGCAAATGGAGAATTATAATTGAGCTTGACAGTGGTAATTTCTAGAAAATGTTGAGTAAGCAACTTTCGAAATTTATAATTTGCATTTTTGACAACTTCATGCCAAATTGCTTTATGAGCATACTCTCCTATCAAAACTCAACATTTATATGCATTCTTGTGGTCGTTGGAGGAGTTCTGGTATGTTTTTTAATTGTTTTGCAACTGCCCTGGGCTAGATTTGGCACTCCGAAAAATTTGAAAATTTAAAAATTATAAGAATGACCCAGTTGGTTTTTTGGCCTCAAATATATCTAGTTTCAATTTTGTTGGATTCTGAGCTCATTTGGTTCAGTAATTTAAAATTTCATTTTTCTTTCTACATGCCCCGACAAGCCAGTTTACAAAGGAAGTACCTTGATTTGGCAAGTTGTTCAAAATACATAAAAAACCCACTTCCAAAATAATTGATCACGATCATTTACAAATTTTCATGGCTCCAGGATGCTCCATGTGCCCGCGGTGAAATTAATTTATTTGCTCTCCAATTGAAATTGAAAAATTATTTTTAAGTTCTAAAGTTCAAATGACATATTTTAAAACATTAGGTGTGTTTTAAAATGAATATGGATGTTTTCAAAACCCTAAATATTTCAATATTTTATAAAGTTTAAACTTTGTAAAATATTTGAAAAATAAATAAGCAATGAAGAAAATGATTGGCAAGAGAAGGGAGGTCAGAGTAAGTTTTATCAAGTGAATATGTCTTGCCGGTGAATTAAGGGCATATGTAAATATTAAAGTGAATGAGAGAACTCTAAGGTAAGAATGCATGAGTGATTTTCTTTGGGAGTATTTAAAATGGAATTATAAAAAATGATGGGAAATATTTGAAACAAGAGAATGTTGGAAGAATATGATGGTAAAAATTATCAAATGAAGGGTATTTTTCTTTTTACTAAGTAAAATATTTGTATTTGATTCACAAAGAGTGATTACTTTACCCAAAGAATGTTTTTATGCTAAAGGATACAATTGATGTTTTACCAAGGAAGGTAGAAGTGGGTAATTTTTGTTGAAAGAATATTTTATTAAATATGGTAGCATAAAAGGAGAAGTGAAAATTTAAATGAATAATAATAAATCAAAATTTATTTTCCCAAATTGATTTTTCATGAAAGAGAAAAATGATGAAGATTAATTAAAATATTTAATTTGTCAGATGGCAACTAATTAGATATTTTATTTTTCCGAAGCATTGCACGAAATGAAGAATCACCTTAGATGGATAATGAGAAGGTTTGTAACCCTAAAAATATGTATATATGCAAAGTGAAATTGAAATTAAAAAAAGAGAGATTATATTTAGGAGAAATAAGTAGGTTAGGTAGTTGGATAGGGTGAACTGTTGCCAAAATAAATTATCATGTTGTACATTGTAAAATATTTTGAAATTATATAATGGAGAAGAATACATTTATCTGGTGATCCAATTATGGTGTCAATTGTTTGTCAAATTTATTGAAAACATTATCTGGTTGTCTCCAAGGTTGTCATTTCCTCATTATTTAAATTGAAATATCAAGGATATTCTTCAATTTATCAAAGCACATTTGCTGCTCTTGTGTGGTTCAATTAACTAGTTCTTGCAAGACAATATTAAATCATTTTGATTAATGACAGTAATTTGGAAAAGGACAGTAGGATCATTAAGAACTTGGTAATTACACTCTTGCACGTTTACACAAGCTGTAAATAGTCACAAGTGTCAAGCAATTTGAATTATAGCCAATAAGAAAGTCACCCATTATACAAATCTTGACTCCATTAGTCCAATAGAAGTAGGAACTAGTCACACCTTTCATATTTTAGAATTTCATAAAATCTTATTAAAACATCCATATTTCAAGTTTAATATTAGGAGTAGGAGTAGTTTGCAAGATTTTATCTATTACATTTGTGCCATCGTAATAGATCCATCAATTTAGTCAAGTCATATAACCTTAAGTCTTCTTTACTCATATAGGTACACCCGCCTAGGTCTAGCAACACTTGAAGAGTAAAAGGTCTAGACCATTTGGCCTTGTCTGTTACCGTAAAATGTACCAAGAGATTGGAAACCTCTTAAGGCATTTCACCAACATTTTTGAGACCTAACAAATTGGAAACTCCGCAGGGGACAAACATCAAAAAATCTAGTTCCAGCCTATCCATCCATAGAGTCAATAAAGTTCTCAAATTGGTCTCTAACCAAAGGTTCACAATTGTTTTATTTGCACTCCCCATCCGAGTCAAGCACTTAAAAAATTGGCGACTCTACTGGGGAATTATTTCAGAATATCCGGTTGAAGACCTTCATATAGAGTTATTGAAGAAAGATTTATAATTTGAAAAGTTTTAAAAAAGGTGATTTTGTTGGGGAGAAGATAAAAAATAATCATTTTCCTACTTTCAAAAAAGTAGGTGGTGACTTTGGTAAAAACTTGATGAAGAATGGATAGACAATCTAGAAATGATGAATGTGCCCAAAGTCTTTGGAGGGTCGTTGTGCAATAAGAAGAAATAGAGGAGAATCTAGGCATTCTTTGATTTGCAGAATGTTAGAAGTTTGTATGCAAATGCCTACGAATTACAGGCTCTATGGACCCAAGTTTATTGAACAGTTCATGAAAGTATATTGGCCCAATTCAATTCATTGGCCTAAGTCACTAAAATCGGTCACTTTTGACCAAGTGAATGTGTTGATTGATATCATAGATAAGAAAAGGGATGAAGATAATTGTGACATCATTGATGAAGATGGAGGCATTGATCAGATGATGCAGCCAATAAAAGATAAGACAAGTGCAAGTCATAATGATTCCTACGACAACTTGCATGAGGAAGATGAAGATGTAGAAATTCTCTCTTGCATAACAGATTGTGACAGTGTATGCTATGAAGGATCTGTTGAATATTCAGATGTTGATCTACAACAAGATGATCCTTGCAGTTCTAGTGATGATCGAGAAGAATAAGCAATGGAAAATGTGGATCCATTTGACAATGAGAAAACAATACCTTCAGCAGCAGATAGGAACCATGAAGAGGAAGAAATTGGCATACTTGAAAATGGTTCCCATTTTTTTTCAAATCCACTATATGATGAGAAGATAGAAGAAGATCATATGAGATTTTGTCAAGGATTTCCAGAGCATGAATTTCGGGTATTTTCAAATCCACTTTATGGTGAGGAAACATTTTCAGACAAACAAAATGATATATCAAGTTGTGGAATGAATGACTATGTTAATAATTCATTTGATTTTTTATATGATGATCTTGAGCCTCATTATGATGATGAAAAGGGTGAAGAGTACATTAATGGTGAAAGTGGGCGAATTTCAGACTTGCTAACAATAGAGTATCAAAAATACATACATAAAAATAACTCAGAAATTTTGTCTTCAGCATCAGTTATTTCAAATATGCATAATGATGATTACGTGGGTTAGAATTTTGTGTCATTGCCAATTAGTGAAATGAAAGAAGTGAAAAATATTTCAAATCTGGTTGGTCCAAAAAATGTTGATATGGAAGTGTTGTCAGACTTTCAAGAGAAGCTTTTTGATGGTGAATTTCTAGTACAGTTGGGAGACAATTTCACAACACATGATATAGAGAAAAATAATGATGGATATCGCATGGAGTGTGCGTACACATTGTATGTTGAAGATGGAAAATATTTATCACATGATGATGAACTGTTGAATGATAAAAGGAACATAAGTAAAGCTGATTACAATGATTCTCTGAAAGCTTTCAATAGTAGTGATAGGGTAAATTGCACCAATATTTTCAAGAGGAATCAGATGAACTCAAAAAAAAACAAGGTGTATGATAGGGGAAAATAAAGACAATTCTTTTTGGTGGCCTTGTGCCATCACCTGTGGTATGTTTTTTCAAAAAAACCATGTTAGTTCATCACAAAAAAGGGGGTTTGAATTTGCTGCTTGATCGATAAATTATTTGGTCTGCTCTTCCAGTGATCTTGATTCTTGCAATGATCTCACAATCATTCATCCCCATATGGAGCCACTGTTGGAGCCTAAAATTTCATGCAAATTTTAGGTTCCCATATTAAAAGAATTGATTTTGGCACTCAGAACTAAAGTTGAAAAATCTGCTTATGTAGCTCATTTTGAAAAATCATAACTTTGGATTTATTTGTTTTTATGCCAAACAACTTTGCAGACATGTTTTTCTAACATATGGGAGTATGCATGACATTTTTCAGCTTCATATGATTAGTTTTGACAAAGTTTCAGATGGCCAAGTTGAAGGGTTTTTGAGAAAATCTGCTGTCAGCACAATGAAATCTGTTAAAATGGTCAACTCTGAGGGTGAATATTAAACAAATGGATGATGATAATGGGAAATTTATTGGTGCCTTAAATTCTCTACACCAAAGTCTACCTCCATGCAAATTTTCAGGTCTCTAGGGCATCATTTGATATTTTTTCAAAGCCAAAACCAAATGAATTTTACACAGTTTGGAAACTGTATTTCTAGAATAGCTACAACATGGTGAACTTTGGTGTTTGATATTTCATGAACGGAGATGGTCGGTGAAAAACCCTCTTGCACACATGTTCACCATGCCTAAACGAGAATATCCAAATTTATAGCTTCTCAAGATCACATTTACTATTTTTTCAGAAGGGGCAAATGGAGGATTATAATTGAGCTTGACAGTGGTAATTTTCAGAAAATGCTGAGTAAGCAACTTTGGAAATTTATAATTTGCATTTCTGACAACTTCATGCCAAACCATTTTATGAGAATACTCTCCTATCAAAACTCAACATGTATATGCATTCTCATGGTCGTTGGAGGAGTTCTGGTATGTTTTTTAATTGTTTTGCGACTGCCCCAGGCTAGATTTGACACTCCGAAAAATTTGCAAATTTTGAAATTCTAAGAACGACCCAGTTGGTGTATTGGCCTCAAATGTCTCTAGTTTTAATTTTGTTGGATTCTGAGCTCATTTGGTTCAGTAATTTAAAATTTCATTTTTCTTTCTACATGCCCTGACAACTAGTTTCCAAAGGAAGTACCTTGATTTGGCGAGCTGTTCAAAATCCATAAAAAACCCACTTCCAAAATAATTGATCATGGTCATTTACAAATTTTCATGGCTCTAGGATGCTCCTTGTTCCCGCTGTGAAATTAATTTATTTGCTCTCCAATTGAAATTGAAAAATTATTTTTAAGTTCTAAAGTTCAAATGACATATTTTAAAAAATTAGGTATGTTTTAAAATGAATATGGATGTTTTCAAAACCCTAAATATTTCAATATTTTATAAATTTTAAACTTTGTAAAATATTTGAAAAATAAATAAGCAATGAAGAAAATTATCGGCAAGAGAAGGGAGGTCGGAGTAAGTTTTATTGAGTGAATATGTCTCACCGATGAATTAAGGGCATATGTAAATATTAAAGTGAATGAGAGAACTCTAAGGTAAGAATGCACGATTGATTTTCTTTGGGAGTATTTAAAATGGAATTATAAAAAATGATGGGAAAGATTTGAAACAAGAGAATGCTGGAAGAATATGAGGGTGAAAATTATCAAATGAAGGGTATTTTTCTTTTTACTAAGTAAAATATTTGTATGTGATTCACGGAGGGGGTGATTACTTTACCCAAAGAATTTTTTTATGCTAAAGGATACAAGTGAGATGTTTTACCAAGGAAGGTAGAAGTGGGTAATTTTTGTTGAAAGAATATTTTATTAAATATGGTAGCATAAAAGGAGAAGTGAAAATTTAAATGAATAATAATAAATCAAAATTTATTTTCACGAAGAGGCAAATGCAAAGGGAGTTAAAAGGGGATAATTATTTTATCTGAAGATCATGTTGAAGATACATACAAGTAAAAAGTGAAGTGAAAATTGCCAACGAAGGGTTATCACCGAAATTGATTTTTCACAAAAGAGAAAAATGATGAAGATTAATTAAAATATTTAATTTGCCATAAGGAAACTAATTAGATATTTTATTTTTGCGAAGCATTGTACGAAATGAGGAATCACCTTTGAAATAAAAAAAGAGAGATTATATTTAGGAGAAATAAGTAGGTTAGGTAGTTAGATAGGGTGAACTGTTGCCGAAATAAATTATCATGTTGTACATTGTAAAATATTTTGAAATTATATAATGGAGAAGAATACATTTATTTGGTGATCCAATTATGGTGTCAATTGTTTGTCAAATTTATTGAAAACATTATCTAGTTGTCTCCAAGGTTGTCATTTCCTGATTATTTAAATTAAAATATTAAGGATATTCTTCAATTTATCAAAGCACATTTGTTGCTCTTGTGTGGTTCAATTAACTGGTTCTTGCAAGACATGATTAAATCCTTTTGATTAATGGTAGTAATTTGGAAAAGGACATTTGAATCATTAAGAAGAACTTGGTAATTACACTCTTGCACGTTTACACAAGCTGTAAACAGTCACAAGTGCCAAGTAGTTTGAATTATAGCCATTAAGTAAGTCACCCATTATACAAATCTTGAGTCCATTAGCCCAATAGAAGTAGGCACTGGTCACACCTTTCATATTTTAGAGTTTCATAAAATCTTATTAAAACATCCATATTTCAAGTTTAATATTAGGAGTAGGAGTAGTCTGCAAGCTTTTATCTATTACATTTGTGCCATCGTAATAGATCCATCAATTTAGTCAAGTCATACAACCTTAAGTCTACTTTACTCATATAGGTACACCCGCCTAGGTCTAGCAGCACCTGAAGAGTAGAAGGTATAAACCATTTGGCCTTGTCTGTTACCCTAAAATGTACCAAGAGATTGGCAACCTCTTGAGGCATTTTGCTTGCATTTTTGAGACCTAATAGGTACTTAAATTTTAGGGAAAAAATAAGAAGTAGGTGTCTATCTAACCACCCTAACCACAATAAAATGATAATATTTTTTTTAAGATTTTATATATAATTAGAGGACTCATGCCTTGATTTGATGCATATTGTTTTGTAATTTTTTTCCAAGTAAATAATTAATTATGAATTTTTTATTACAAATTTTTAAAAAATATAAAAACTCATATGTTTGACCACCTTAACTTGGTCAAAACTTCATGAAATTAATTAATTTTTTTTTAATCCTATATTATGCGAAGCAGAGAATGTAACACATGCGTTGGATTCAAAAAATGTGATATTGTTTGAAAGCTATAGATATTATTTAATCAACCTATCAATAAGGAATTTAGTCATAATTTCAATAGAAAATGAATAATAATTACTTATTAAATTCAAAGCAAAGCATAATTTATATTGGTGGAAAGTTGAGAATATTCTTTAAAAAACCCTTTTCGTTTCATTAATTTTGGGTAAAAAATTAGTTGTCAGCCACATACCCATCATATTGCCACTTTTTGGCACATGATGATCCTACACATAGCCAGTTATTAACCCTTGTGGCTGACGTGGACCTATGTTCAAGCTTCATAAGCATATTTGTAAGAATTTGTAATCATTTAGGATGAATTTTTTTTTTTAAATTAAGTGAGATATTTTAGGATTATTATATTTTTGCATACACCCTTTGGGGGCATGTAATAAGGCATGTTGGTCAATTGAATTGGTGAAAGCCTTTGTGGTAGGACTATGAGCCTTGGATAATTTACCCTTGAGGCCTATGTTGCATGCAAGATTATCAATTTAATGAAATTTCATGTTCACATAAGAATTTGTTGTGTTATTTTTGTTATGTTGACTCATTGCTTCATGGTTCAGACTATTCCTTTTGGAACCCTCCTATTGTGACTGCACCATTACAACTCTATAATAAATGTAGGTCCATTAAGAAAAAGGTGGCCTTCATTCAAGACACTAGAAAAGTAACAAACATTGTTGGAAAAACCTCAAAAAATACATTGCAATCCACACAAATGTCCTTGTTTCAATGAATTTTTATTTATTTTTGATAAATATACTAAGATAAATATGTTAATGGTAAAATAGTTTATTAAAAATGATACATCTCATTAAAGCTATAATTGTTTTCTTAAATTTGACCCTTTTTTTCTTTAATAGTCATTAAAAATATATTTTTTCCTCCATACACTAGATATTCAAGTTAGCTAATTAAAAAAAAAAAAGATTATTTTTTTACTTTATTAAGAGCTAGATTCGATTGACCTCAATTTTATGTTTTTCAACACTTACAATGTTCTCTTGAATTTATAAAAAAGTGTTATTAGGGTAATAGAGCAATGCCAAATCCTACCACAAGCTACCACATATGATCTATGGAACTTGAGGCTGACATGGGAGATCAACATAGACGTGTTTCATAAGTTTCACATCTCTTTAAGACATAACATATAAACATATGTATGTTATAAATATAAAAATTAGAAAAATAGGGAATGAGAATTATATAGAGCAAAGAGTAAGGCCTACGCTTTTATTTTATATAATATAATATATATGCGAAGATATAAGGATTGATATATATGTGTTATAAGTGGATGAATGTTTCTTTCTAATGTTAAGTAAATACAAGATGAAGGTTAGTGTGCATTAGAAAATATGTGTGAATTACATTAAAAAAACACACCTAGATGGGAAGTATTATAGTAAAGAATCTATCTAAATTAAACACAGTTCAATAAAAAAATTCTTTAAAAACTTCTCATCTTCCTCTAATCTCAAATGTCTCGGTGATTCACGCTCTCTGATCTTATTCCTGCACAGATCATTGAGATATCATCTAAGAAATGAGTAGTCTACTTATTTATAATGCAAAATATAAGTCTACATCTACATGATTAAATGATTGCTAGATGGAATGATAAAAGGATATGGTGAAATGGATAGCTGCATACAAGATGATGTGAAAGTAAAAAAATGCAGAACTAAAATAATGATAATGAAATGGAAATGATTCTACGTGTTGCTAAGAAACATCTAAAGTAGCCATGATTCAAATCAAATTGAAAAACTACACTAAATGTTGAGTTGTAAAATGCAACACTAAGCTCTTAAAATGTTGAATGAATTCCTATAGAGTAAACTTATGCAAATGCTCCTTGTTGAAAAGTTGTAAATGGGCATCAATTTATAGATTTTTCCAAGGCATTGGGTGAGTTGGTAGCCATGAACAATTGAGATTTGATTTGGAGAAATCAGCTATGAAGAATGAGAATGATGGAGAAAACAAGGCAATTGTTCCCTTTCGTAAAACCATCTTGCCAAGTGTAAGAAGGAATCAATTGGAGGATGAAGCCACGTGTCTTGAATGTTGTTAAATTGTTGAGAGTAAATATCCAATTTATAAAAATAAGAATAATTATTTTCATGTGACACATGGTGAGTTGGAGGGTGAGGTGGAAGGTAGTTAGAGAGATATGGAGAAATGTGACAAATTAGAATTTAAAAATTCAATTTTAATGAGAGGGAATTAATTAGAATAAAAAAAATTATTTAGATTTGTTTATTTTAATTAGATCATGAAGAGGGTGAATTAGAATAGAGGAATTAAAAGAAAAGAACTATGTAAATAAATTTTCAATTTATTTATATAGTAGAAGAATAAAGATTTCATTAATTAAATAATCAATATTTAATTAATATTTTCCAAACCAATTTTGAGTGTATACATTTTTCCCCTCTTTGAAGTGATGTGTTTATGCATTACTTCAAAGAATAATTTTACCAGTGCTACCAAAATTTTTAATGATGCCCTAGATATCAATTTTAAAAGATAATGGATTTATGCCGCCTCGGGAGATAAATCAAGAAGTTTGTGATGATAAAGGATTTTTGATGATTTTTTTTTTTAAATTTCAGTTGATTTGTGATGATGATGACGATAAAATCCTAATTTGATAATATTCTAGTGATTATCTCCTAAAATGAAAGATTTCGAAGTTTCCCCAATTAATTGCCCCCCAAAAAGAAATTAAAACAATGCCATCAAAAATCACTTCTTTAATTACCTTTATTAAGAGGTAAAAAGTGAAAAGGAGTTCATTTGTGAAAATTGTAATTTGAAAAATTGTTTGAAGTGAGAGAACATTTTGGAGCTTATGAGAAAGATGGTATCCCTCTACAGACACATCGATTCGAGCGGGTACGACTACATAATCGACCAGTGGGATACGGACCTCCGGTAAGAATTTTGAAACCTGCATTTGTGATTTTGAAATGAATTTTTCCATATTTTGAATTCAGATTTTTAAATGTCAAAATATTTTGGCACTTTTGAAATATTTAACGGTACTTAGGCTAGATTTAATGGCACTTTTGCCAAAATTTTTGGCACTTCAGAGAGATTCTCTGGTGCTTCTAGGGTTTGTAATGGCACTTTGAATTTTGGTGCATCCAAGGTCTGTAATGGTGCTTTGAAGTCATTCAAAAAAGAGTAGGTCAATTTAGGGTTTTGGCTCTTTTTCCCTCTATTCCAGTGCATCAGAGAGATTCTCTGACACTTCCAATGAAATGGTGCCTCTACCAATTTATCTAGCGCTTCTACTTGAAATGGCACTTCCGAGCAGTTTTGTGGTGCATTTGCCTAAAATGGCACTTTGGAGGTCTATTTTGGTGCTTCAAAGACAAAATGAATATTTTTGTGATTTTCTCCTTGACTTTGTGATGTTTGATCACATTTAGCTGATGATTAGGTATTGATGATATGATAGATGATTTAGTGACCTCATGATATGCGAGATACACTAATGATGATGTCATTTTGATCTCATGATAGGCGAGAATAAAAAAAATATTGATGAGATTTGATGAAAATCTCAATAGGATTGATAGATTGATTGATTGATGTTTGATTGATAAGTTGATTTGTGATGTTTGAAAAATGAGAGGAGATGGATTTAGATAACCTTCAGTCTCGAGAGCAATTTTCATTAATATGGGAGATGATTCCATAGCTATCTCATGTCGAGAGAGATATTGTTGAGAGATGTGGGTTGTCTTCATTGATCGATATGCCTCGGGTTAGGATTAACCAGGAATTGTTGATAGCATTGGTGGAGCGGTGGCATAGTAGCCACAACACCTTCTATTTTCCTACTAGAGAGATGATTGTTATGCTAGAGGATGTGTATAGGATTTTACAGATTCTTATAGTTGGAGATATCGTGACCTATGATTCAACTGAGTAGGGAGGTGCATATGCATTGTGCTGAATTTTCCATGATGATTAGATTGCTGGATGTTGGATGCCATGGCTGGAGATATTTTCTAGTGATGTACCTTTTCCTTCCATGCTTGCAGGATTTGTTGGTGGCTTCTTATGTCCTGAAAAGAGGGAAAAGGGATTTTTCGTTGGTTAGGGTCACACTTTGGAGAAGATGATGTAGTTTGGGACTCAGTTTGCTTGGGGATCCTATTTGCTTGCACACCTATATCATGATCTGCACCAGGTGGTATATCTAAGAGGGGCCAGCTTGTTTGTTGAGCTTACATTGCTCCAGGTTTGGGTCTCGGAGCACATTGCCATGACATGACCAAAGATAGATAAATTTTGGCCATTCGATAGACCTTACATTTATGACTATGCAAGTGCAGTTGTCCAACATAAATTGGGAAAATTGGAGTATTGGAGACGGGTACCCACTTGATGATTTGGATGTTGTTACCTAGCGACCATATGTGGATTGTGAGTAGTGGGCAGAGGATCACTTAGAGTTTCCTTAATTTATGATTGCTAGATACCTTATTAGATGAAGTCGGTATTTCATCAAGAAATTCTTATTGTTGAGAGTGTTGAGGTAGTATGGTAGAGTTTAGGGAATGCCATAGGGATTAGCTCTATATGCTCACAAATAGCAGGATATGACTGAGTGGGGACCAACATTGTCTTATGATGCTATGTGTGATGAGTATTTGCACTTATAGCCAGTGATGTGGGATTATTTTCTAGATATTGTCGAGGGATACATGAGTGGGAAGTATACAATATATTTTGGTTAGCATCCATTTTTTAGGCTTTCGAGTCTTGATGAGCCCATGCCAACATTTGAGGATGATGAGGAGACACCACCTAGATAGAGGCGAGGCATAGATGGTAGAGATGAGGAGGAGGGAGAAGGTGGAGATGAGGGTGATGATGATGATGGAGGGGATGATGGAGGTGATGATGGAGGTGGAGGAGATGGAGGAGGTGGTTCAAATCCTGGTTTTGATGTTAGAGTGCCTCGTAGGAGGTGATCCTTGTTGGCAGTAGCATGGTAGTGTGTACATATATGCTTGCCCTCTCAGCAACAACAATCATAGATCACTGCTTTGTGTACATAGGTTCAGACTCTTTAGGGGTAGCTAACACAAGTATAGGGGCAGGCACAGATGTAGACATAGCTATTGACTCAAGTGTAGGAAAAACTACTGCAGGCCCAATGACAGATTCAGACATTGACAACTGAGAGGGATGCCACCTAATAGCAACTGACATAGATATAGGGGTAGGGACAGATACAGGAGCAGGCATAGGGGTAGGTTACAGCCTTCACCACCAAGAGGGATGCATTGAGATGATGAGTTGAGTAGGAAGAGTCCATTACAAATAGGTTGTAGTAGGTTGCTATGCCTTCAGGATCTGCTGATTATTTTTGAGAGATACACCGTACTTGTTAGGAGGCTCGGTTTTACAGAGATTGATATCATGAGTTGGTCCCTCTTGAGCAATGAGATAGTTTCATTAGATCTTGAATGAGCATATCACAGTCCTGAACTATGAGTATGTGTGTGACACAATGACTGCCAGGGGATCAGAGGGGTCTAGGTGTAGGTCCATTAGGTGTAGCAGGGGGTATAGGTTCAATGAGGCTAGCAGCATCGGGAGGCAGTACTACATAGTTTCAGTCATTTGATGTTATATCATGATAAATACACTGACTCTTGATGATATCACCATTTTGATGTTGTATTTCTTGACATTCAAATATCCTTCTACAGTTGACATATTTTGAGATATATATGCAGTGATGATGATGATCCTATGTGTTCATGCGCATTGATTTATGATGGATGCATTTAATTCCTATGTCATGTATGTTATGCAATGTTTTATGATGATGATAATAATATATGTGTTGTGGATGCAATATGTGCTATGATCCTATAGTTTTATGAAAATCTCTACATGTTTTTTTTGTATTTTTCTAATGCAATGATGTATGATGCAATGGATGTTAATGCAAAGATGTATGATTCTAATAATGAATGACCTTATATGATTCTATGGATGTATGATATGCATGGTAACCAATGTTTTTGTATTTTCTGATGCAAATATGCATGCATTTTATATGTGTCAATGCCTAGGATGTATATGGATGAAAATATATGAGTGATGACTTAAATGAATGCCTAGATGATATGATAATGCGATGATTTATGTCCTAATGGTCATGCCTCTAAATGATGTTTTTGGTAATGTCAAATGTACTCAATCTGTTAATGATAGAAGTAACATTAGCCTTTGAAAAATCTATAAATATCATTACAATGACCAACATGAATGTAACCTAGACATGCAATTCTAATAATGCAATAGTGGCATCCCAGTGATTTATTTTTCTTATTACCATCATTGAGCTTTTAAAAATGTTGAAAGTGAGTACAAAAATCAATGGTACAATTGAACCATGATGACCTGAGTACTACTTCCATGATATTTGATAGTGCGAGTTAACACAAGCATCTAGGTATAATTGGACTAAGATGACCTGAGCATCCCTTGTGTAAATAGACAAGAATTAATTGGTTTCCTATGTGAATCCAGAATGTCATCAATGATACTTTGTAGAGCATGTCCCATGATGATTCTCATAGTAATAATGATTAACTCACATGCAACAAAGAAAGAAAAATATCATTCTTGATCATGACTTTTCTAGCTCCTTGACATCCTTGAATTGCTCTTGAGAAATGATAAGATCAATCATAAGGAAAAAAATTTGAACATTCATGTGAAAGTGTTAAAACTATGATTCAAAATAGCATCATCCTTGTAACCTTGATTTTGTGTTGTTTTTGGGTTTTTTCAATTTTTCAATTTTTAGGTGTTTTTGAGATTTTGACCAAGAATCTAACCTAAAGACCTATCCTAGGGGCCTCGGGGGCTATCAAAGATTAGCCTTGCTTACGTTATACACACAAAGACCATGTAGTTTGACCAAATCGACCAATTTATAGGACCAAGATATGAACAAACACTAATTACAATGAAATTCCACAATGCAATTCGACAAGGTGACTCTGTTTTTGGCTTTTTTGGTTTTTTGACCTTTTTAGGGATTTTCTGACGTGACAAGGATGTTTGATGCATTTTTTTATGGTGATTGATGTTCCATGTTTGATTTCACTATGATCAATTTTTTTCATTGTGTTTGTCCTCCTACTGTTTGCCCATTGGTTCAAGCTCAAGATTTGTTGCCCCTAGGGAGTTTAGAATTTTTCCCTGAGTGGAAACAAGCCAATTTATTATGGATATATACAATGTTCAAGAAGCCAAGTTGAGACATGACCAACACAACAACGTATGCATATGCAACTTGGATGAAGGATGCAAAAGGTAATGGTACCAAGCCAATGATCAACACACATTCCATAGAGGAAGAAGCCAGTCTGTCACAAATAGCGCATATTGCCAGATTTTCACTTGTTTTTATTACACTTTTTCAGATTTTATGATTTTTTCGATCTTTTTGTACTTTTTTCAAATTTTTTCTATTTTCTTTCTTTTTTTTGGTGTCACCAAGATGCATGTTTGTCAGGTTTTTACTAGGGTGACCATTTTTTTAGGACATTTTCTAGTGTTTTTGGATTTTTTTTTAGGACTTTTTCTAATGTTTTTGGATTTTTTCAAGACCATTTCTAATGTTTTTGGATTTTTTAGACCTTTTCTAATTTTTTTGGTTTTTTTCAGGACCTTTTCTAATGTTTTTTGGATTTTTTCAAGACCTTTTTTGATGCTACAACCAACTCATGCATATAATTTCTTGAGATGGAGACTGTTCATGGGTTCCTCAAACTGATCTCCTTCTTGCATGGACAACTAATATGCTCCTGAACCATAAGCTGATACAATGACAAAGGGCCCCAACCAATTTGGTTCAAACTTTCCTTTCTTCTCTCTATCTTGTTGATTGCAGGGGTTCTCCTTTAACACTAAGTCACCAACTTGGAATGTTTTGGGTTTGAACTTATGATTGTAACTTCTAGACATACATTTTTTGTAGGATTTTAGGTGATTCACTACATGTTGGCATTGCTCATCTAATAGTTCTAGTTCTTGCAATCTTGAAACCCAATAGTCTTCATCAGAGATGATACCTTTCAAGGAAACCCAGAGCGATGGTATTTCAACTTCAATTGGTACAATGGATTCAACTTGATATACCAAAGCATATGGTGTAGTTCTTGTTGGTGTGTGAATAATAGTGAGGTATGCGCACAAAGTAGGGTTCAATTGAATGTGCCAATCACGTCCTGCGTCATTGACGATTTTCTTCAAAACCCTTAGAACAATCTCACTAGAAGCCTCTACTTGACCATTCCCCTAGGGATAATATGGTGTAGAGAATCAATGTTGGATATTGAAATTCTCACACAATTCTTGCATGTCTTGATTTTTGAACGGTCTTCCATTATTAGTGACTATGGATTGGGGAATGTCATATCGGCAAATGATGTAATTGAGGATGAATGATGAAATCCGCTTTCCCATGATGTTGGTTAAAGGAATAGCCTCAATCCATTGTGTGAAGTATTTTGTAGTAGTGATGATAAACTTGTGTCAGTTTGATGAAGATGGATGAATTTTACCAACAAGATCTAGTCCCCATTGACAAAATGGCCATGTGGATGCAAAAGGTTGGAGTCCCTGCATTGGTGCATGGATGAGATTGTTGTGAATCTAATATTTCTGACATTTTTTTACAAACTAGAGAGACTCCTTCTCCATATTTGGCCAATAATATCCTAAATGAAGAAGTTTCTTGGCTAAGGTTAGACCACTTGAATGTGTTCCACATGCACCCTCATGGACTTCTCATAAAGCCATTTCAAACTCATCACATTCTAGACATCGTAAGAGAGTTCTATCAAGACCTCGTCAGTATACTACATCCTGTATAAGTGTATGTTGAGCAGCTCAGAAAATGAGATTGCATTTTTGATTTTGTGACAAGTCAGGTGGAAGAGTGTTATCTTTCACGTAGGTATAAATTAAATTATAGATTGAGGTATTGGTATCGGATAGGTGACAAATAACATGGGATTCAATATCATCATAGGTAGGGGAGAACAATTGTTCTGCCAAGAACTTGTAACGACTTCTTTTCTTTAGAATTTGTAACAAGGAAGCAATAGTAGCCATGGCATCAACTGCTTTATTAGCCACTCTTGAAATCTATTCAAATTTGATATCCACAAAATATTTCTTGAAATCATCTAGCATTCTCTTGTAGGGAATCAATTTTTCATCTCTTGTTTGATAATTTTCATTGACTTGGTTAATGACCAACTAAGTATCCCCATACACTTGCAATTCTAGGACTTTTGACTCTATAGCTGTTTTGATGCCAATGATTAATGCTTCATATTACACCATGTTGTTGGTACAAGGGAACATCATTCTATATTATTTTGGTATAGTATGTCCTTGTGGAGTGAAAAATAGAATTTTGGCTCCTAATCCATGTTGGGTGTGTGATCCATCAAAGTGCAGTGTCCATTGTTTCAAAGCCATAGTAAGAACATCAACATCTAGAAATTCAATGTGTAAAGGATGATTATTGGGTAATGGTGCCTCCGCCAACTAATTAGAAATTTCTTGTCCTTCTATTTCCTTTCTATCTACATATTGGATATCAAATTCAATGAGTATCATGACCCATTTAGCCAATCTCCCTATTAGGTTTGCCTTGTTGAGGAGATATTTTAGAGGATCAATTTTAGCTATCAACTTGATGGTGTGAGTTTGCATGTAGTGTCATAGCTATAGGGTACCAAATAATACTACTAGACAGGCCTTTTCAGTGGAGGTATAGTTGATCTCATAGCCATTTAGCATCCTCCTGATGTAATAGATTGCTCATTCCTTTCTTGCTAAATCTTCTTGTGCTAATAGGGCTCCCAATGATGTATCTGTTGTAGAAATATATAATAGTAGTGGCTTTCCTTCTAATGGTGGTACTAGGATAGGTGGATTCATTAAATATTGTTTCAAATGGTTAAAGGATCCGTCACATTGTTCATCCCATTCGAAAGAAACATTTTTATGTAGTAGATGAGTGAAGGGATGGGTCTTGTCTACTAGTTGTGAAATGAATCTACAGATTGAATAAAACCTCCCTTATAGAGAATGGAGTTGGCTTATGTTCTTTGGTGGTGGAATTTCCATAATAACTTTGAGTTTGGTTGGGTCCACCTCAATTCCTTTTTTTGATACTATGTAATGCAAGAGTTTTGTTGATGTCACTCCAAACACACATTTCTTGGGATTTAGCCATACATTGAATTTTTCCAGTTTGGTGAAATTTTTGTCCAGAATATCCAAATGTCCTTCCCTAGTATAGGATTTTGCCAATAAATCATCCACATAGTCTTCCATGAAATATGAATTATATCATGAAAAATTGTTGTCATGGCACATTCATAGGTAGCTCTTGCATTCTTCAAGCCAAACGACATAACATTCCAACAGAAGGTTCCCCATGGACAAGTAAAGGAAATTCTATCTTGATCTTCTCGAGCTATTTTGATTTGATTATACCTAGAGAAGCCATCCATCAACAACATCATGACATGTCTTGACGTCAAGTCCACTATGATATATATATTGGGTAGAGGAAAATCATTCTTAGGATAAGCTTTGTTAAGATCTCAAAAATCTGTACACATGTGAATGTTGTTGTCAAGTTTTGAAACTGGTACTTTATTGGAGATCCACTCGACATAGTCAATGGGTCTAATGAATCCAACATCTAATAATTTCTTCAATGCTGCATTTACCAATATGGCAATATGGGGTTACAATTTCCTCAACTTTTGCTTGTCTGGTTTCACTCCTAGAGGTAATGATAGATGATGCATGATGAGTTTTGGATCAATTCCTGAAATGTCAACATATGACCAAGCAAAGTTAATTTGTTTCTTTGTGAAAAATTTGAGAAAACTTGGCTTTTCCTGATTCATCAAGGATGCTGCTAGATGGATATTCTTCACTGTCTCTTCATTTTTGATGTTGATAGACTATGTGGGTTCAATCAAGACTTTTGATCTTTCCTAAAAATGTTCTGGGAGAGTATCAAATTTTCCATCCTTTGACACCTTAGATAGGTTTTTTCCATTGGATGCACTCTTTGTTTTTACTTTTTCCAGATCTAACACTACCATTGAATGGTTTTCAATATCAGATTTATTTCTTGTATTATTCATTTTGTAGCTGGATGATTTGATACTCCCCTGTATTGAAGCCTTGTTATGATGTTCATTGGTGGAATCTATTTTGGGATCATTGGCACAAAGGAAATTGATGATGGCATCATCAGTTGAAAATCTAGGGATGTCAAATGGATCAGTTAGGTCCCAATCTATAAGCTCGGGATGTACTAAGGGTAAGTAGTCACGAGACAAGTTAAGGTCAGAAATGGCAAGGGTTTAGATAGCGATGTCTTCAATTTTTCCAATAGAAAAATTGAGGTCTAGAAGGTAACTCTCCTCTAAATTATCTATTTCACTCTGAGTTGAGTTGTCTACACTAGAATCATCAAGGTGTTGTGATCCAAATTCAAATGGTCTAGAACCCGATCCTTATCCTTCTTCAAGTAGGGGTGCATATTTATGTACTACATAAATGTCCTTGTCATGATAGGACTATTCTAATAGTGAATCCCACTCATATTCATTGGAATCAATCTCATGCTCTTCACTGGCTAGTAACTGTAGGATTCTTTCAACCATCTTTTCTTTTGTGTCCTCTTTATAACCTAGTCCAGTCTTGTCTTTTAGATTGATTAAAATCGGTTGAATTAGTTCTACAATTCCTTCTTTTCTTTTACCCATGGGACCTTTCCCCTCGTATCCCATATTTTCCAAGATAGTGAAACCTTTTCCATATTTAGCTATTTGTATAGTTGCAATTGTTGTTTGGGATTCTTCCTCATATTTATAAATCTAGTTTAGAACATCATTTTCTTTTGCTTTATCAAACCTGGTGCTTTGTTTTATGAATCATCCATCAAATTTAGTAACTGGTTGTGGAGTATGTTGTGTTGGTGTGGAGGGTTGTCCATAAAATTTTGGAGAAGAAAAGTATGAAAGACATAAGGACTGTTCAAAGAAGTATTCACCAACACCTTTGTCTTTTGGTTTGGACTTTTTCATGAAATGTTTTTGACAAGGAATTCAATTGGGCTTCAGGATTTGAGGAGGTGGATAAAGCAACTTCTTCTTTCTTCTCAGACTATTCAGATGTGGAAGTAGATTGATTGTCATGATTTGTGGAAATGACCAACAGTTTGGATGAGGAACCTAAATGGCTCTGATCATTGGAAATAGTGGGAATGGAAACTTCTCTATTATGAGGCACAAAAATATCCTAGATAGATTTCAAGGTATTGCAATAGTGGGGACTATTTGAATTAGTTGAAATGGTAATTTCTTGACCACCACAAGGAAATTTTAGATACTGATGCTATGTTTAAGGGACCACTTGCATTTCATGAATCCATGGTTGAACCAATAGTATGTTATAGGTCAAATTCTTGTCCATGACTTGGAAGATTACATCTTTCTAGATTGGTCCCACTTGAATAGGTAGGATGATTAACCCTTGTGAAGCTCTTTCCTCATCATCATATGCTTTTATTGTAAGCTTTTTCTTTGAATCAATTGCATTCTCAGAAAATTGCAAGGCTCAGACAAGCTTTAAAGTACATGTATTCAGGCTGGATCCCCCATCTATTAAGATGTGTTTGACCCGATGTTTATGGATTAGGACTTTAATATGGAGAGCAACATTGTGGGGATGAGAAATGGATGCATCGTCATTTTCAAAAAAGGATAAGCAATGCGGTGTAGTTAAATGTTCCACCATGGCTTTGACCTTACAAAATTCTAGATTTTTTGGCACTGTTGTGTCCACTAGGGATTTTTCCAAGATCTCTTTGTGGGCAGGTGAAATTTTGAGCAATTCTAATATGTATATTTGTCCAGGGATCTTTTGTAATTGGTACACTATGTTTTATTGATTGAATGATGCTATGGATGCTTTAGATGAAACTCCTTTTAAGACATATTTGGCCTATGCTCTGGTTGTTGCATTCACTAGTATGATGTCTTGCTTCCCATTGATTTTGATGACATTGATTTGAGTATCATTTGCATTTGTGTCTGATTGGATGTCATTGATTTTATTTTCAAGGATAACTATGTCTTTCTCTTGTTCAATTAGAATGTCATAGATTGGATTATCATTGGCAATAATGTTTGGATGATCATGGGTTTCAATGGTATTCATTTGGTTTTCTACTATTGAGATATGATTTATGATAGTATTATGAACATAGTTTACGTTCCTTTCCTTTTTTTTCATTGTAGAAGACTCCCCATTTTCATAATTCGGTAAAGGATTTTTGAATGCTTCATGATCTTCATTTGTTTAGAGTCCCTCTATTTGTATGATTTTGGCATCTATCAAGTCTTGTATTTTATGTTTCAATTGCATGCAACTATTTGTTAGGTGACCTTTGCATCAATGAAATTCACAGTATTAGGCATCATTCCACCATGTTGATTTTACTTTGGGTTCAAATCCTTGAGTGTCAAGTAGTGTTATGAGGTTATTTTCAAGAAGTTCTCTCAATGCAGATTCATACGATTGACCCAAAGGGGTGAATTTATTGTAGTTTGATTGTGTTTGATATAGTGGAAATTTCAATGGGGTGTTTCTTTGATTGTGTCCACTTTGGTTATTGGATGAGTTGAAATTATGATTAGTTCCTTGATTGATGTTTTGATCCACCTTGGTTGTGGTTCTTGTCAAGTTAAAGATTGGTTTGACATTATGTGTTTCAACATTAACATCATTGGCATTTTTGTTACTTGTCCAAAATTTGGGTTTTTCATTGTTATGATGGTTAGATGAACTAGAATTGTTTGATCCATCATTGTGAATTTTCAATACCCCTCTTTTGACTAAGGCTTCTTCGATTTTGACACCATTTTCTACCATTTTCTACCATCTTCTCAAAGCTAGGAGGACATTTCAATTGCAATCTATATCTCATGTCACTGTTAAGGTTATTGATAAAAATTTCCATCTTTTCTTGTTCAGGTATGGATCGAGCATAACGAGTGAATAAACTTCTCCACCTCTCAAGGAATACAAGGAAAGATTCTCCTTGTTTCTATTTTGTATTACAAGGATCCCTCATGGTTATCTCATGTGCAATGTTATAGGAATATTGTGCAATGAATTTGTTAACAAGCTCTTGGAAGGATTTTATGCCTCATTGTAACTTCGAGAACCATTCCATGCAATGGCCCCCTATATTATGAGGAAATAGTCTCATTAAGTATGTGTCCTCATGGGTGAATTCAAGACTCATTGTTCAAAATTCTCACACGTGGTCTATAGGGTCTAATTTCCCATTATAATTGTCATATTTTGGAAATTCATAGTTTTGAGAAAATGGTATCATGTTTAACCTTCTATCAAAGGGATAGGGATGAATATCTTGTAACAAGTATCTTTTTGGAGTCCCTCCTTGCATATCTTGGAGTTGTTGTTGAAGGTTTTGCATCTGAGTTGTTAGAATAGCCATTTGATCTATATTAGGTGTTTCAGTTTTCTTTGGGATACTCTTCAATTTGTTAACATCAAAGTCACTAGGTAACTTATGGTTGGATAACATCAAAAGGTATTTCTCCCCATCCTTTTCAAATACTTTTTCTAGGAATTTATGGAAATTGGGGTCTTGATTTTCTTGTTAAACAACTTCTTCTATTATCTCATCTATTTCTTTTTGGGAAATCTTGTGAAAATAATTTTCCTCTAGTTCAACCATGATGTTCAAAAATTCACTTTCTTTGTCCTTGAGTTTTTATTTTTGGGACCTTGATAAAATGGGCATGCAAGTGACTAAGGTTTTTCTAAATTTTTATCGTTGTTTGAGAGTTCCAAGGAAATACCTAGGTTGAATAGAATGATGAATTCTATTGATGTAACCAAGGTAATAAAATTTGATACAAAATGTATTGTTTCCAAGATGAAGGATAAAAACCTTGAAGGGGAAACACAACTTGATGATCAAATTTGCGATGTTGATGATGATGGGAAATTTTAGATGTTTGATCAAAGTTTAGGTAAAATGTTTCACTTGGATAAATCAATTTTAACAAAGTTTTGGACTCTAAGGGATAATTCCAAACTTGAGGATATTTTTAAATTTCAGTTCCAATAATGAAATGGTGAGAAATTTCCTTTCCTAGACAATATGTTTGAATATTTTGAAGAGTCTAGGATTTTGGAAATAATAAAATGAATATAAACTAGGGTTGTTCTTTGAAGCTTTTTTGTAAAAATTGAAGAGAAATTTGTCTCCAAAGTCATAAAGCATGGAAAGACGTTGTTGGTGTTCCTTTGGACTAAGAGTTATGTGTTTTGGTTTTCAAATTTTAATTTTTCGTGAAGCCATTGGGTAAAAACCATGTTTAGACTCTTGTCAAGGTTACAAATGACTCTGGACTAGAAAAATTTCTTGAATTCTGGTTTCAAAATGATGAATGGGAATGGTATTCAACTCTTTGTTTTTAAGTTTTGATGGAAGCACCGCCACAGTGGGCGAAAGTGCCAAAAGGGAAGAAGCACTATAGGAAGACTCAGATACGCCATAGAATGGCTTGGAAGTGCTATAGAAAAGGGTGAAACTGCCACAGAAATAGGAAAATGTGCCACAGAATGATGGAGTCAAAGCGCCACAGAAAAGCTCAAATGCACTGGAAAATAATGTGGAAGTGTCGTAACAAAGAGTGAATGCACTGGAAAAATTGGTGAAAGTGCCATAGAAAGTAGTGAAAGCGCTGAACTAGGGAATGCAATAGTTTGTTTCTAGTTTGTTTAATTTCCCTAGTTTTTTTGGTAAATGGACAGTTTATTCCAGATGACATATTTTGAATCACAATTTCTATAATTTTTTCCATTGTGTCAAGTTTCGTTTGAGGTTTGTTTTGAGAACAATTTGACAAGCACAATCAAGCATAACATACATTCCCTAGGGCTATGATAGACTATATTCTCTTGGATTCCATGTGAGTTTTACCCCAACTGCACTTATATTTAGCGGATGAATTCAGAAGCTTGGCCACACGGGCTTCCCCTATCATTGCATTCTCTTCTCAGGTCAACCAAGTTTCTAGCCTCCATGAAACTCCCATGGCAGACTGATCATCTCTATGAAAGACTGTGAGAATGTGGATGCCTTCACAACCACCATTGTTGTACCAAGAGAATAGATAAAGGATTTGGCCAATTCTAAAACAAGGGTTGTAGTAAGGACTTTCCACTCATAGGAGTTGACCCAATGTGATGAGAGACCATTTCTACCATTCTCATCAAAGCCAACTGTGTGATATTGGCATTTACTCGAATATTGACATTTATATCCTGACTGGAAATACTCTTGGCTTTAGAGTGTTACTAGTTGAGTCTTTCCCTTGGGTGACTAATTTTTCCCCAAGGAAGGCCCTCTAGGATAAAAAAAAAGTGAGAGAGTATACTCATAGTTTGATCCTCTTTATTCTGCATGAATAAAGAGAGAACCCTTTTCATATACCCTACTCACACTCATAGATTAACAAAGAATGGGTCTGGCTTTTTGGTCACTTAGTTAAGAGGAGAGCATATTCCTACCATTCAAAACACACCACAAATAAATGAAATGAATGGTTCTAGCTTTTTTTTCACCTAGTAAAGGGGAGAGCATATGCCTCCCCTTCCAAACAAGCTGTAAACATGGTGTTCATTCCTTGTTAATTAATCTATGTTCCTACTTTAAGCAAAAAGGAAAGACATAAGATCCAACCCTTGCATCAAATTCATTAGTATTTTGTCATAGATTCTCTTTGGAAAGCATTTTTTAGAGTTTCATCAAGGTCTTTGATAGTGTGTTATGCAACCTATAAGATAGAAAAGCTGACATTAGTTTCCATTCTTAGGAAAAATTACAGAAACAATTAAAAGCACCAGAATAGAAAGTAGAAGCACCAAAACAATAGAAGCAAAACAAAACTAATTAAAAGCACCACAAAATTTGGCCAAAGCACCACAAAAAAGGGTCAAAATGCCACAAAAAAGGGTCAAAATCAAGATAAATCCTTTGGAGTCCCAGAACAGTCAGTGTAGACACCAAAGAATCTTTGTAAATACTAGAGAATTAAGCGTTTGTGCCAAAAAACTACACATCTGAGCCTGTAAAACAAAATTTATAGAAAATGTTAAAATAAAAGGGGCTAGGCCCCATGTTGGGTACCAATTTATGTGTGTTAAAAAATATGCATGAATTATATAAAAAAAGCACACTTAGATGGGAAGTATTATAGTAAAGAATCTATCTAAATTAAACACAGTTCAATAATAGAATTCTTTAAAAACTTCTCATCTTCCTCTAATCTCAAATGTCCTAATGATTCATGCTCTTAGATCTTATTCCTGCACAAATCATTGATATGTCATCTAAGAAATGGGTAGCCTACTTATTTATAATGTAGAATATAAGTCTACATCTAAATCATTAAATGATTGCTAGATGGAATGATAAAATGATATGGTGAAATGGACATCTGCATACAAGATGATGTGAAATTAAAACAATGCATAACTAAACTGATGATAATGAAATGGAAATGATTCTACATACTACTAAGAAACATCTAAAGGAGCCATGATTCAAATTAAATTGACAAAATACTCTAAATGCTGAATTGTAAAATGCAACACTAGGCTATTAAAATGTTGAATGAATTCCTGCAAAGTAAACTTATGCAAATGCTCCTTGTTGAAAAGTTGTAAATGGGCCTCAATTTATAGATTTTTCCAAGGAATTGGGTGAGTTGGAAGCCATGAATGATTGAGATTTGATCTAGAGAAATCAGCGGTGAAGAATGAGAAGGATGGAGAAAACAAGGCAATTGTTCCCTTTTGTAAAACCATCTTGCCAAGTGTAAGAATGAATCAATTGGAGGATGAAGCCATGTGTCTTGAATGTTGTTAAAATTTTTAGAGTAAATATCCAATTTATGAAAATAAGAATAATTATTTTCAGGTGACACATGGTGAGTTGGAGGGTGAGGTGGAAGGTAGTTAGAGAGATATGGAGAAATGTGACAAATTAGAATTTAAAAATTCAATTTTAATGAGAGGGAATTAATTAGAATAAAACAAATTATTTAGATTTTTTTATTTTACTTAGATCATGAAGAGGGTGAATTAGAATAGAGGAATTAAAAGAAAGGAACTATGTAAATAAATTTGAAATTTATTCATATAGTAGAAGAATAAATATTTCATTAATTAAATAATCAATATTTAATTAATATTTTCCAAACCAATTTTGAGTGTATACAATTAGTATAGTTTTCCTTGTTAAATTTCTCTTTTCTCTCACTATATCCTTTGGGGTATGAACTGAATACATAAGGGATATTGGAGTTTAGATCTTCAAACTATGCTTCCCTATTTCTCTTTCTAACATTGGTTTAATTATCGAGACCCTAGAGATAATAATGAATAGAAATATAGATTAAAAGAAGTAGAGGAAAAAAATAAAATTGATAGTGATAAGTGACAAAACAAAAATCCTATGGAGAAAAATCTTAGGTTCTACCCTTGTGAGATGGGGTAGGAACTTAAGGGATGACAAATGGTAAGGGGGAAGGGATCTAAAAATATCACTGAAAGGATGTAACTATTAAAAATTAAAATAACCATGAGATATATAAGGATTAATGGGAACCCAAATAAAAAATACACATGGAGAAAGGAGATAACAAAAGGGAAATAAAGAATATTGAAAGAATTATATTAGAAATGAAGATGGGTGATAAATAAAGGATACTTAAATAAAAATAGGATCAATAGGAAAGGTATCACAAAAGGATTGAAGAGGAAAGAAAGGAAGAAAGGTAATGATGTAGGAGGGCAACAGTAGAAAATATGATGAGGTTAAGTGTGCCACCAAGGGTGCTATTGAGCATGCCATTGTGAGTTCAACAAAGAAAATGAAGAATGATATACCACATATAGGAAGTCTAAATACAGATAGAATAATTAAAATCATAAATAATATAGAGGGAGAAATTAATGATTATGGAAGAACTATAAGGAATTGGGGAAAAAAAATTAGAATATTTTGACACCACCTTTAAGAATAAATTAAATACCAGCTACTTATCTAGATTGGATGAATATTCAAATAAGAATAGATGGGAATTGTTTATTGACTGTTAACCCTATAGAAAATGTTAAACCCTTTACAATTGATGTAGAGTATTTGGATGAACTAGTGAGTAGAAGTGTTTTAAAAGTATGGGGAGAAGGAGAATATGTGATGGATAGTAAATTAGATCATATGAGTTTGATGATAAATAATGATGTGACACCATTGGCTAATCACATGTAATTTTCTAATGAAATAACATCTCTGAGGATTAAAAAGATATTTTGAAAAAACACAACCACTAGACCAAGGGTCACCCTTAATTCCATTAAATTTAATAATAAACACAAACTAGAAAGAGATATAGGGAGAAATAACAAAGTGATCCTACTGACAACTTACTTTAAAATTAATTTAGGAGATACAAATAGTGACCACAAAGACAAAAAAGAGATGAATAACCCTAAGAAACTAACCATTTTTGGAAAGAAACTAATGAGGTCATGAAACATATCTTTGTTCTAGAATCAATTTTGTAAAGAAAAAGCATAAATTGAGACTATGCTAAATTTTTTGATTTCCTTGGCACCCTATGGAGTGATTCTCATATATGGTACCACAAAGTATATCCAACAAATAATAAAGAATGGGATGTAGTAAAGAAAGAGTTATAGGAAATATTTGAATCCCCAAAACTACCTTTTCCATGGGTGATTAAGCTAAGGAAACTAACATAGATAGAATATTAAACTATTATAGAGTTTGAGAGAAGATTAAAAGAAGTAAAATAGGGCTAAATGATCATTTAACCAAAAATAAGAAAATAGAGTGGTTTATATATTGAGTTATATCATAGATTAGATTGGCCTTAGATGGGAAAAATTTCAATACATATCTAGAGTTGGTGACTTTGGCATGTCACATAGAAAACCAATCTTAGAAAAAAGGAAAATAAAGAATTAGATAAATTAATGTTGGAAGTTAAAAAATTGAGACTAAGAAAGGAAAGTATGGTGAAAAAATGATGCAAGAGCATCGCTGGTTGTAAAGCAATCTTGCATCAACCAAAACTAGTTCTTTTCTTGCATTGCATTCAATAGTAGTTCCACTAGTTCATTCTACATTTACCATATCTTTGTTTCTTAGCTCATGAAATAGGATATAACATCTACACATTGATATCTACCACATATCCAAATCTCATATCATTTGTAGTTGTCTAGATTGAAAGTAATCACTCTCAAAATTTCACTGTGTTACTAGTCAAAGCATTTGAGGACCGACCTAGTCCAATTTCTTAGTGTGGATCTATTCTAGATCATGTGAATCCTAATGGGACATCATACAAGTGTCGTGGGCTCATTTGGGACCTATCTTGGAGATCTAAAATTTGCATCTTCTTCTGTGGAGTTATCTATTCATGTTTTGTGGCCAACCTTCATGTTTGATCATCTAGTGGGTTATTAACCCTTGTGGCCAACATGTTTATAAGAATATTTGGAGATTGAGAAGCATATTAATAAGCATTGTAATCATTTGTAGAGTATCAATTCTAAGTTCATGGTTAGATGGATTCCTTACATTTTTTTAGAAACCCTTTGAAGGCATGTAATAAGGCCTATTTGGCTAGTTGTATGTTTTTAATCCTTCAAGGAAAGGCCTCTAAGCCCTAGATATTTACCCTTGTGGCCAATGTTGCATGTAATCATTTTATATTAATGAAGATCCATGGTCTCATATCTATTTTTTGTTTTATTTCCACTATGTTGACTCTTTGTTGCATGGTCTAGAATATTCATTATGGAACCCTCCTACTATGATTGCACCAAGTGATATAAGAGATTTTTTTTGATTCCTGAAGGCATCCTTGAGGTCAATAGACCACCAACCTAAGGAAGACTACATTTTTTTTTAGTAGATCACTAATTGTGAGGCAGTTGAAACCCTTGTAGCCAAATCATTGAATTGATGTTTTTGCACCAATTTGAGGGGATATATGTTGCCAAGGAGAATTCATGTTATGGTAAATTTTGCTAGAAGAATGGATGAAATTTTGGATATGTTGCATGAAATGCAAGTTAGGTTAGATGTTGTTGAAGAAGATTGAAGGTGAGATCTAAACCCTAGGAAGAATAATAAAATTGATGATGAAGCAGAACATGCAAATCAAATTACAGAAACCATAGATGAAGAAGAAGAAGAATCAAATCAAATAAAGATGTTGAAGGTGATTTCAAAATCAGCAAGTAACCTAGAGTTTAAATTCAAAAATACGTGAAAATTTTGAATCCCAAGGAATTGATTGATTGGATCAATGAAATGGAAGAATACTTTGAATATCAAGAAATTAAATATTCAAAAAGAGTCTGATTTGTGAAAGAAAAGTTGAAAGGTCATTATTCATTATGGTGTAAAGAAGTTCAATTAGATAGAAATATAAGATCCAAAGAAAGAATCATCAAATGGGATAAAGTGGTGATGAAATTTAAGAATCAATTCAGACCAATAGATTATGAACTGTAGTTGTTGAAAAGACTACAAATTAAACTAAGACAAAAAGAAAGATATATGAAGGAGTATACAAAAGAATTATACAAGATGATAATCAAAACTGGCTATAGTGAAGCAAGCAAAGAAAATGTTGTAAGATTTATCAATAGACTAAGAATAAAAATTCAAGAAGAGCTAAGCCTAGTCAAGATGACATCTATTGAAGAAGCATAATTTTTGCATTGAAACTAGAAGAGAAATTGAACAAGAAGTTTGAACAAAGGTAGAGAAGTGCAAGATGAAGATTTGAAAAGACTGAATCCTAGTCTGGAGAAAGAATAACTTATATGGAGTAGAAAAAAGATCCAAAACTCTATCAGAGTGAAGAAAAGGATGCTAAACCATACCACAAAGAAAGAGAAGATTGAAATTTGTACCCTAGTAAGTGAGGAGGTTATAATTATTATCATAAAAAAGGATACTGGAGGAATGAAGGAAGATCTAAGAGAAGAACATTTAGAGGAACCTATTTCAAGTGTGGAGGTGAAGGACATAGAGTATTTAAGTGTCATCAATGAAGTAACAAAAAGAAACCTAAGCATAGTAGAAGAACATCATATGTGGAGGAAGAACATGTTGGATCCTGTAATTCATATGGAAACCCAAAGAAAGGTGAATCATTGGTAATGAGAAGAGCTTTGATGTATGAAGACATATTTTAGGAACCACCGTAGAGAAAGAGTCTATTCAGAACCACATGTAAGTTTGAAGGAAAGGTATGTAAAGTTATCATTGATAGTGGTAGTACCAATAATCGAGTTTTAGAAGAGATGGTAACCAAGTTGAATTTGAAGAGACTGAAACATCCAAACCCTTATAGGATAGCATGGATTCAAGATGAACATGAAATATTGGTGAATGAGCAATGTTTGGTAAAATTTCATATTGGATCATATAGGGATGAAGTATTGTGTGATGTTATTCCTATGGAAGCATTTCATTTACTATTATGAAGACCATGACAATATGAAAAGAAATCTATTCATGATGGAAGAAGGAATAATTATAATATGACATCAAATGTAAAGAGAATTAAGTTGATACCTTTGGAGGAAGAGGAGAAGATTGAATTTTGCGGCACCACTAGCCTATGTTTGGTTGATGGAAGGAAATTTCTAGAAGGATTGAGGCACAAGAACATATGTTTTACATTGATTCCAAAGAAAGGTGAATGTATAAAAATGGAAAGAGATAAAGATCCACCAGAGGTTGTGGAAATGTTGATAGAGTATGAAGATTTCACGTTAGAGACTATACCTAAGGGATTACCACCTATCTAGAGTATCAGTCGTCATATAGATTTTATACTAGGAGATAGTTTACCTAAAACAGAAACACAAAGAATGATACTGGTAGAAAATAAAAAATTAAACCGGTAGACACAAGATTTTTTGAGAAACAAATTAATAAGAGAAAGTTTGAGGCCATGTGCAATATCCACTATACTTTCACCAAAGAAGCATGGACAATGGAGAATGTTGGTGTGTGGTGACTGATCATGCTATACTGTACATCCTAGCATGTATCCTTGCTGGGGTCTAGGGTCGGGCCGGGCCTTGGGTGGGGCTTTAGGGGTGGCAACCCCCGAGAAAATTTTTCCTCCTACTTTTTTGCATTGTCACTAGAAAAAGGAAAAATCAACGAAAAAGGGAAAAAACCAATTTCGTAGAACCCTAATCTGGAAGCTTCTAAGCTTGTTAAAAGGGGGTTCAAATGGGTGTTATAGGATGATGAAAAACATGATTATTCGCAAGATTGTAATAGTTTTTGCACTGGATAATAAAATTATTAGATGGATACGGTTTGGTGGATGTAGCCCAGATTGGGTGAACCATGTTAAATTCTCTATGTTATAATTTATTCTATGTGCATTTTAGTTTCTCTGTTATCAATTAAATCTACATTTAATTGTTAGATATCTGCCTTTTCTAACCCTAACAATTGGTATCAGAGTGGGTTGTGTTTTGATTATTGTCTATAAGAAGGTCTCACGGTTGAGTGGGAGTAATGGCAGATGAGGGAAAGAAGGTTGAGAAGTTTAATGGGCAGAACTATCAGTTATGGAAGATGCAGATGGAGGAATATCTCTATCAGAAGGATTTATGGTGGCCATTGGAAGGGAAAACCAAGAAACCCGCAACAATGTCTAATGAGGAGTGAGATATTTTGGATAGAAAGGATCTTGGTAGTATTCGTTTATGTCTGGCACAATCGATGGTGTTCAATATTACAATAGCAAAGACAACTCAAGAGTTGATGCAAACCCTAGTGAAGTTATATGAAAAGCCTTCCACTTGGAATAAGGTATTTCTTATGAAGTGTTTATTTAATATGAAAATAGTAGAAGGTGGGTCAGTTGTTGATCATTTAAATGAGTTTAATACAGTCACCAGTCAATTAACTTCTATAAAAGTAAAATTTGATGAAGAAGTTAGGGCTCTTTTGATTCTATTTTCTTTTCCTAAAAGATGGAATAGTTTGGTAATGGTTGTTAGCAATTCTATTTTTGGTTTGAATACATTAAAATTTGATGATGTTGTTGGTGCTATTTTGAGTGAGGAAATTCATAGGAAAAGCTTAGGTGGAACATCCACATCAGGCAGTGTTTTGAATGTAGAAATTAGGGGTAGAACAAAGGAGAGAGGAAACAATTTTGGAAATTGTGAGAAGTCACAAGGAAAATCAAAGGACAAAAGGTCCCAATCTAGAGACAAGAGGGATTGCTGGTACTATGGTAAGCCGGGTCATTTAAAGAAAGATTGTTGGTCCCAGAAAAATAAAGAAGGAGAAAAAAAGGAAGGAATTAAAGAGGAAAATGTGGTAAGTAATAAATCTAATGAGGATTCTTTGATTCTTTCCCTTGATAATGCTGATGATTCTTGGGTGTTAGATTTAGGGGCTTCATTTCATGCTACCCCCCATAGAAGTTATTTTCTTGATTATGTCCAAGGAGATTTCAGGTTGGTTTATTTAGGAGATAATGAACCCTATCAGATTGTTGGAAAGGGAAGAATCGAGATTAAGTTGTAGAATGGGAATCATTGGCTACTACATGAGGTAAGGCATGTTTCAAAGTTAAGCATAAATTTTTTTTCAGTAGGGAAACTAGATGATGAAGGTTTTGTTGTTACATTTAGTGAAAATGATTGGAAGGTCACAAAAGGTGCCTTAGTGGTAGGAAAAGGTGTGAAATTAGGCACCTTATATCTTTGTGCAGGTCATACTATTCCGTCTACTTTAATTGTTATGGAGAAATGTCAATGTTCAAGAACAGTTGTTGCAGTTCAACAGGTTGAAGATCATACAGTTGTTGTGGACCCTGAATCAACATTGTGGCATAATAGACTTGGGAATATGAGTGCAAAAGGTATGAAATCACTTCATTCAAATAATGTTTTACCAGGTCTAAAATGTGTTAATATGGATTTCTATGAAAGTTGTGTGTATGGAAAACAAAAGAGAGTTAGTTCTCTAAAGGATGGGAAGCAAAAGAAAGATGAGAAATTGGAGCTTGTGCACATGGATGTATGGGGACCAGCTTAGGTATCTTCTCTCGGTGGCTCTCTATATTATGTTACATTCATTGATGATATAACTAGGAAGCTATGAATTTATTTCCTTAGGCATAAATTTGATGTATTTGAAACTTTTAAAAAATAGAGAAGCTTGGTTGAGAATGAGAAAGGTAAAAAGATAAAATGTCTCAGATCTGATAATGGTGGTGAGTATTGCAGAAAATAATTTGAAGATTATTGTTCCTCTAATGGTATTTGTAGGTAGAAAAAGGTTCCAAGGACTCCACAAGAAAATGTAGTGGTTGAGTGCATGAATAAAACAATAATGGGGTGTGCACAGACTATGAGATTGCATGTTGGGCTGCCTTTTAAAATGTGGGTAGAGACTGTAAACACTATTGTTTATTTAATTAATAAAGGTCCCTCTAGTCCTTTGGGTTGTGGTATTCTAGAGGAAGCATGGAAAGGTAAGAAGGTGAGTTATTATTTTCTCAAAACCTTTGGTTGTGAAGCATTTGCACATATAGATTCCAATCTAGTGAATATGTTTATGAAGGTGGTGACAAGGGAGAAGCTGAGCTCTTCTTTAGCTTTGGTTGGCCTTCAAGATTGAATTCAAGTATAACAGAGTAGCAAGGTCCAAGGTACTTATTTCCAGTGGGAGCTATAAGTGCAGTAGTGTCGTCCAAGATCAGTCTCCAAGTGGGAGGCTGTGATGGTGTGGAGCCTAATTAGTCTCCAAGTGGGAGATTGTTGGTGTGTGGTGACTGATCATGCTATACTGTACATCTCGACATGTATCCTTGCTAGGGTCTGGGGCCGGACTGGGCCCCAGGTAGGGGTTCGAGGGCGACAACCCCCGAGAAAAATTTTCCTCCTACTTTTTCGCGTCATCATTGGAAAAAGGAAAAATCAACGAAAAAGGGAAAAAATTGATTTTGTAGAACCCTAATCTGGAAGCTTCTAAGCTTGTTAAAAGGGGGTTTGGATGGGTGTTACAAGATGATGAAAAACACGATTATTCACAAGATTGCAATAGTTTTTGCACTGGATAATAAAATTATTGTATGGTTGCGGTTTGGTGGATGTAGCCTAGATTGGGTGAACTGCGTTAAATTCTTTGTGTTATAATTTATTCTATGTGCATTTCAGTTTCTCTGTTTTTTAGTTAAATCTACATTTAATTGTTATATATCTATCTTTTCTAACCCTAACAGAGAATGCATACATATTAGAGAGCAATAAAAAATAACACGATGAAGCATATATTTCCATTTCCAAGGATGGATGACATCATGGACTGTTTGAGTGGAGAAAAGTATTCTACAAAGATTGACCTAAACAGTGGATATCATCATATCAAAATTAAAGGAGATGAATGGAAGATTGCATTTAAGACCAATGAAGGATTGTATGAGTGGTTAGTGATGTCTTTTGGATTGACCAGTGCACCAACCACTTTCATGAGATTGATGAATGATTTGTTGAAGAAATTCTTTTGTAAGTTTGTCATTGTCTACTTGGATGATATTTTAATTTTTAGTAAGACTAGAGAAGAACATTTGTTGCACATCAGGAAAGCATTGCAAAGGTTGAGAGAAGAGAAGTTGTTGATTACTATCAAGAAGTTTATTTTAATGAAGACAAGTTAATATAACTTGTATTTTTTACTTTCTGCTAAAGGATTAAAGATGGACCTAGAGAAAGTGAAAGAAATTTTAGATTGGTCTACATCGGTAAACATTGGAGAAGTAGGATCTTTCCATGTACTTGCTAGTTTCTATCAAAAGTTTATCAAAAAAATTCAGTAGTGTTTGTAAACCCATGACAAAGATAATGAGATGAGACAAGGACTTTAACTAGACATCTAGAGAAAAAAGGAGTTTTGAATTATTGAAAAAAAAGGCAACAGAGCAGCCAGTACTAGCATTACCATATTTTTACAAGGTATTTCAAGTTGATTATGATGCAATTGGAAATGCAATCGGTGCATTTTTTAGTCAAGAAGAAAGACCTATGTCTTATTTCAATGAGAAGTTGAATGATGCCAAAAGAGGATACTCAGTTTATGATAAGGAATTCTATGCCATAATTCAAGATTTGAATAAGCGAAGACATTACTTGTTACCTAAGGAGTTTATGTTGTATACAAATTATCAAGCATTGGACTATTTGAATAGTGAAGTAAAGTTGAATCAGAGACATATGAAATGGTTTTAATTATTGTAGAGTTATACATTTGTGTTGAATCATAGGAGTAGAAAGTCAAACAAAGTTGTAGATGCATTAAGTAGGAGGAGTTTGTTGATAGAGATGAGAGTACAAGTATTTGGATTTGAAGAATTGAAAAAAATGTATGAAGATGATGTGGATTTTGGAGAAGCATGGAGAGAATGTAATGAACTAGTATTGACAGACCGAAGCCAATGATTAGATTACTTTATTCAAGAAGGTATGTTATTCAAAGGAAATTAGTTGTGTATACCAATAAGTTCAATGAGGGGTAATTTGGTTAAGGAGAGGCATAGTGGAGGTTTATCAGGTCATTTTGGAGTGGATAAGATAGTAGCTTTGGTGAGTGAACACTATTTTTAGCTACAGATATACAAGGATGTAAGGAATTATGTTTGGAATTGTGGAATTTATCAAATTGCAAAAGGGAGTAGTCAAAATACCAAAATGTACAAACCTTTGAACACACTAGGGAGGCCTTGGGAAGATATTTGCATGGATTTCATTTTGGGATTACCTACAACATAGAGAGGACATGATTTAGGAATGGTATTTGTAGAATTTTTTTCTAAAATGACACATTTTATTCCTTTTAAGAAGACTAATGATCTTGTGCATGTTGCTGATTTTTTTTCAAGGAGATTGTGAGATTGCATGGATCACCTAAGAGCATTGTTTTAGATAGAGATACCAAATTCATTGGATACTTTTGGAGGACATTGTGGAAGAAGATGAAGATATATTTGAATTTTAGTTCAACATATCACCCATAGATAGATGGATAGATAGAGGTCATGAACAAAAGTTTGGGTAACCTATTGAGATGTTTGGTCAAAGATAAGGCAGGAAGTTGGGATATACTTTTACCACAAGTAGAGTTTGCATACAATAATTCGGTGAATTGGAGTATAGGGAAGAAACCATTTAAAATTGTTACTAAAGTAAATCCTAGAGAATTTTCCAAGCTAAGAGACATCAATATGTAGGAAAAGAGGAGTGCAGAGGCAGAAGAGTTTGTAGATTTTATGGAAACATTTCACAATCAAGTCTGAAATCATTTGGAAGACATGAATGGTAAGTATATGGAGAAGGAAGATGAACACTAGAAACATAAGGAATTTTCTATTGGAGATGAAGTAATGGAATATTTGAGGAAGGATAAATTTCCTATTGGAATATACAACAAGCTAAAGATGAGGAAGTTTGGACCATGTAAGATACTTAGGAAGGGTATGTGCAGGATCATGATGGGCCAAAAAGTGGCGATATGATGGGTATATGGATAATGACCTTTTTTTTACCCAAAATTGATGAAACAAATAGGGTTTTTAAAGGATATTCTCAACTTTCCCCAATATAAATTATGCTTTACTTTGAATTTAATAAATAATTATTATTTTTTTTCTATTTGAATTATGACTAAATTCTTGATTGATAGGCTGATTGAAAAACATCCATAGCTTTCAAATAGTATCACATTTTTTGAATCGAAACATGTGTAACATTCTATGCTTTGCATACTATAGGATTAAAACAATAAAAAAAAAATCATGAAGTTTTGACCAAGTTGAGGTGGTCAGACATATGAGTTTTTTATATTTTTAAAAATTTGTAATAAAAAATTCATAATTAATTATTTACTTGGAAAAAAATTACAAAAAATATAGATCACATCAGGACATGAGTCCTCTACTTATATCTAAAATATTATAAAAAAAAATATTACCATTTTATTATGGTTAGGGTGGTCAGATAGCCACCTACTTATTTTTTCCTTAAAATTTAAGTACTACTGCATTGAAATTTCAAATTTTCACCAAATAGATTTAAAAAGAAAAAAAAAACCTAGTAGTTTAGAAACTACATTCAATTTGCTATAGATTATATTCTTAAATATTTTTGAAATAATATAGATAACTTATTCCAATTTTTTACATCAAGTTTCCGAACTCTGATTTTTTTGAATTTTTTGCCACTTAAGGGCCTACTTTTTCCATGATGATCTTGCACATACCTAGAAGTTTGATTCTAAAAAGCATATGAAGTGGAGTTATTAGAGACATTGGGGGTATCACCTATTTTCAATATTGCAAACATACATAAGTTTCATAAGGAAAAAGCTAGTAGCGGTACTAATGAAGTAGATCTGAAGGAGTAGTTACCACATCAAGAACTAGAGAAGATTGAACAAATTTTGGATACCAGAACTGGAAGAATCACTAGCAACATGTAGTACAAAGAATATCCTGTGAAGTGGAAAGGTAGACCAATAGAGGATTCATAATGGATTTCTTAGGATGAGGTGGATTTTCTTGTCTTTTCTCTTAGCCCTAGAATGGGAGGGACTCACTCTTCTTCCAACGCTAGGTGTCTAATGTAGGATCATCCTTGGTTGTAAAGCAATCTTGGATCAACCAAAAAGAGTTATTTTCTTGCATTGAATTCAGTAGTAGTTTCACTACTTCATTTTGTATCTATCACATCTTTGTTTATTATCTTGTAGAGAAGGATATAGTATCTACACATTGATAGCTACCACATATCCAAATTTCATATCATTTGGAGTTGTATGTTGAAAGTTATTTCTCTTAATATTTCATTGTGTTACAAATTAGAGCAATTGGGGACTGGCCCGGTCTAGTTTCTTACTACGGACCTATTCTATATCATGCGAAGCCTAATGGGACATCATACAAGTGTCATGGGTTCATTTGGGACCTATCTTGAAGATCTACAATTTACGTCTTCTCGCATGGAGTTATCTATTCATGTTTTGTAGTTGACCTTCATGTTTGATCATCCAGTGTGTTATTAGCACTTTTGGCTAATGAAGACATATTTTGGAGCTTTAGGAGCATATTTATAAGCATTGTAATCATTTTTAGATGATCATTTCTTAGTTCATGGTTAGATAGATTCCTTACATTTTCATAGAAATGTTTCAGGGGCATGCAATTAGACTTATTTGGAAAGTTGTATGTTTGTAAGCCTTCAAGGAAAGGCCAGTGATTCCTAGTTATTCGCCCTTGTGGCCAATGTTGCATGTAAACATTCTATATTAATGAAGATTCATGGTCACCTATCTATTTTTTGTGTTATTTATGTTGCATTGACTCTTTGTTGCATGGCACAAACTATTCCTTGTGGAACCCTTCTACCGTGACTACACCAATAAATATATTTATCCACAAATACCCAACACATGGTGCACATGTTCTCATATAGAGTAACATATTGGGAATGAATTCCCAAAGGAAATAGGGGAAAATAATGAAAATGATTTAAGGGTAGATATGGAAACAATACCTAAAAAGATAAGTTTAGTCTATTGTGGAATTTGTGAAGAATGGGGTGAGATTGCAATGGACGATTAACCATCTAAGTTGTTTAAACTAAGGGAGGAAGAAGACCAAGGGAGATGGATTGTGAAAATATACATGGCTTATGTGAAAGGATTGGTAGAAAGGAAACTATATCTACAAGACCATGGATATATGGTACCAAAATGGTCGAACCAAAGAAATATAAACTCCTTATAAAACCAAAATATTAGGGGAAATATAATGATAGAAGCCAAGGTAGAGGGAAAATGATAAGGAGAGATTCCACCTACTTTAACTATAGAAATAAGGGCCACTTTTCTAGAAAATCCTAAGGTGATAAGAAGAAACAATGCAAGTTTCTTAGAAGTATTGATCAAGATATTTTAATTTATCATAGGTCATAAAAATATTATAAGAATAAAAAATTGTAGTCTAAGAGTGATGGAATAAAAAAAAATACTCTAAAGGAGCAAGACTCTTGAGGAAAGTGAGCAAGGGTTCGCAACATCCAACCTAGTTCATGAAATATAATACTCTTTCTTTGAGGCAATTTCATCTACTCATTCTTGAGAAATAAGGCTCCAAATAGGTCCATATAACAAAGCATGTACCCTCAAATCAACTCCAAAATAACAAATAACTAGGGGAAGCATTGAAACAACTCATAAAACTATCAAATCAATCATCTTTTTCAAGAAAATAATCTATTAAAGCAGCAAATATAGAAACCCATACTCAAGGCTTGAACTAAGCCCCATTCAATGAAGGTTTGTAGAAAGTATGATTTATAAACCTCATACCAACTTGTCCCACCTTCAATAATTATGGAATATGTTTGCACAAACTCAAACAATCATTAAAAATTACTGTCCCAAAAGATTTTTCACTTTTCCACCCTTGAACCACTCAAATTCACCCAAAACATGCAATTTTAACAACTAGGGAATCACCAAAAACATAGAAAACCTTATTAAAATTCTCCAAAACCTTGGATATATTAATAACACCTAAAAATGAATCATTTCAGAAAAATTCAGGAGTTTCCACTATACAACCTAGAAGAAATCACATTTTTTTGTATGCAACCCCAAAAACCCTATGTTCAGAACAGTTTTTAGGAAAGGACTTGTTTGACCCCTTAAATGGAATTATCAAAATTACTAGTAAAAATAAAGTTTTCCACCACATCAAGATCTTTCCTTCCATCCAAGTTTTAGGTCCGCAAGGTCTTTACATGTCTGTACTAACATGTTTTCTGACTGCAATTTCTAAAAAACATTTTCTGAATTGGCTACCTACACAAAAATCATCATAACTTCCTTCTTACTCCATTAAAATGAGTGAGACTTGAACCAATGGAAATATTATTCAATAACCTACACCATAAAACTACTTTTACAAGGTTTCTATGCTGTACTGCGCCTTACAAGGCCTAGAAACAGGGAGAAAACTATTAGAACTACAAACCAAGGTATTAAAATTGACAAAATTGATTCCAACTTACATTACCTTCCTTTGGCTCACATCTCCAAGGCTTAAATAGATGATTAAAACATAAATAATGACTTCCCATTCATTTCCAACTAATTAAATACCCTTTACAACCAAGAGACCCTTCATATTCTTGTTTTTGTTCACATTTTGAACTTTTGCAATTTTACATGTTTTGCAACTTTTTGCAACAAATTGACTCAACCAACCCCTTAGGGACTTTAAATAGATTAAAATGTAACCACCCAAGACCTTTTACAATAATTTTACATAAATTTTACATTCAAAGATTCAATTTTTTGAAATTTATCCTTTTGAAGGCATTACATGTTCTAGGTGCTCCTGCACCATACAACCAACCAACTGAATCTTTCCAAGTCCCTTGAAAACATGCTTGTACCTGCAAAAAAATAATAATATACCTTGTTCTTTGTCTTCTTCATCTTAATTTTTATTTTCCTTTGTCTTCACTTTATCTTTGCTTCCTCTTGTCATCTTTCTTTTCTTCATCTCTATCTTTTGTTTACCTCTTGCCTTTCTTAGTCTTCATCATCAGGTTCACAAACTATTTTCACTCTCAGAAGGACATAGGATTGTCCTTGCATACTCTTCTTGACCTTCTCAATCACCTTTCATCTTCACCTTCTACTACTCCCACCAATGGAGTATCCTTCATCAGGGCTGCAACTCTTCAGTGCTTCTTCAGTCAGGAATCCATCAAGTTCTAACTGCAACACAACTCAGTTTGCCTCACCTAGGTGTTCCACTTACTCTCCCTAGTCTCTTGGACTTTCTCAGTGCAGCTTTGATGGATAAGCACCTGCAACCAACCAACAATCTCAACCTACCATCAGCAACAACTTAATCAAAAACAATTTTCCTAGAGCATTTTCAAGATCTGATACCAATTTGATGCAGAGCAAAGGTTTACAACATCCAACCTAGTTCATGAAATAGAATACTCTTTCTTTGAGGAAAGTTCAACTACTCATTCTTGAGAAATAAGGCTCCAAATAGGTCCATATAACAAATCATGTACCCTCAAATCAATTCCAAAATTACAAATAACTAGGGGAAGCATTGAAACAACTCATAAAACTATCAAATCAATCATCTTTCTCAAGAAAATCATCTATTAAAGCAGCAAATACAAAAACTCATACTCAAGGCTTGAACTAAGCCCCATTCAATGAGGGTTTGTAGAAATTATGATTTCTAAACCTCATGCCAAATTGTATCACTTTCAATAATACTGGAATATGTCTGCATAAATTCAAACAATCATAAAAAATTACTATCCCAGAAGATTTCTCACTTTTCCACCTTGAACCACTCAAATTCACCCAAAACATGCAATTTTAACAACTAGGGAAGTCTAGGGAATCACAAAAAACATATAAAACCTTATTCAAATTCTACGAAACCTTGGATATAGTATGAACACCTCAAAATGAATCATTTCAAAAAGTTTTAGAAATTTCCACCATACAAATTAGAAGAAATCACATTTTTTGGTATGCAACCCCAAAATCCCTATGTTCATAACAGTTTTTAGGAAAGGACTTGTTTGACCCCTTAAATGGCATTATAATTTCCACCACATCAATATCTTTCCTTCCATCCAAGTTTTAGGTCTGTACAGGTCCTCCGTACATGTCTGTACTAACATATTTTCTAACTGTAATTTTTGAAAAACGTTTTCTGAATTGGCTACCTACAGAAAAATCATCATAACTTCCTTATTACTCCATTAAAAGGAGTGAAAATTGAACCAATGGAAATATTATTCAATAAAATACACCATAAAACTAAATTAAAAAGGTTTCCAAGCTATACTGGGTCGTACAAGGCCTGGAAACAGGGAGAAAATTGTGAGAATTTCAAAACTAGGTATTAAAATTGACAAAATTGATTCCAACTTACATTACCTTCCTTTGGCTCGCATTTCCAAGGATTAAATAGATTCTTACAACATAAATAATTACTTCCAATTCATTTCCAACTAATTAACAACCCTTTACAACCAAGTGACCCTTCATATTCTTGCTTTTGTTCACATTTTGAACTTTTGCAATTTTACATGTTTTGCAACTTTTTGTAACAAATTGACTCAACCAACCCCTTAGTGACTTTAAATACATTAAAATATAACCACCCAAGACCTTTTACAATTATTTTACATACATTTTACATTCAAAGATTCATTTTTTTGAAATTTAGCCTTTTGAAGGCATTACATGTTCTAGGTGCTCCTGCACCAAAAAGTACCAAAAGAACCTAATCATGCAACAAGGTTATGTGAGAAAGTAGAGCAACATGAATTTAAAACCACTGAGACTAGTAGTTCGAAAGGAGAATATCGAGTCAATATAAAATCAAAATACACTAATAAAAAGAGGGAAAGGGTATGTGTAGGATCATGATGGGCCAAAAAGTGGTGATATGATGGGTATTTGTAGGGTATGTGGCTAACGACCCTTTTTTTACCCAAAATTGATGAAATGAAAAGGGATTTTAAAGGAGATTCTCAGCTTTCCACCAATATAAATTATGCTTTAGTTTGAATTTAATAAATAATTATTATTCATTTTCTATTCGAATTATGAGTAAAGTCTTGATTGATAGGCTGATTGAAAAACACCTATAGCTTTCAAATAGTATCACATTTTTTGAATCCAAAACATGTGTCACATTCTATTCTTTACATACTATAGGATTAAAAAAAACTTGAATTTCATGATTTTTTGACCAAGTTAAGGTGGTTAGACATACAAGTTTTTATTTTTTAAAAATTTGTAATAAAAAAATCATAATTAATTATTTACTCCAACAAAAATTACAAAAAGTATGCATCACATCGGAACATGAGTCATCTACTTATATCTAAAACCTTATAAAAAAATATTATCATTTTATTGTGGTTAGGGTGGTCAAACAAACACCTGTTTCTTATTTTTTCCTTGAAATTTAAGTACTACTGCAATGAAATTTCAAATTTTCACCATATATATATATTTAAATAAACTTAGTAGTTTAGAAACTAAATTGAATTTGCTACATATTATATTCTAACATATTTTTGAAATAATATAGATAACTTATTCAATTTTTTACATCAAGTTGTATAACTCTAATTTTTCTGAATTTTTGGCCAATTAAGGACCTATTTTTTCCATGATAATCCTGCACATACTCGAAACAATGCTCACTAGAAAAGGGACTAAGAAAAAAAATGAAATTAACACAACCACTGAGGAGAAAACCACCAAATATGAAGAAGAATTGCATAACACTAAAAAAAATCATGATTAGATTGTGGAACAAACCATACAAATAATTAGAAATGAACAACGCAAAGAAGTATATCAAATAGTTAATGTTTTGAACATGAAGTGCTCATAATTGAAAACACTTATACAAATGAAAAAAAATTACCTCTTAGAGAAATTAAAATAGTTATACAAATGCTAGAATAAGCATAAAATTCAACCACAACAAATAAGAAAAATAGGAAAAAATGAAAAAAAAATGATAACTTGATCTACCATGATTAGTGTCCATATTAATCATAAGAAAATCAAACATGTGATGTTGGACCTAGGACATGACATAAATATGATCCATAAACGGGTATGGGAAGGGTTAGGGAAACTTAAAATTAAACATACACTACACAATATTATCTTTGCTAATGGTTTTGGTATGAAAACTCTAGCAACTTGAAGAAATGTAGAAATAATTGTCATAGGGGTAAAGCAAATAGTAGACTTTCAGGTAGTTGCAATCAATGAAACTTTTGATTCATTCAATACACTTCTTGAAATGAGATGGTTTGTCAAAATAGATGGGATTGTACACTTAAGGAAGGAAGAAATATTTTCTGTAGATGAAAATAAAATAGTCCACATCCCCTATGAAAAAATCAATATGAATCTTATTTTTAAGAAATAAATACGAAGGAATACAATGACTCTGATAAAAATAAAATTATACAATATCAAAATCCATACAAGTTAAAACTTTGAAGAAACCCATTTAGAAGGAGAATTAAAGGTCAAGAGTATTGTTTATAACATAAATAGTGAGGATGTTTTGTGTGAATGGATGCAAGAAGAACCAAAACTGCACTCCCAAAGAATTACTCATTGTAGAAGAATATGCATGATAAGGACATAGGAGAGTACTCTACATTCTATTATAGACAAATAAAATGCATTACAAGAAGTTTGCAACAACCTAGGAGAACAAAATAAAAATGAATCTAAAAGATCTTATCAAGTAAATCACATGTCACATGAAATCCCTCATATTAAACTACATAGTTATTAAGGGGTATGGGAACTCTTGACATATATTGCACAGATAGAATAAAATTTTGACACTAGCATACTCTAATGCACACTTATTTATAACATCATGAGCTTGTGAAGACATAATTACCAAATGATAAATACTTAAAATTCTAATTAAGACAAGATACTTACCAAAAGATGGAGAATATATTGACATTCCTAAATATATATGATGGTAATATCTTGTTGCAAGATCACAAGATCACTTAAACACTTGTATACAAAGTGGGAGGAAAGGAATGCGTACGATGAGAGAATATACATCCAACTAGTCTATTGGACATTAACACTCATTGCCTAGGCCTATTATATAAATGAAGAAATAAGGGGAGAGACAATATCCTAGATAGAAGTTAAAATGGATTTCCTACATACCTTTTGTTTCTACAACTACGATCAACATATACAAACCACACTACTTAACATAAAGGAAATAATATTTAAACCTAATATAATCAATGAAGTAGTTGCACCACATCCTGCTTCCTTACCTCATTAGACAAAAGGAATATGGAAATATATTGATGTGATGGAAAAGGAGACAACTTCTAGTGAAAGGATATTTTGTATAACACAACAAGAAGATGAGGATAAATATAACATGGATATAGAGGTCAATCAAGGGGAAAGTGTACTAGAATCCTCTACCAAATATAAGAAGAAATACTATAACTATCCAATTAAGCTTAAAGAGGAAAATATTTCTAAAAAGGGGACCCTAAAATTACAATGATAGGGGACTATTGTGTTAAAAAATCGGTAGCACAAGTTACAAAAATTCTATTAGAGTTTGAAGATTTGTTTCCTAGAACATTCATTGACTTAAAGTGGATAAAAGAAGAAGCGCGTGTCATGAAAATACATCTAAAAGAATGGGCTAAAACATTAAATAAAATACCATATAAACTCAATCTAAATATGAAAACGAAAGTAAAAGAAAAAATAGAAAATAATATTGTTGTAAGAATTATAAAACTAGTAGAGGATGCAAAATGGATAAGTCTCATGGTAGTGAAAAATAAAAGACAAGAGAAGTAGGGATATGTGTTTATTATAGGGAGTTGAATAAAGCCTACATACATGATATTTTTCCTATACCCTTTAAAAAATAAATATTAGAATCAATTTCAAATAGGAGACATATTCATTTATTGATGGGTTTTCTGACTATCACCAAGTCAAAATAAGGGAACAAAACCAACCTAAAAATACATTTTCATCAAAATGGGGATCCTACATGTATAAAGTGATGCCATTTGGTTAAAAAAATGCACTTGTGACATTTATCAAAATCATGATAAATGCATTCAAATATTTTATACATGACTTTTTGGAGGTATATCTGGATGTGTGGATGGTTCATGGATTGGTCAAATACCATGTGAAAGTGCTTAGAATGATGTTAAATAGGTGAAAAATTATGTAGATCTCATTGAAATAAAATAAATGTATGTTTGTAGTACCCTTTGGAATAATATTGGGTCACATAATATGGGTATGTGTAGGATCATGATGGGTATGTGGCTGATGACTATTTTTTTACTCAAAATTGATGAAACGAAAAGGGCTTTTAAAGGAAATTCTTAGCTTTCCACCGATATAAATTATGCTTTACATTTAATTTAATAAGTAATTATTATTTATTTTCTATTCAAATTATGAATAAAATCCTAATTGATAGGCTAATTGAAAAACATCAATAGCTTTCAAATGGTATCACATTTTTTCAATCCAAAACATGCATCACATTCTATGCTTCACATAATATAGGATTAAAAAAAGAAAAATTGAATTTCATGAAGTTTTGATCAAGTTAAGGTGGTAAGACATACAAGTTTTTTATATTTTTTAAAAAGTTGTAATAAAAAATTCATAATTAATTATTTACGGAAAAAAATTACAAAAAAATATGTATCACATCAGGGCATGAGTCCTCTACTTATATCTAAAATCTTATAAAAATATATTATTATTTTATTATGGTTAGGGTGGTCAGACAAACACCTACTTATTTTTTCCCTAAAATTTAAGTACCACTATATTGAAATTTCAAATTTTCACCAAATAGATTTTTTCTTAAACAAACCTGATAGTTTAGAAACTAAATTCAATTTGCTACAGATTCTATTCTTACATATTTTTGAAATAATATCGATAACTTATTCAATTTTTTACGTCAAGTTGCCTAACTTTGATTTTTCTAAATTTTTTGCCACTTAAGGGCCTGTTTTTTCCCTAATGATCCTGCACATACCCATATGTAATTAAGGATTGATGGTGGACCCTCTAAAAGTTACATTAATCATGACACTACCACCTCCTAAAACTACTCTAGAAGATAAAACCTTCTTGGGATATACTAGTTTTCACCAAAAAATTATGGAAGGCTATGATGGTATTGTTGCACCCTTTGAGGAATTATTGAAAAATAAATCTGGTAAGAACATTAAGTGGAATGAAGATTGCCAAACTACATTTGATACATTAAAGTAGAAAATTACAAAAGAACCTATCTTAATTTTATTGAATTGTAGTATGTCATTTCATGTGCATATGGATGCATCTAGAATAGTAATAGGAGCATTGATGGATTAGACCAAAGGAAAAAAATATCAAAACTAGAGAAGAAATATACAACAAAATGAGAAGCACTAGCCATGATTTTTGTATTACCAAAATTCAGACATTATTTACTATCTACCCCCTTTACTTTCTTCACTAACCATAAACCATTGAAATATATACAAAACAAACTTGTCATATAAGGCTAGATATGTAGATGACTACTACTATTCTAGGAGTTTAACTTTAAAATAATGGTAAATACCAAAGAGAATAACCAAGGTCCTGAATATCTATCCAAGATAGAAACACCAAAAGAATTAGAGGAATACCTAAAAGATCTCTATGGTTCACAATTATTTAGAGTGAATGTGATACAAGAGGAATTACAGGATATTTATATACTATTGTCAACCAATGGATTCTCTAAAGATATTTCACCATAGGATAAAAAATTACTAATATGAAAGTTCATGCCCTATGTTGGTGGTTTTTAATGAGCCAAACTTAATCTCACCAATTATCTATGATTTTTCCAAATTCAATGGTTAATAAAGTTGTGAGGATTGGACGAGTAGATGAAAGCTTGCTAGGATTTCCCTCTACACTTTGGCCTCTGAAAAATCTTGGAGGGTGATCCCTATAATGTATCTTATGATACTCTTGTGCCAATTATCATTGTGATCGGGTAAAAATACGTGTTAGAAAATGAGCAACAAACAAAAGAGTGCAAACAACAAATATAAACACCCTACACCTCAAGATTGGGAAAATGATTAACTTAACAAAACAAAGTGGAACATTTTACCTTGTTGAGTTGTCCTTTGTTTGGCACTTTGATCTTTGATGTTGTATGCTCCTTTGATGGTCAAAATGAGGATGCAAGATGGTTGAAGTTGGATAACAATGGATACAAATGCTATGGTGAATGCAAGAAAATGAGAAATTTGACTGTCTCAAATGAAAAATTTGCAAGAGTTTGGCTAACACAATCATTTGCTTCCAAAATGAGAGAAAAGAGGGAGTATTTATAGAGAATTCTTAATTCTCTAAGCAAATGGATGGTTGAGATTAAACCAACATGGCCAAGATGTAGGGCTATGGTGAGTTGAGAACTCACAAGCCCTCACATCTTGACATGTGGCATGTCAAGTGGCTTGAAAAAGATGATGTGTAAATGAGTTGGAAGGAGAGTACATGACATGGAGGTACTACATAGTACCCTGGGATTTGGACAAGATCTCCTCATAAAGGAGGTCATTTTCCCCATGTGGGTGAGAGGACATGTGAAGAATTAAAAATTCTTCAAATACCCACATGGGAATTAGAGAAAGAATTTAAAATTATTTGAAATGCATTGGGGGATTAAATGTGAATTAAAAATTCACATGGGGAAAGGGGTGCCTTCTCCAAAAGGAGAGAGCCTTTAATAAGGTTTCCTTAGGACACATTCTATAAATGACATGGAGATTAGGTTGACCTAATAAGGTGATTAAGGTTGTGCAAATACCTAATTAGACAAATTAATGGCATATTAGAGGCAAGTGGGAGATTAGGAAGAGTTCACATGTGGCTTGATGTGACAAGTCAAAGATCACATGGGGAAAAGAAAAAATAATTTAATATTCCTTGGAAGGATAAAAGGAAATAAAAATTCCTTGAGAGGTTGATTAGGCTAGTTAATGAAGGATTAGAGGAGGGTTAGGTGGCTAAGAGAGATTAGAGTCCAACTTGCAAAAGTTGGAGGATGTGAAACCTCCTAATGATGATATTAGAAGATGGATTAGGATTAGATAAAAATGATGGAGGATGTGACATATGAGGAATTAAATAAATGTCATATTTATGAAAAGGAGGATTAAAGAGATAAGGTATTTATTAATTAATTAAATACCTTAGCGATATTACTTAATTAATGCAAATAAGGGGATGCTTAGATGAAAGGGGATAAATTTGCATAAATTAAGTGTTCAAATTTAGGTGTCTAAATTTTTCCCCTTTTTAAGATGGTGTTACGAAGTAGCATAATTTCAAAGAATATTAAAACATAGAACCTAGAAGAAGATTATTAGATTCGGAAAGATGCCCTAGTCATTCAAAGGAGTGACTAGGAAGGGAAAAAAATGATGAAAATTAGGGATGAAGGATGCCCCCTCGAGAGGACATGTGGGTTCAAGAGAACACAGGCATTCTATTGAAATGGAGGAGATGATGCAAGGGATATATGAGAAAGATGATGCAAAGGGTATATGAGGAAGATGATGTGAAGGGCAGCAGGAGATTGGGAGGGGATAGTGATGAAGGATGAATGGATGGGGGGATTTTGATAGATGAGAGGATGGAGATGAAATGCAATCCAAATGCAAGTTTCCATCTTTAGGAGCACTAAATTTTTCTATAGCAGAAGAAATGATACACCAAGGTATAAAGGACCAAGTCATATTAGTGTTTAATGCATGAAACAAACACAAAAAACAAGAAGGCTATGCCAACACCCCAAAGTCACAATGACCTTGGTCAGGTCAGGTATTCGGATAACCTCAAGCACAAAAGGATGCCCCAACATAATACAAGACCTCAAGCATCTTGGTGGGTACTACATGGGACAATTGAGAAGACATAAACAAAGAAAAGATCAAGATACACCCCTATGTTGACTAGTCAAAGCACACCATGATATGATGGATCAAGGAAACCATGACAAGTGATGATAGGGAGCTCAAATGATAAACAAAAGCCAAAAGCATCAAAATATCACAATAAATTTCAAACATCCTTTGTCATAGGATCAAGGGGATGGATGGGATTGATGAGGCCTATTAGGAAGGATGCATCATAGTGAGACTGATGATGGATACTAAACTAAAAGATCGATATGACATAGGATATTCAAAACCAATTGGATTTGTTGATACAAGTGGATCTTGTTTGTTAAGAACTAGCTAGATAAGGGCATAACTCAATGTCATGACACAAGATAGGAGACTGACACATCCTAGTGACCTAGGGGCTCGGGGGTCGATCAAAGATTAGCCTTGCCTACGTGAAAGCACATAGCCCTCATAGTTCGATAAAAGGCTGATGATGGACCATGATGGAGACTTCAATGGATGACATGATGGAAAAAGAAGAAAGACCAATGATATATGATAAAGGATCCTTGGGGGTGGATCAAATGATCGACCTTGCCTACATGAAAGCGCAGGGGCAACATAGTTCGATAAAAGACCAATGACAAATGATGGATAAAATATGATGAGATAACCATGAAAAGCAGATAAAATGATGGGATCGATACGATGAGACAAGATAGACCTATTGGATTGGATAGGATGATGGTGATCATGAAGCTCAAGGATGTGATAGTTATCCAAATCATCAAAAGATGAATTGGGAGGATGATATGATGGATAGATGAATGATGAGAAATGATAGGAGATTGAAAAGATGTGCAAAAGAAGCAGAAGTGATGATGATGAGGTAGATGGCATTGGGTTGCATGGGGAGTAGCCTATAGCTAGATACTAATGACAAGGGATTATGAGATAGGATGAGGATAGGGGATGGGGGAGGGAAAAGGATTGTTTGGATGGATTGGATAGATGGATAAGGATTTGGATGAGGAAAAGGTTACCAGATGGATAGATGAAAAGGGATGCTATGATGGAAGGATAGGAAGATAAGGATGGGGAGATGGATATAATGATAAGGAGATGAGGATAGGGAAATGAAAGGAATTGCTTTGATGGAATGAATGATGTCTCCAAGGACTATATCACAAAGGAAGATAGATGCTCCTACTCTAGATATGTCATGTGTGAGGAGGCATGAAGGATGCAATAGAGAAGGATAGGAAAATAAAGGAGTGAAATGGATGAATATAGGATGCATGTATAAGGAAGAGAGATTGAGGGTAGCATGACAAGTGGATAAGGAAGGTAGACGAGTGTGAATGAGGAGTAGGATAGTGTGTAAATGAGGGGAATGTATGCTAAGAGGTGTCCAAAGCATGTTTATATGTTTTCCCCTATCATTATCAAGATCACAAGGAGGATGGAAGGATTAGGATAAATGAGATATTCCAAGAAAGATGTGTAAGATAGGTAGGATGGAGTGGATGAATGAAAATGATGTATAGCAAGAAAATGGGTGCATAGTTGGAAGCATAGAGGATGGAGGGAATGCATATCAGGAAGTTTCCCCCAAATGTAGATGGGGATTTACGCATGACACCTATTTTCCAGGTTTTCATCATGGTACTTATTCAAGGCACTTGTTTGCCAATTTTTCACCATTGGATGAATTATTTTTCTTTACTATTTTTTTTTTCTTCTAATTTTTTGGATTTTTTTTAATTTTTTTGGATTTTTTGAATTTTTGGATAGCATGTGGAAGGAGATGGATAAGGATAGGGAGGAAAATAAGTGGATTTAGAAGACATGCAATAAGGAGATGGATGAAGGACTCAAGCATCAAGTTCCATACAAAGTGTTAAGAGACCATATTCGAAGTGACTATTGGGCATTGGTACAATCTTATTAGGATAAATGGATTATGCAAGAGGATGAATTAGAGGGATTTGATGGGGGAGATATGTGGGGTAATGGATGGGATGTTGGAAAGGGTATGGATAGAATGATGGGGTGGTGAGTTCAAGACCAACATTGGAACATATGGTGATGAATGTGAAATGATAGGAGTATTAATGGATGGGGAATGTGGGGATAATGGAGGAGATGGGATAGTGAATTTTTGGATTTAAGGACCCAAAATAGATTTAGGAGATGGAGGAAGTGTATGATTGGCATTTAGATTAGCAAATTTGGATGTGGTTATATATTTTTTATTTGAAGGCATGGAATCTTTTTTGTTTGGGATCCACATGGTTTTGATCCTTGCTTTGGTGGGCCTTTGTGGCCGATGGGTTTGATTTTGATTGTGTATTTTATTTTATTTTTTCGTTGCCATGTCTTTTAGAGGAGACATGGGGAGCTTTAGATTTATGCGTATGTTTGGATTTAGGCCTTTTTGCTTTAGTATCCAAAGTGCTTTTGATAGAAATGGGATGGGTGCAAGGAGATGGATGACGTAGAGTGATGGAGGTAGGAGTATAGGGATTATGTGTAGGTGGAGGATGTTGAGATTTGTGCCTTTGTTGATCCTGATTATGGGATATGCGAGTTGGATGTTTATGATGGGTGACATGGATGGGTGATGAATGGATAAAGGGATGAATAGGACGAGATGGAGGAGGTGATTTTGGGATATAAGGGTCCAAAACAAATGTAGTGGGTGGAGGGACATAAGGACCCAAGATGGATGGAGTAGATGAAGGATGGGAGATGGTGGATGGAGGGATGTAAGGACCCAAAATGGATGGAGTAGATGAAGGAGGAATTTGGATGGTTGTTTTGAGGTGATACGATGGAGGAGGGATGGCAGTATGTGATTTGGTGGAGCGATGGGAAGAGCTAACATTTCTTTTGGAAAATGCTCATTGAGGACATCTAGACGTTGTACCAACATATTTAGATTGTGAGTCTTGGGAAATAGGTCCAAGACCTTGCATTTAGATTTTTTCTTTGACTTGGATGGGCTTTAAAATACCTTGCTCATGAAGGCCTAGACCTTTCCTTGATAGTTCAATTTCTTGAGCATGCGATCCATGATATGATTTGTGTTATTTTGAAAACATTATGCGATTCCATTATTAGGTGGAGGATGATGGGTGGTATATACACTGTGTTTTTCTTTTGCAAAGAGGCCACCATGGAAGAATGTGAGAGTACCAAGGGGATATGCAAGCAATGTGGGGATAGAAATTTTAGGCGATGATGGGGGATCATGAGAGGGAGATGATGGGATAGTAGCATTTAGATGGATGGTATCGGGAGAGGGAGTAGGGGATATGATAGGATTCGGATTTGTGGAAGTGGGCTCATGTGATGGAGATGGAGATGGAGCGGTGGAATCTTGAATGACAAGGGGATCATGGAATGGAATGGGTGGGGGACTATGATCTTGAGGTGGACTAGATGGGATGGTAGGATCTTGATCTGGAGAAAGGGATATGTTGGCATGCTTTGGATTAGGCTCTTGGCATGACTCATCATGTGCGGGAGGCATGATAATGGAGTCTTGGTGGGACTCTTCAAGTGGGGAAGATGGAGGGATGGAGGGTTCAAAACATTCATGGGAATGGATTTTAGTGACACTAGGAGTGGAAGAAGTGGATTGGATTTGGGTTTCATTGATGGGTTCAATGGCTCTCAGAGTAGGAGGTGGGTGTTCAATGGATTCAGTAGATGTGATGGTAGGAGATGGGGACTCAGTGGATTTAGAGGATGTGATGGTTTTGAAATTTTGAGTGGTGCTAGGGGTGGTATCATCAATGATAGGTGTTGGGTGGAGAAGGGTCCCATCACTAATGACCGTGGATGATGGGTTGGGATGGCATGATTTCGTAACTTCAAGGTGTGGAGTGGGAGATGTCTTCTTTTCTATAAGTCCTTGGAGAACATTTGGAGTGAGAAAATTGAATACTCTAGGATGAGATGGCATGGTAGGAGTGGATGAGGGATTTTGGATTGGTGGGGGATTAGGACTAGGGATTGGTGGACTAGGATTAGATGGGGGAATGGAATTGGATGCAAGATTGGGAATAGATGGGGGATTAAGATTAGGTGAAGGGTTAAGATAGGGGTATGGGAATGGTGAATTAGGACACGAGGATGCAGGTGGTGGATTGTAGTAAGGGTATTGGGATGGTGAATTAGGATGGGAAGATTGGGGTGGTAGATTGAGATAGGGAAATGTGGATGTCGGATTAGGATAAGAAGACATGGATGTTAGATTAGGATAGGTTGGTGTGGATGTTGGATTAGGATAGGAAGGTGTGAATGTAGGATTAGGGTGAGTAGATTGGTATGGAAGATTAGGGTAGGGGGTATATGCGGATGAAGGATTGAGATAGGAGGATGTGGATAGGGGATTAGGATAGGGGTATTGTGATGGTAGACTAGGATAACAGGATGCAGGTGTTGGATAAGAGGATGATGTAGATGAAGGATATGATGGATATGATGGATATCCCTTGTCAAAGGTAGCATAAGGAGCATGATTAGGCATGGATGAAGACATAATGGGATAACTCAAAGGGGTGATTGGATTTGGGAAAGTGGGTGGAGAAAGCTTACTAGCAATGGTAGTGTCAAGGGGATCTATGCCATATTCTTCTTGATTGACAAGACTTTCATTATTGTTGTTGACATAATTAGGGTTTCCCTTGACTACTATTGGAGGATAATGATTCATGATGATGAAAGGATGAAGAGGATGGATCAAAGATTTTGGATGGGAATGGACTAAAGCTCAAATAAGGATTTAGGTCAAGCTCAGATCAGGATTGGATTAAAGCTTAGATTAGGATGATTGGATGATGCGATGGGATTGATTTTGATGATCGGATTTGATTATCAAAGGATGATTAAGACACCAAATCTACCTCGAGATGGAAGTAGTTTGATTGGGTCAAAGGAGACTGGATAGAGATGCGATTTGATTGGATTGGATAAGATCGATCGATGATTGATAAGATCAATTGATGGATCAGATAGGATGATGAAAAGGACTGTAAACCCCATTCAGAGTTTACCCTAGGTGATGTAGGATACTGATTGATTGGATTAAAGGATGAATGGACAATTGTGGCACTGAATCCAATTTGAAATTGAAAATGGATTGATTGGGCCACGATAATGATTAACTTAGGACAGATGAAAATACTATGTGGATGTGGATGATGGCAATCAAATCATACACTTAGGTCAATTTGGATAATAAACCAAGACAAAGTTGAGGGGATTTGGATGGGGAGAATGATGATTTGATTGGAGGAAATGGATGTTAGAAATGGATGAAAGAGTAAATGATTGATCGGAACATATGAACGACTACTCAGAATGAGAGAAGGAGGTTCAAAATAGATGAAATATTGCTAAGAACGAGTAAATAGATGATTGAGAGGGATGAACGACTACTCAAAATGAGTAAATGACTACTCAAAATGGATGAATGATTCTTGGAATGAGAAGATGAAGGTTTGGAATAGATGAAAGATTACTCAAAATGAGTAAACTATTGATTGGGATTTTTGAACAAGAGTTTGAAATGATTGAAGGAGGTTTGAAATGGATGAACATTTACTCAAAATGAGTAAATGGATGATAGGAATGGTAGAATGAGAGTTTGAAATGATAGAAAAAGGTGTGAAATGGATGATTTTTTACTCAGATTGGAGTAAATAGATAATTAGAATGGCTAAATGATATTTTGAGATGATAGAAAAAGGTTCCAAATAGATGAATGTTTACATAGAACGAGCAAACGAATTATCAAAAAAGAGGGAACAAATGTTCATAATGGATAGATGAAAAGTTGAAATGAGTAAAAAATTGATTAGAATGACTGAAAAAATGCTCAGATTGGAAGAATGACTTTCATAATGGATGAAAGGATGAATAGGAAAAAATTCAAGAAGATGGAGGGAGGGATCTTAAGATTTGTTTTGATATCTAAAGATATTGACTACAGATGGACTAAAGCTCATATTAGGATTATATTAAAGCTCAGATTAGGATTGGATTGAAGCCTAGAATTATTGGAGGATGTGATGGGATTGATTCTACACCAATTTCCATGGTTTAAAGGATGTAAGGTGTTGACAATCAGATTTTTCCAGATTTGACAATTTTCAAAAATTGTCAAATTTTTCAATTTTAGGAAACTTCACAGACATACTTTTGAGAGTCCAGTTTTTTTTTTTTTAAATACTAAAAACTAAGATAGGATTAATTTCCAACTAACATCCCAACTTTGATACATGTATTCTGATTTATTAACGAAAATGATTTTTCAAAATTGAAAAAAACACTAAATTATGATTTTGAGGGTCAAGATGAAAATTTGAGGCCCCAAAAATGTGGAAAAATAGGGTCCACTCGACTCAAGGTTAGTTGGGAATCCACATGCCACCTCATAATGCAACCACCTATAAAATTTCAGCTCAAATGGAAACCTGAGTCAAAAGTTATGGCCTTCAGAAGTTTCAGCATAAAAGTCAAAACTCTCAAAACAAAGTCTAGGTGATTGGGATGGATGATCTAATGATGGATATGGACTCTAATGATGTTCTAAGTATTACTTATATGATTTTGGTGACAAAAAATTACATTCATAAAAGTGTTGATGGCAGGAAAATAGGTGCTTAAAATGACTGAACGGAGGGTGGAAAATGTTGTTTGAAGGGCAGGTCCACCCTTGGATGAGGTCAAGTCCGCCTGTCCAAGGGGGCAGGTCCACCTGTAGGGAAGGTCCTCCTGTCCAAGGGGTAGGTCTATCTATAGGGCAGGTCTACCTATACAGGGGCAATTCTACCTATCTAAGAGGTTAGGTTCACTGGTCCAAGGGGGTAGGTCCACCTGTAGGGCAGTTCTACCTATACAAGGGTAGGTCCACCTGTACAGGGGAAGGTTCGCCTGTCTAGGAGGGTAGGTTTTCCTATCCAAGGGGGAAGGTCCGCCTGTAGGGCAGGTCCACCTATCCAAGGGGGCAAGTCTGCCTATAGGGTAGGTTTTCTTATACAGGGGCAGGTTCACTTGTATAGGGTAGGTTTTCTTATACAGTTGTTCGAGTACATGAAACGAGGAGATGGATGCTTGAAATAGATGAATGACTCTCGGAATGAGGGGAGGAAGATTCAAAATAGATGAAAGAGTACTTAGAACAAGTGAAAAAGTGCTCATAATGGATGAATGAGTAATCAGAATGAGTAAACAGTGACTCAAAATGGATGAAGGACTCTCAGAATTAGGAGATAGATGCTCAGAATGGATGAATGTTTACTCAGAATGAGTAAATGAATGATCAAGATGGTGGAATGAGAGTTCAAAATGATAGGAGGTTCAAAATGGATAAATGTTTACTTGAAATGAGTAAATGAATGATCAGAACGACTGAACAAGAGTTTGGAATGATGAAACAGGATGTGAAATAGATGAACATTCACTTGGAACAAGTAAATAAATGATCGAAATGGAAGAATGAGAGTTCAAGATGATAGACCAAAGTTTGAATGGGTGAATGTTTACTCAAAACAAGTAAACGAAAGATTAGAATTGTAGAACGAGAGTTTGAAATGGATAAATGTTTACCCAGAACAAGCAAATGAATGATTAGAATGACTGAATGGGAGTTTGGAATGATGAAACAAGATGTGAAATAGATGAATGTTCCCTCAGAAAGAGTAGATAAATGATTAAAATGGTAGAATGAGAGTTCAAGATGATAGATGAAACTTTGAAATGGGTGAATGTTTACACGGAATGGGGAAACAAGTGAACGAAATAGTGAAACGAGTGCGAAATGATGAAATGGGTGTCTAGAATGATGAAACAGATGATAAAAATAACTATTCAAGGGTTAGGTCCACCACTGGGATGGGTCAGGTCCACCCTTGGAGGGTAGGTCTACTTATCAAGAGGTCAAGTCCGGCTATCTGACAAAATTTGGTCAAAATTGGTTAAAACAGGTTGAAAAGGGGCTGGTTTAGAGGTCAGGTCCACCCCTAGACAGGTTTAAACTTAATATGAAGTTTAATGTATGTGACAGTATGTACAAGACCAGATACTTCACATGCAGTTGGTGTTGTCAGTAGATACATGAAAAATCCAGGTAAAGAGCATTGGGCAATAGTGAAATGGGTGCTTCGGTATCTTAGAGGCACAAGTGATTATTATATCACCTATAATGGCTGTAGTGATTCAGTATGTGGCTATATTGATTCAAATTTTGTAGGTGATTTGGAAAAAATGAGATCTACTTCGGGTTATGTCTTTACTCTTGTAGGTGGAGTTATTTGTTAAATGTCAAAACTTCAAGAAACAGTTGCTTTATCCACAACTGAGGCAGAGTATATGGCTATCTCACATACATGTAAAGAGGCAATTTGGTTGAAGGGTCTTTTGGGTGAGTTTGAAAAAGTGCATGACAAAGTGATTGTATTTTGTGATAGTCAAAGTGCTATTCATTTGGCTAAAAATCCAGCTTATCATAGAAGGACCAAACATATTGAAATTAAGTACACGGTTTTGTAAGAAAGGTTGTTAATGGAGATGGAGTAACTCTTGAGAAAGTTCATACACCAGAAAATTGTACAGCTATGTTTACTAAACTAGTATTGTTATAGAAGATGAGGTGGAGTTTGGCTTCTCTTGGTTTGCAACAAAGGTGATGACTGGGCTTGGGCAGGTATTAGGTAAATTGTTGTCAAGGTGGAGATTGTTGGATTGTGACAACAATGAAATCCATAAAACAAGGAGGGAAAAAACCATAAAACTAAATCTTAACTTTAGAAAAAAAGTTTTACTTTGAAATGAAATTTCTAATTTCTTCAAAGGAATAAAACTTGTTTTTCCTATGTTTCGTGACTATTGTTATTTAGAGGATATACTATATATCTTTATTCCTTGAAGGAAAATAAATTGGAAATGTAATTGATAGCAACAACTATTCAAAGATTGTATTTTGGTTTTCTCTGAGCAATAAGAATATCGATACCTTTCCCCGTGGATTTTTCCTTGGCATTTTTTCAAGGTTTTACCACATAAATCTGTGTCTACTGAGTTATTCTATTATGTTTTATTTTCTCTATTATTTGTTCGCAATTAATTTGTGTTGCAACTATTTTATTTATTATGGGTTTTTAGCTTCTGATTGCACAACACTATAGACTAATGATTTGGTTATGGTGTGGGATAAAAGGAATATTTCATTCTTTTACAAGGCACAAGTTGCACACATGCCTATCAAGATAGTTATAATTATAACATCAAATAAAATACTCTATTCTTTATGCTTTGATAGATGTGTATTTTTTTTTAAACTCCTAATTTGGCACACAAGTAAAATATAAATGTTTTGAAATTTTGTTAAGCCTTTTTTTCCCATTCATTTATGCATAAATTCTCTCATTATTGTGAGCAAGATAGAGGTCACAGTTGTAAGTAATTTTTATTTCTTTTATTTAATTATCAAATGCAAAAGGGGGCATGACTGTAAGTAGTGGAGTAGTGTTGAGTATACTCTTATACTGCTATCCTTTTGAGTCTTCAAACCAAGGCATATTGTATGGGTCTATTTTTTTGTTTGCTTTGATTTCCTAGTTTTTATACTTACTAGTGACCACTCAGTTGGAATTTGAAGAGAATTTATCCAACGCTGTTTTCTCCTTTGTGCCAATAGCTAACTTTTGTTTCCTATATTTTTCTTTGCATGGTTTTCATAAACAAGTGTCATCACTCAAACCCTCCCTATATTACCCAAATCACTCTTTTGACTTAGTCGTTTGTAAATGGATGTGCGTATACTAATATATATAATTCCTTCTAAGTTTTACATTTTTTCTTTTTATGTTAATTTTTATTTTTAAAACTCAAATAATGTATATTTTAAAGTTTGTATCACAATGAAAATGTGGAAATTATCTTGGTATCCAAGAATAGTTAGTCTAGAACATGGTCCTTCAATAACAGTGATAATATCATCAATAGTTTACATTAATATTGATTTTAACTATTGTAATTATTACTACAAAATTATTGTTCAAAAATATATATATATATATATATATATATATATATATATATATATATATATATATATATATATATATTGGTAGGAATGTTATCATTCAATTTTTTGATTTGATTAATAATGAGAGCAATGATGAAATTTGATTGCATGAAAACATTTTTTTTTTTAGACTGTAGGAATCGGGTAGCACGACCCCCTATAAACTGCAATGCACCTGGTAAACTTTTTAACGTGACCGGCGGCACTAGTGTGACATGCCCTCTGGTACCACGAGGGTGGGGGAGACTAGACCTCGTGACCAACCTCCTGCAACAAGAAAGATTTAGCCAACCGAGTTAGGGCCCCAACCAATTGCATGAAAACATAAACGAGTATGTTAAAAGTAAATTTAATCATTAATATTGTATGCATAGTAAAAATATTGGAAGGATGTTCATAATCATTAGCAGGAAAGAAATGATTATTTACTTATTTATTTGTACATAAATTATGCAAGTTATATTTAAATGTTTAGCTAGGGAAAGATTGTATTTTCCATGTTTGTGGAAAGTTACCTTTCGAGATGGGTGTTGAATGTGGGTAATCAGGGAGTGTAGATTCTTCTTTTTCCATATCTACTTTTATTTTGTTGTATAAAATATTATTCGTGGCCAAGCTATTTAGACCATTGAGATAGATGGATTAATTATATATATTTTCCCTCTACCATATCCTAGTCTAGTTTGATAGAAATATATGTAGATATGTTAGGCACGCACCAAATTCCATCATTTTCATAAATTTATTTTTGCTAAGAATTTCGTGTAAGGTTAGTGGTTCTTCATGTCAAGAAGAACTTTTGGGGGAAGCATAAGCTTCATAGTTGGGTGAAAAAAGCATCTAGATCATGTTCTTTTCCTTTGAGTTATAGGACGATTTATGGATTGGACTAACATAGATTCCAACATTTATGTATGCTACTTGTACTTTACATTGTATTATTATGACTTATTGGTAATTTAATACTCAAGTCAATTATTATATCTCATTATCTCATGTATTTATGATTTATGTATAAATGATATGTCATTTGATGACATGGCATGTAAGTCCAAATATTTCCCTTGCATTGATATGAATGAAATTATTTCTTGTCATTATTAATTATTTAATGTTATTTGAATCCTACACTTTAAAACATTAATGACATAAAAAAAATAGTCATATTGGGCATAATCACTAATATAGCAAGAAATATATCATCATTGGGAAAAATCAAGAATGAAAGAAACATAAAATCCTCATTAGGCTCAATCAACTTGATGGAAAAAAAAATCATCATTGGGAATAATCACCAATGACATAAACAATACACACTCATAGGAACACATACAAGACACAAGGATAAGATGCTAGATAGGAGGCAATGATTGTCATTGCAAAAATAAAAGGGATGGCTAACCAAACCTAGGTGTGATAAACTTACCCCATGAGGAACCATCCTACAAGTCCTATCCCTCCTAGAGCATGCATGCCTTTTGTGCTCATACCGAGCCTATACTAGCACTACAACTATGCTATATGAATCATTATTTTGGTTAAATTTATTTCCATAGTGTCATTAGTTATTGTTGATTCCAAAAATTGGCAAGGTAACAGCCCTTTGTGGGAAACTCAGTTTATGGGGGACTTAGTGCGCTAAATTGAGTGACCTCTAGATTTTTAAAGAAACTGACTTCTTCTATAATTGGGATTTTGAAATGTGAAAATGAAGCAAATATAAAAATAAAGGCTCTAACTAGGGTGATACGCCAAAATTTAAATAAAAGGCATGATAAACCTATCTTTTGGATATGGTTTAAGGGCCTGCTTAGCAATTTACCATGTTCTAGAATAATAGAAATTAAGGATTGTATCTTGAACAACTCATTCAATGACATAAAATAATTATCACACCCATTTACTGAAAGGAAGATTCAAAAGGCATGATCTAAACCAGTAAACTTGCATTCAAATTATAGAAGTACGAAAAATAAACCATTCAAACAATAATGACATAGTGTAAAGTTTATCAATAGCATAAGAAAATAGAGAGGCCAAACAATGGAATAGTCTATGAGTTCTTGCAATAATCTAAACAATAAAAAGACCTGATGTCTTTCCAAAATCCTATAATTCTTAAAATTAGTAGAACTTAGAAAACATGTAACATGTAATCCTTGAACTCATAACCTTTTAATATAGAACCCTTCTTTAGAAGTAAAGAACAATATTTATAGTTCAAGCCTTCCACTGCTTGGTGAGCAACAACCAAAAATATTCTAAATCTTGAGCAATGATGTTGAGGCAATGATTCCCCTTGGCCATTGTAAAAGAAAAGATTCAGGCCATAGCATTTGGTCACCCTCCATTCAGGTGCATCCCCTGCGAATGATGGCAGTGGTCCCAACAAAGTCCTGCATAGACAAGTGTTGCCTCCTTGGATAGGTAGTTAGAACATGATGCAAAAGATCACAGCCCATTTTTTGCTTCATCTCCTATGTTGAAGAAGTATACGATGAAGAGACGCGTGGCAGCATTTCGCTACCCGCGGTTGATATTTCCTTCCTTCGCTGAAAGCTTGCATAGAGAGGACACATAGCAAAAATGTTTACTATGGATTCCGCCAGTGGGGCCCACCAAATCTTTATGTGAATGGGAGCTATGTGGCATGCAGGCAGGGACTGATGAGGAAGCAATCAAAATAACTTGCAGTGAAGACACATGGGAGCATTTTGGGGGCTGATAGAAGAGCAAGGAGAAAATTCCTTCAAAGAGTGATGAGCAGAAACATGGTAGAGGCCATGATGACAATAAAAAAGGGGTTGATGAAATTCAATTGAAGGCATGGGCCAGTACTTTGCCAAAAATCAAACCCAAAGGGAGCATGGCGAATTTTGTATTTATAGCTTCTGGCGACCATCAGGGGCATTTCACTTAGAGGAACGAGGAACCCAAAATTTTCTTTGGTTCATAGAACAAAGTGCCATCCATTGGCAACAAAATTAGAGCTTGGAAAGGGCTACCTATAGGGGCAGCCATTCATCTTCAGATGTTCTCACCATATTGCACAAATTTTCCTGCACTCAACCTAGGTTGAGCGCTTCTTTATAAGGCAGTGTCTTAGGTAAACTGTCCCCCGCTTCGCAATGGAAAAGTAGCTACACAAGAAGATGAATAACATCTTCAATGTCTGCTATGGTGGGAGGATGGCTAAAACTCTGGAAAGTGTTTGGGTCTTGCTTCTTTTCTTCAATTCTTTCTACAACTTGTTCGGCTGTGGCGATTGACCCATCCTCAAGAAACAAGGATGGAAAACCCATCTCGCTTAGCTAGGAGAAATTTTCCCGCATGTCATCCATTATCTGGTTCAAAGCAGCTACAATGACTTTAGTTTGCTGGAAGGCCAAGTGGCAATGGATGAACTAGTTTTCCATTTGGGCAACAATATCCTGATCCTTGATCCCTGCTTTGGCCAGGTCTTCATCAAAGATCGAATATATCTTGCTAAGAAAATTCTTTGCTTCAGGAACCTTTTCTAAGATGAACCGTGGGAATCGCTCAATTGTTACATGAATCTCCTGGCCCAATTTTGTTGCCTTCAAGATGAACTAGATCATTGGCTGTAGATTTAGGTAGAAGACTCTAATCTTTTCCCAATAAGAAATATATAGCTACTGAGTTAATGGGATGACATTCAATTGCACAGCAGAGGCTTGGAGAGAGCTCTTTAAAAGGGTGATCTCCGCATCCTTTGATTTAATAACTTCTGCTAATTCCATAATTCTCTTTTTTGCGGATGCTAGTTGCTCCTCAGCTTGGGCATGGTCCACCAATTCTGTGTCAAGAGAGGACTTTGTCTCTTGGAACTGCTTCTCCAACTGGGCCTTTCGGCCCTCAAATTCTATATGATTCTTTTCTAATTCTTGCTCATATAGAGTGCATTGAGCTGCCAACTCTTTATCCTTTTGTTGCAGATTTTGTTTCGTTAAGGTCAACTAGCTCTGATATTTCTGGTTCCTCGCCTGTAGCTTGTTGAGCAATGTGGGGTCAACGGATTGGGATTTATTGAGTTCCTTTTGGAGTTTTCTCTACTCCAACTCTTCTACTCACACTTTATCAGACAAGCATGCAACTTCTGCTTCTAGTGATTTCTCCTTCGCTTCTAGGAAACTGACCCTTTCCTTCACAAGCTTTAGCTACTTTTCCTTTTTCTTCAATTGACGACCAGAGTTTAGGAAGTTAGTCGTCACCACTTGCTTCGTTTCCTCCATGAGTTCTACCTTGTCCTACGGCCAGGATGCAACTAGATCAAGCCCCATGGTATACATGTTGTAATCATTTGGAAACATCTTGCCCTGTGGTTTGACAACATTTGGTACATGGTGGCAAAATTCAGTGTTTGTTGCACTTCATTGTAAACTCTATACACCTTAGACTCTGCCTCCTTTTTTTATCATCCTTCACCTTTCACTTTTGAATCCTGAGGGCTTGCATTTGATTTGTGGTTTCTCCCTAGGATATGAATTCAGATGGTGACTGAACTAGTCCACCAGCAATAGGTGCACCGAGAGGCAGGACAAAAGGGAATACAAGTGTAGAAGGCCCCTGCGTTTTCTCTGTGAGTAGGAGATTGAAAGTTTTCGGGGAGAAAAAGGGGACCTACCATAGTTTGGTTTACAAAAAGAATACTAAGGCAAAGGACCCAAAACACAACAAACATCAATCAAAAGAATATGGCTGAGTCAACAGAACATAAAATTATTGCTTTTGCGCAAAGAAGACAATCAAGATAGCACAATCCTAAGACTAGTAGAAGGGTATGGCTGACAAAGTCTTCTATTCTAGGATGAACATGGTTGCTAAGGAGTCCTCAATAGACACTTGGTATGTGACTCAAATCATGAAAACAAACCCATTACAAGCGCGAGTTGGGAACCTTAGCAAGATACTAGAGGCTTGGACCAACTCTTCATGTCATCCCGATGTTTTTCCAATTACAACATGGTTGGATTGAGGTATAAATTTCACTCTCCCCCTTTATATACCTCGCTGGTACATGTGGTTGGGATTGTCCCTTGGGGTGATGAAATCCCCAAGCAGGCCCTACTAAGAAAAGAAAAATGGTGACTAAAAGGACTTGGTAAGCTATGATTTCTCAACACCCAAGATTGTCAAATGGCACAAGGGGATTGGATGCATCAAATATCTTACCAACAAGCACGATACACAAGATTAATTTACACCCCTAGTTAAGCTATGTGCCTAACTTATTCAAAAAAAGTAGTAGTTGATAAATAACTAACCCTGTAGGGAAACTTGTTAGTGATTCTTGTCCTTTCTTCTTGCAAAATGTTGATCAAATGCTTGCAAAGACTTAAATAAGACACGTTAGGAGGTTAGAAACACTTAAAATAACCAAAAAAAGTGTTAAAAACTAAAATTTCACCTTTTGAAAAAAGTTGTCTAGGTCAAGTTTGCTTGTCTAAAGGTTAGGTCTGTCAGTCTAGAGGGAAAGTCTGTCTGTCAGGAGGTTGGGTCTACCTATCTTTTAGGTTAGGTATGCTTGTTTAGAGGTCAGGTCCCCCCTAGATGGTCAGGTCTGCCCCTCTACAACTTGCAGCTGCAAAAAGTGAAAAAAATAGTAAACGTGAAAGATACAGACCCATCCGTGGGTCCCACTGGGCATGCCAAAAATGTGATCAAGTGAAAATACATGTTAGAAAATGAGAAGGAGACAAAAGAGTGCAAACAAAAAATATAGACAACCTACACCTCAAGATTGGGCAAATGATTAACTTAACAAAACAAAATGGAACATTTTACCTTGTTGAGTTATCCTTTGGTTGGCCCTTCGATCTTTGATATTGTATGCTCCTTTGATGGCGGACAATGAGGATGCAAGATGGTTGAATTTGGATAACAATGGATGCAAATGCTATGGTGAGTGCAAAAAAATGAGAAATTTGACTAAGTATGGCTCAACTGAAAGATTTGCAAGAGTTTGGCTAGCACAATCATCTCCTTCCAAAATGAGAGAAAAGAAGGGGTATTTATAGAAATTTTGAATTCTCTAGGGAAATGGATGGTTGAAATTAAACCAACATGGCCAAGATGTAGGGATATGGTGAGTTGAGAAATCAGAAGCCCTCACATCTTTACATGTGGCATGTGAAGTGGCTTGAAAAAGATGATGTGTAAATGAGTTGGAAGGAGAGTACATGACATGGAGGTACTGCATAGTACCTTCGGATTTGGACAAGATCTCCTCATAAAGGAGGTCCTCGTACCCATGTGGGTGAGAGGACATGTGAGGAATTAAAAATTCTTCAAATATCCACATGGGAATGAGAGAAAGAATTTAAAATCCTTTGAAATGCATTGGGGGATTAAATGTGAATTAAAAATTCACATGGGAAAAGGGGTGCCTTCTCCAAAAGGAGAAATCCTTTAATAAGGCTAACTTAGGACACATTCCATAAATAACATGGAGATTAGGTTGACCTAATTAAGTGATTAAGGTTGTGCAAGTACTTGATTAGACAAATTAATGACTTATTAGATGCAAGTGGGAGATTAGGAAGAGTTTACATGTGGCTTGATGTGACAAATCAAAGATCACATGGGGAAAAGAAAAAATAATTTAATATTCCTTGGAAGGATAAAAAGAATTAAAAATTCCTTGAGAGGTTGATTAGGCTAGATAATGAAGGATTAGAGGAGGGTTAGGTGGCTAAGAGAGATTAGAGGCTAACTTACAAAAGTTGGAGGATGTGACACATCATAATGAAGGATTAAGAATGTGCACATCCTAATGATGACATTAGAAGATGGATTAAGATTAGATAAAAATGATGGAGGATGTGAAATATGAGGAAATAAATAAATGTGATATTTATGAAAAGGAGGATTAAAGAGATAAGGTATTTATTTATTAATTAAATACCTTAGGGATTTGGAAAAATTAAGGACATTAATTAAATAATAGTGATATTATTTAAGTAATGCAAATAACAGGATGCTTAGATGAAAGGTGATAAATTTGGATAAATTAAGTGTCCAAATTTAGGTGTCTACAATCATATAGATTGCAATTCAAATAGATAATTCTCCTTCAATTGTTTAATAGACAAAGTACCCTAAAGATCTGGATAACCTACATGGTAATATCTAACTTAAACATGAGAAAATATTATGATTCATCTCGTCATACATTCACACAAAAAATAGAGTTTAAAATTTATTTTAAATGTAGCTACTATGAAATATCTAGGAGACTACAACATTAATTGATTAGTGCCTTAAATCCTAGGGGAGAGAATTCTAACCCATGTCATTGAAATTTTGTAACAACATTATTCATGTCATGACAATTCCTATTAATGATTCCTTACACCACTAATACTAGAAACTTAACCAACAATACTTAGTGATCTGTGCATACACTCACATAAAAATTCATTCATGTTAATACATATTTAACTCATTATTTGAATAAGAGTAATAAAAATGAATAAACATTCAAGGAAATACAAAAAGATGAATAGAAGAAATATTTGGTTTCTTTGTATTCAAAATTTATGGAATGCATACAATGGAGAATGATGGCCTTGAATATTTTCCATTTGTATTCTAGAATATGATAATAATTCTATAAATTTACTATTACAAAATTCAAAAGACTCTTAGGACCTAAAATAGACTCAATTTCTATTACTTAGACCTGGTTACAAAAATTCTCTGTGATTGATTCACTAACAACCTTGTATAATTGGCCTTGAATTCCCTTTTATAAGAATAAGGGAGAAAAAAAAGTTTTGGGCCAAATTGTACACATGTCATGTTTTCATTTGACAATTACTTTACATCAAAAGGTAGTTATATTTTCCCAAATATGAGAGAGAATTTCACATAATACAAAAACCATTTTCATTTGTTGATGAAGATTCCCCTACCTTCTAAAAGGCTCTTCAGTCAATGCAAACTATTCTTTCCACGAGCAAAGAACTTGTTCCACATGATCCAAAACTTGAAGATGGAAAAGAATGAAATAGAGAAAGAAGAAAATCCAAAGTATCCACATTTTTAATCCTTCTCATCAATTTTAAAATTTAGAAAGTACAATATCTAGATGTTGATATGTCTAAGGCCTAATCTATACTAGTTATAGGCCATGCATTGTACTTCCCTCTACTAAAAACTCTATTTTGGTAGACATAAAACCAAAAATCCAATCACCAATTCCCATTGCAGCAACTCATATGTCCAAGATATCAACATAATTGGACTTCCATAGTGTAAATTCCTCCTCTATTGGCCAATCAAATTCCATTATATTATCTACCTTTAGCATATATGGGTTGTATTTGACTGCTACCTAGTTTTCCTCATAAAAATCCTCAAGGAAAATACCCATTTGTATGAGCCTATCCAAGTTATTCCTCAACATGTCTACATCCACCCCATCATAGATCAGGTTGGATTGAGTGGAAATTACTTTATTAGCCTATTCCTTCCATTCCTATAAAGTCTTAACTTTACCATTCTCATTTAGAATATTACGAAGCAAATTAAAATCCCAATCATTGAATTTCTTCACCAATTCTATAATCTTCACTTCTATGAAAAAGTTGAAAAAGAGAGAAGAGATTAAGGAAAATGGATGACCCAAGATAAATAACAAAGGAAGAAAGATTTGTTATCACATTCACATTAGTAAAAAATTATGAATTCTACAAACTTAGAGGTATTATTGGATCCTTTTCAAATATTTCTATTACTAAATTGAGTTATTTTCCTTCAATTGTATTGATTTAAGCATATTGAGAATTCAATGCTTTATTATTTTACCTTATTATGTATGTATTGTTGAGTACTCATAGATTTGGCATTGGGTTTAACCCATCATTTCCCCCCTTATAGCCATGATTTTAGGATGAAACTACCATTTTTCTATCCCTGTGATGCTATTCCATCACCATGCATGAGAAGGTTCAGCTTGAATGTCTATAATTAGGTATCAACCTAAAAGTTATAGATGTATCCTCTCTTTATGAGAGGATCAATTATGGTTCTCTATTGTGAGAACATTGAAAATGCTCTTTGTTTATGTTAAATGTTGTTTTCCTTAATATCCAACTGAATGACTATTACATTTGAAGTGAAATCTTAGTCATTTGGGGCCAAATGATAAGGATCATTTAGGCATGAAGGTTTCCCAAAATGATCCTATCAATCAAACTTTGTATAAGACTAGTGGATGAATTTATCACCCAACCATCGTGCATGTTTTCAAACAATAATTATTATTATGTATTTAAACTTAGTGGGGTGTGGTTTCACCAACCCATGTAAGGCATGCATGTCAATATTTGTAAATGATTAATGGAGAAAAAAATTATAGTCATTTTGTTACTTCCTTATCATGGAATGATCATGCATTATTTAAATTAAAAGATAAGAATTTGACCATCTTTTCCAAAATAAACTACTTGTTGAATGTGTTAACATCATTTTTCATAAAATGATAATGCTTTTTGTTATATCACTATGTCACCACCAATGTTTAGGCCTTAACAAGCCAAGGGTGTAAGAATACCTCGCGGCTTAAAGATGAACTTCTTTATCATACATCAAAGTGTATATATGCATATATGTGTATATACACAATCAATCCTATGTTTGATTCTTTATAGATCTGAATGATAATTATACTCTATTTTTAACTTGAATATATGGTGCCTCAAGTATGAGGATGACAGTTCCTTTAAACATTAAGAGGTGGATGTAAGTTGATAGCATGTTTATCGATTAATGATAACATGGTCATCGACCCCTATTTTCTTGTTATGTATACAAATAAGCATGATTTTACTTGATAAACAAAATGTATTTTATCTCAATGTTTTGGTTTAAATAAAAAAAAAATGAATAAAATTGAATGGCATATAGTTGCTAAAATAAATATTGAACAAAGACAAATTGAAACTTTTATCAGGAAACCAAAAGGGATGATATTGAATTTTAAACTAGCTCATTATCAATCTTAACTAATACTTAAAAGACATGATTACAGTAGATTTGAATGTCTATTTAAAACAAATGGATATAGGATATCGATTTGTTTCACAAATCAGGTCAAACTAATGAAGGAAATGAATGAAACATAGTACCTATATTTATCTCTGAAATCAACTTCTTATTATAAAAATGACCTTGTATCATTATAGTTGGATCTCAAATTTTTTGTGGTAATACTTGAAAATGTTGAACATATGATTCTCATGTTATTGATTGAATATGATGGTTATTGTAAAACTAAAATTTTTCATCTGATATAACTATTGTTTCTATAAACCTAGAAAACTACATGTACAATAGAATTTATACTTTAATCTAAAGAATGTATACATTCCAAACTGTGTTTATTAGGCATATATGTGTACATGCATAAAATCATCATTTATGCATGTACACATACCTACAATATACCTTCTAATTTCTTTATAAGTACTTTTCTTCATTATTTTTGCTTAATTTCATTTGTAAAAAAAGGGAAATTCTAGAAATGGAACAATAATGATGTGCAAAATGTGAATCTTATGGAAAGATAGTTACTTGATGAATGACTATATGGATACTATATAAGTAGATTGACTACTTTTATGTTGAAATGGAATGTGATGAAATGATGTAAAATTACTAGATAGACTATAACACATGGATATATGATTCTAGTAGATGGTATAGAAGGGAGGGATACCCCTTTAATTATGGAAAGTTTTCTTTAGATAGGGGTTCCAAAGAGTGTAGATTTTTCTTTTCCAAAATATAATTTTAAGTTGCATTTACAACATGAGCTTGGCCAAGCTTTACAATTATTATGTGGAATGGACTAATTTATTTATTTACTCTCTCTCTGTCTTTACCTAACATGATACTTGCATGTTCTAAAAATGGGTAGAAATGCATGTAGTTAGGCATGCACTAGATTCCACCTTGCATATTGTATCTCTTGCTAAGTTTTCTATGTAGGATTGAGTATTCTTCAATGGAAAAAATAATTTTGAGGAAGTGTAGCTTTTTGGTTGGGTGAAAAAGCACTTGAATCATGTTCTTGTCCACCTATGGAGGTGAGCCTTTGAAGAGGAAATATAGTTAAATTGCATCTAATTTGATATACTTATATCATATATGTAATTATTACATTAACTATGTGGTGATTGAATGCCAAGTCAAACTATGTATATTGACTATTGACATTTTGGAAATGAATATATATTTATATACTTCTATATTTTGACATAAAATTCTATGGTGGAAAATAGCTATGGAATTTATATCTTTAATATATTCATAATGTCAAATATTAATTTATTTGGGAAATATTAGTTGGGTATATTACATTTGGTATTGGAGCTTAGGGTTTAGCTCTAGGCCTATGATCCCATAGTGTTTGGATTAGGGATTAGCTCACCCTTAACCAAAATTGAGTTATCTTGTAAATAACTAAAACTAAATTCATTTCAGGAAATGGGATTGTCCAAGTTGGGAAGAAAAAAGTGAAAGACCATTAGGGATTCAAAATTTAACAAGTCATTGTAAAAAAGAATCCCAAACGCATAGATGAACTTGAGATTCCTGATGACGAAACTCTAGGACATGCCCTCACTCGATTCAAGTTGGATAGAGGAAAAAATATTGAGAAGTCCAAATGAACACCTAATAATATGAAACCCTCTACGATTAGAGTTTTTCCTTTAGAGTGTGGACCAAATGCACCTTTACTAACAAAAGAGAAGGAGTGACTATGTGCACATCCTACCTATTTGAAGAAAATGTAAATTATAATAAGGACACATAGGAGTTTCCTCTTTTTGCTAATGCGGAAACTACTTAAGATGAAAAATTTTTGTAAATAAGGATCAATGTAATCCATATTTAATATAAATAAAGAAATACCATTCTTTTGTTATTCAAGGAAGTGAAATTGAAGACTTGTATTGTTGTGAATGAACATGTATATTTGTTTTAGATTAAATATTATGTATGAAACATTATGTAGATGGAAATGTTTATATGTAAAAATTTGTTTTAAGTTATGGTAAATGTGGGCTATGAAAAAGCTCAAGTGTGAGTCATTATGGTGACCACCAAACAAGAAGCAAATAGTAGTGGACGGGACAATGGGTTGAGAAAGGGTAGACCAAATCCTAGAACTTCTGAACTATAAACAATCATAAATGAACCATTTGGAAGAAGAGGTTCAAGGGATATTAGAAGATCAGATTCATAGGAATTAGGAACCAAACCAAAGTGGAGGGGGTCAATGGGATCCCAATTGGGGTCGAATTGAGGAAGAACTATGGAAATATCTTAAAAAGGAAACATTGTAAAAATTTGATGGAAAAGCCATCAAAGAGAGAGCCAAGGAATGGATTATAGAGGGATGAACACTTTGGGCTTTGCAACCTATCAGACCAAACCAAAGCTACTTGAGATATGTATCAATTTTCCAAAGAGGCAACTACTTGGTGGGAAAATGAGAAGGTAGAGAGGAGATTCCAGCTAGGACAAATCACTCAGAAGTTGTTTCTCCAATATTTCAAGAAGAGTTGGCTACCACAAATTTACTTTGATATGGAGATCAAATTTCATAATTTGACCTTAGGGTATTATGACCATAGTTTAGTATTGGGAGAGGTTTACCATTTTCTCAAGTATGTACCATAGTACCAATCCAATGAGTGCTTTCAGATTCTAAATTTTATATTAAGATTTAGGCCCCATATTTGATCTAAGGTGGACCTCCACAATCCCCTTATGATGGAAGAATATTTTGAGGCCACTAAGAAAGAAGAAAATTTATAGTAGTTGTCCAATCTCTATAAAAATTTAAACTTCAACCCTCGATTTAGAAACAAAATGTTTTGGAAAGGTGATGAGTAGAAGGGAAATAAATCCCATGAAATCAAAATTTTAAAAATGGAATGTTACACTATAGAGAAGAAAGAAGGAAACTAAGGAAAAAGAATAAAAGGGTTAATAGTGGTAATGAAAAAACTAATAGTAATTAGAGGTGCTCTAAAGAGGATATATCTAGAGATCAAAGAGAACCACATTCTAAGTTTTTCACTTGTGGGGGTGACCATTATGCATCTAGTTTCCCTCAAAAGATGAAGTCATCTAAGGAAGGAAACTAGTAGAAGACCTTGCAACAAAATATCCATGCAATGGTGCATAAAAAGAAAGAAGAGTACCATGGTTCTTTGATACAGATGATGGGTAATCTCTATAACAAAATTGTTTATATTTTAATATGTATTGGAGATACTAAGTGTTATAGATCCTAGATTGATTTCTTAGTTTCCCATTAGACCAAGATATATGGAAAATTCATGGTCAGTTTAGTATGGGAATCGAGTAGAGTGGGAAGTAGATTCATGTTTCTTTTGTAGTGAGTTAGAACTTCCCAACTTCTTGACCCATGTTGAACTTTATGTGGCACCTATAGGATCCTATGATGTAATATTTGGAATCAACTAGTTAACTGAGCATAAATCCATTGTAAATTGTGAGGATACGATGGTTAGTTGTCTAGATGCCTATGCAAACTTGGTTGAGATTCATGGGATATAAAGACCCCTAGATGTTAGGCATATCTTAGCTATACAACTCAAGAGGGCCTATGTTGGAATATGATACTGTTGATTGTTGTCATTAATGGTTGTCATTGATGTAAACATATATTGGTTGATTGATTAAGGTTTGGTTTTGATGATTTGGTGATCTAGATTGGCATGCTCTGGATGTTATGTTGTGATGATCTATCTTTGGTCATGCTCTTCCTAGTCCCATTCATTTTGCAACATAATGAGATACACTCTTATGGGTCCAAAATGATCGAGAAATTAGCTAAAATGCACCAGAACATTGTTCACATTGTAACATGTATATTCTATTCTTTGGTTCCATATATCATGGAAAATATATAGCATGTTGATTTGAGTGAGGAGGTTTTGCATGGTCCATGTTTCACTCCTTTCCACAATGGGAATGTTTTGTGGTGAGATAATTAAAATTGTGTTTGGCCAACTTAGGAGATTATGAAGGCATGGAATGGTATAAGTAAAAGTTTATTATGATAAATGAAAGCGAGTGTGATGAATGTGAATTTGAAAATCCAAAAAATATGAAGTATGAAAAAGTATATGACCAGAGGAAGCAAACAATGAGATTCTATCTAGTGCCATTTTTGGTGATAGTTATTTTAGTGGTGGGTTCCCTTTCATCATTCTTCTAGTAGTGAGCCCTTTTCTGTTGGAACTGAGCCTTTTTTTAATCTTTGGTTATAATAGTCAGGAAGTGAGCCCACTGGCAATGAGCCTTACTTGAAGTGAGAATTTTAGAAGTGATCCCTTGTAAAAATTAACTTAAATGGTGTTCTATAATTGAGAATTAGCATTTTTCATGGTTTTTCCCTTCTTGGGTTTCCACATAAATTCTAGTGTTCATTGTGCATGGTGTTGTTATGTGCTTTCATATTCATATTTGCTAGATTATTATTTGATTGATTTAGGTCTACTCCAAATTAATTAAATTCAAGGAAATTGTTTTATAACAACTAATTCACCCCCCCTCTCAGTTATCTAAACTATTCAACAATTAGTATCATAGATTTGCTTCCTCGAAGAAGAGCTTAATCACTTGGGGTAGATCCGATGGCACAAAAACTAATAATTCCTATGTTTGATGGATTTGACTACATTTTTTAGAAAGTGCAGATGAGAGGTTACCTAATCTCTCTAGGCTACAAGACATAGAAAGTTGTTGAGACAAGATATGTTGAACCAAAAAAATGTCATACTTCTATAGATGAGATTTCATCCTATGAAGAGAATGAAAAGGAAAGGTATGTAATATTTAGTGCTTTTTCTAAGACTGGGTTAACAAAAGTTATTTCATTGGGCACTACTTATGAATTTTGGGAAAAGTTGAAAGAAATTTATGAAGGAAATGATAGAGTCAAATTATCAAAGAATTTGACAGCTAAGTGCAAATATGAAAACGTGAGGATAGAAGAAAGTGAGGATATAGCAAGCTACTTTCAAAGAGTTGATAGTGCAGTAAATGAATTCAAAATCAAGGAGGAACTCTCACAAATGAAGATGTAATGGAGAAGATTTTGATGACTCTACTAGAGAGCTATAGTGACAAGATCTCAACTATTGATGAAGTTTATGATCCAAAAAATTTCACCAAAGAGCAACTATTTGGCACCTTGACCACATTTGAGATGAGGAAATTTAGAAAAGAAAAGGAAAAATATAAAACAAACTTCAAAGCCACAAAGACAAAAGAAGATTCAGATAGTGAAAGTTTAGATGAGTTGGAAGAAAACTTCATAATGAAACTAACAAAAGGTACCAACAAGTACAAAGGTATGTTACCTCTTAAATTTTTCAAATGTGGAAAGATTGGTCATTTAGCAACTAAGTGTCCAGAAAAAGGAACAAGGAAAAAGTTTAAAAAGATCAATAAGAAGGGCTATTATGTTAATGAGAATGCGAGTATTTCAGATGATGAATCAGGTCATAAGGATTGTTTGTTTTTGGTGGAAAAGGATTAACCTAGATTTCATATTTCTAATATTTTTCTGAAATTAAATGATAACATTGAAGTTGCATTATATGTTTAAATAAATAGAGATGAATGGTTGATTGATAGTGGATGTTCAAATTATAGGACCGGTGATAAAAGTAAGTTTGTGAATCTTGAGAAATATGGAGGTTCTGTTAGATTTGGAGATGATAAAACAACACCGATTTTTGGAATTTGTTCTATTACCTTTGATGGAAAATATAACACTAACAATGTTTACTATGTGAAGGGTTTATATCATAATCCTTTGAGTGTTGGAAAGATGTGCAAAAATGGCTATAATGTGGTGTTTTAGGACAATGGTTGAGAGATCCAAAAGAAATATGGAGCTATTATTGCAATTGGAAAAAGAACAAGTGGGAATATGTATCAACTAGAAGGAGCTACAAAGAAATTCTTGTTATCTCAGTCCAATGATAGTTGGCTCTAGCATCAAAGGATGTGCCACATCAACTTGGACAATTTTTTAAGGATAAGTTCAATAAGAGCAATTAGAGATTTGTCAAGATTGACCAAACTAGGAAACATTATCTACAAAGGATGTCAAGAAAGAAAACATACCAAAGAAATATTCTAAAGAAAAGAAGAATCATCTACTGGTTTGTTGGACCTTGTATAGACTGACCTATGTGGTCCAACTAGAACAAGAAGCTTACAATGCGAGAGATATTTCATACTTTTAATAGACAATTATTCTAGATTAACCTGGGTTGCATTTTTAAGAGAAAAATAAAAGGCTTTAGAAAAAATCCAAGATTTTTAAAGCAAGAGTTGAGAATGAAGTTGACAGGATAATCAAGTGTTTAAGATATGATAGAGGAGGAGAGTTTACTTCTAATGAATTCAATAAATTTTGTGAAAAAAATGGCATCAAAAGATAGATATCTGCCCCTAGAACACCACAATAGAATGGTGTAGTGGAAAGAATGAACTAGATAGTTCAAGAAGCAACTAGAACAATGATCAAGGAAGTAGGTTTACCAAAATTCTATTGGAGAGAAGCAATACACACAACAATATACACTCTTAACAAAGTACTATTCTAGAGAAAATATCGAAACACATCATATGAGTTATGGCATGGAAGAGCTCCCATAGTAAAGTACTTCAAAAAATTTAGAAGAAAATGCTACATCTGGAGAGATGAGGAAAATATTAGAAAGTTCGACAGTAGAGCTGATGAATGAATTTTTTTGGATTACTCTACAAGAGACTGAATAAGATAGTTGAAAGTGCGAATGTGAAAGTGGATGAAAATGTTCAAAGAAATCTTGACAGGCATATTGAATATGAATCAGATAATTCAGATGAAAAAAGAGAGAAGGATAAGAAAGAAGAGACAAAGGAGGCTCCAACAACTACAACTAAAACCCTGAAGGTATGTATAGAGAAACCACTTAGAATATTGGATTATTGGAGATAAGAATAAAGGAATCATTAGAAGAAGCAAATCAGCTCAAGAACAAGTATCACTGTGTTTTCTCTCAGAAAATGAGCCAAAAAGCTATGGAAGAAGCATGCAATGATAAAAATTGGGTGAAGGATATGAAAGAAGAGCTTGATTAGATAGAGAAAAATTAGACTTGGGAACTTTTACCCAGACTGGTAGAAAAAAATGTAATTGGAACAAAGTGGGTATTCCAAAAGAAGCTGGACAAAAATGGAAAGGTAATGAGAAAAAAATGTAATATTAGTTTGCAAAGGTTACACTCAGATCAAAGGTATTGATTTTGAAGAGAGATATTCCCATATTTCCTAAATGTAAGTGATCTAGATGTTCTTAGATTTTGCAGCTTTTAAGGATTTCAAAGTCTATCAAATGGATGTAAAATCTACATTCTTGAATGGAGAACTAAAGGAAGAAGTCTACATTGAGAAACCAGAGGGATTTGAGACTGAAAGTAACTTGGATGTTGTTTGTAGGTTGAAGAAAGATTTATACAGATTGAAGCAGGCACCTAGAGCCTGGTATGGTAGATTAGACAAGTACTTCATTAGACAAGGATTTCAAAAGGGATCTACTGATAGTAATTTATACTATAGAATTCACTCAGATCAAATGTTGATTGTTGTGGTTTATGTTGATGACATAATTTTTGGAGGAAATGATGATATGTGTAGAAAATTTTCTAATCAAATGTAGAAGGAATTCAAAATGTGTATGATAGGTGAGTTAAATTTATTCCTTGGATTACAAGTAAATCAGAAGAACAAATGAATTTCATCTCTCAATCCTAGAATACCAAAGAATTATTGAAGAATTTATGATTGGAGAACTCCAAACCAGTTTTTGCACCTATTATTACTGGATGTAAGTTGAAAAAGAAGACTCACCTAAATTTGATGCAAGTATGTATAGGTCAATGATTGGAGGATTATTATATTTGGCTAGCACTAGACCAGACATTATGTATGTTGTTTGTTTAGTAGCTAGATTTTAGCAAGAACCAAAGGAATCACATTTTGTTGTAGTAAAAAGAATTTTTAGATATTTTAAGGGTACAAAATATATGGGGTTATGGTATCCAAGGGATTCATATTTCACTTTGACAACTTATACTGATGCTAATTGGGTCAGGTGTTTTGATAAAATATGGATCACAAGTGGTGGAGCTTATTTCCTTCGCTCCTAGTTGGTTGCTTGGCCAAGTAAGAAAAAAGATTTTGTATCTTTATCTATTGCTGAAGCTGAATATGTTGCAACATCCTCATGTTGCACTCAGGTACTATGGCTGAAGAAAACATTGAAGGACATTGGCATATCATTTGATGAATCGATCTCAATTATGTGTGATAATACTAGTGCAACAAACATTTCCAAGAATCTAGTACAACGCTCTAGAATGAAACATATATCCATTAAATATCATTTCTTGAGAGAGAAGGTATTGGACAATGAGATAAGACTTGAATAAGTACCTACAAAAGAGCAGATTGTAGAAATTTTTACAAAACCATTGAGAAAAGATACTTTTGAGTATCTCTGACAGAAGTGAGGGGTTCTACCCCCTCCTAGTCTTCAGTAATTTGCACCACAGCCTGTATTGGTCCTTTGCATTATATGCTACTCTTATATAGATCAATGTTGGGATGATTCCTCATAGGGGGAGTAGAGTAAGTTTTTTAGGGGGAGTTTGTTCCATTTGTCCTTGATGTCAAAGTGGGAGAAGAAAAGAAGTCCTTGATGTTGTTGATGTTGACGTTGAGTTGTTTGGTTTGTTCTTGATAAATGTTGCCATCAATGAAAAAGGGGGATATTGTTGGAATGTGATGTTGTTGATTGTTTTCATTAATGGTCATCATTTATGTCAACATATCTTGGATGATTGATTAAGGTTCGGTTTTGATGCTTCTATGATCTAGATTGGTGTGCTCTAGATGTTGCGTTGTGATGATCTATCTTTGGTCGTGCTTGTTCTGGTCCCATTAATTTTGTAACATAATGAGATACACACTTATGGGTTCGAACCAATTTGGAAATTGGCTAACATGTCCAAAAACATTGTTTGCATTGTAACATGTATATTCTATTCTTTGGTTATGGATATTATGGTAAATATGTAGTGTGTTGATTTGAGTGAGGAGGTTGTGTATGGTACACATTTCATTCCTTTCCATCAAGGGAATGTTTTGTGGTGACCTAATTCAAATTGTGTTTGGATAACATAGGAGATTATGAAGGGATGGAATGGTATAAGTAAAATTTGATTCTATTCAATGAAATAAAGTGTGATGAATGTGAATTTGAAAATCCAAACATTGTGAAGTATGTGAAAGTATACGACCAAAGGTAGAAAATAGTGAGATTCTATCCAGTGTCATTATTGGTGATAGTTATTTTAGTGGTGGATTCCCTTTCATCAGTCTTATGGTAGTGAGCCCTTATTTGTTGGTAGTGAGCCTTTTTCTTTCGGTAGTGAGCCTTTTTAGTCTTTGGCTATAATAGTCGGGCAGTGAGCCCACTAGCAGTGAGCCTTACCCATAGTGAGCACTTTGGCAGTGAGCCCTTGTAAAATTAACCTTAACTGGTGTCACCTTAATCAATGTTCTATAATTGAGAATTATAATTTTTTGTGGTTTTTCCCTTCTTTGGTTTCCACATAAATTTTGGTGTTCATTGTTCATGGTGTTGTTATGTGCTTTCATGTTCATATCTATTAGATTATTATCTAATTGATTTAAGTTTGCTCTAGATTAAGTTAATTCAAGGAAATTGTTTTATAATAACTAATTCACCCCCCTCTTAGTTATCCAAACTATTCAATAGCTCGAAGGAATGGTTATGCCATATATGTTGTACATGTCAGTGATCCAAACAATGAGAAGCCATACCTAGATGATTACCCTATTCTTAGGGAATTTTGAGATGTGTTTGTTGAATATCTCACTAAAATGCCTCCAAAGCAAGAATTTGATTTCTCTATTGACCTAGTACTTGGAGCCTAGCCTCATTCTAAGAACTTGTACAAGATGACCACCACCAAGCTTTATGAATTGAAATCCTAATTATAGGAGCTATTGAGTAAAGGGCTCATTAAACCTAGTGTGCCACCTTGGGGGGCACCTATTATCTTTGTGAAGAATAATGATGGAACCTTACATCTGTGTATTGATTATCAGATGTTGAATAAGGCAGACATCAAGAATTGATATCTACTTTTGAGGATCGATGAACTATTTGATCAAATGAAGGGAGCAATAGTGTTCTAAAAAATAGATCTTAGATCTAGTTATCACTAGTTGAGAATAAAAGAAGAGGACATCTTGAAGAATACTTTCCAAACTCGGTATGGGCACTACGAGTTCACCATTGTACTAGTTGGATTGACCAATGCACCCAAAACCTTCATGAATCCTATGAACAATGTGTTTCAAGATCATTTGGATGAATTTTTCTTAATATTTATTGATGAAATTTCTATTTATTCCAAGTTTATTGAAGAGCATGACCAAAACTTGAGGATAGTCTTATAGCATTTGAGTGAGAAGAATATTTTTAGAAAGCTATCCAAGTTCTCATTTTATTGGGATAGGGTACACTACCGAGGTCACATTATTTTAGCTAAAGGAGTCTTTATAGATCCCAAAAATATATGAGAAATTATGGAATGGCCAACATCCCAAAGTGTGATGGAGGTACGAAGCTTGATGGGCCTATTGGGATATTATATAAAATATGTGAAAGGATTCTATCAAATTGCAGCCCCAATAACTTCACCCAAAAATAAAGGAAAATGCTTTTAGTGTACCAAGAATTTTGAACAAGCTTTCCAAATCTTAAAGGAGAAACTCATGATAGCCCCAATGTTGACTATACCTAATCTAAATCATCAATTCTTAATGATCAAGAATACTTTAGGAGATAGTTTAGGAGTAGTGTTAATGTAAGAAAGGAAAGTGGTATCATACAAATCAAGAAAGGTAAAGTATCACCAAATGAATTGTGCACCACATGATTTAGAATTAGAAGCTATAGTGCATGCCTTACAAATTTGGACATATCTAGTGGGAAAGTCGTTTTAGCTCAAAATGGATCATTTGGGATTGAGATACCTTTCCACTAAACTAAACCTCAATGCATGGACAAGGAGGTGGTTATAATTCCATAGTGAGTACCACTTTGGGGTATGTGCAAGATCATCATTGAAAAAATAGGCCCTTAAGTGGCCAAAAATTCAGAAAAATCAGTGTTAGGCAACTTGACGTAAAATTTTGAATAAGTTATCTATATTATTTCAAAAATATGTAAGAATAGAATCTGTAGAAAATTGAATTTAGTTTCTAAACTACTAGGTTATTTAAAAATAAATAAAATATATTTGGTGAAAATTTGAAATTTCAATGCAGTAGTACTTAAATTTCAGGGAAAAAATAAGAAGTAGGTGTTTGTCTGACCACCCTAACCATAATAAAATGATAATATTTTTTTATAATATTTTATATATAAGTAGAGTACTCATGTCCAGATGTGATGCATATTTTCTTGTAATTTTTTTCCAAGTAAATAATTAACTATGAATTTTTATTACAACTTTTAAAAAATATAAAAACTCATGTCTGACCACCTTAACTTGGTCAAAACTTCATGAAATTTATTTTTTATTTTTTTAATCCTATAGTATGTGAAGCATAGAATGTGACACATGTTTTGGATTCAAAAAATGTGATAATGTTTGAAAGTTATAGGTGTTTTTCAATCAGCCTATCGATTACGACTTTAGTCGTAATTCTAATAGAAAATAAATAATAATTATTTATTAAATTCAAATTGAAGCATAACTTATATTGGTGGAAAGCTGAGAATATCCTCTAAAAACCCTCTTCATTTCATCAATTTTGGGTTAAAAAAAGTCATCAGCCACATACCCTACAAATACCCATAATATTGCCACTTTTTGGCCCATTATGATCCTGCACATACCCTTTGGAATCAAGTATATAAAGGGGAAGGAAAATAGAGTGGTTGATTCTCTTAGTAGAAGAATACATTTGGAAGCTATGACCTTAATAAGATCTTGTAAAGTAGGGGGACCAACCACACCAAGGCTCCAGGTCATAGACAACCAAGAGAAGAGGACTATCCTAACTTACCTCAATCTGAGTGAGTGTTTAGGTCAAGGAAAAAGAATGAAGATCACTCTCAAGTAATTTTGTCACTCTACTAATCTAAATGCTAGAATATAACTAAATGAGCTGATTTTAGGAGCCTGAACCATACGTCTGAATACTCTCTTCCCAAGGACAACACCATGGGTTAGGGCTGACAACATAGTGTGCTCACATCTCTTTGAGTTGCTGGAATTTGTATGGACAAAAAATGCAAAAGTAAAATACAAAGTACTAGAAAGCCTACTAATAGTCTATTCAATGATTTTTAACATGCTAAAAAAAATGATAAAAAGAAGAATGTTAGAAAGAACTATGAAGATTGTTGGTGTTTTCCAATGCACCTAAGGAATCTCTAAGGGACAACCTATTCCTATACTCAAGACCCTCACAATGAATGTCCAACTAACAAGATTCGGTCAAAGACTAAGATCTTCTACACATTAGGCTTTGTGAGACCAAGGAGGGTGTTCCTACTATGTTCATTTTGATTCAAACTTCATAGAACACATCATTTTCATAGATCAATTTTAATGAAGGGTAATTATGGATGAGTTACTATGAGACTGGCTTATCTTTAATTAAACTGCTGCCCATTCATCAAAACAAAGGTATCCCCAAGATTATTGACATATACATGCCTTAAGATTAAGAAATTTAAAATGAATTTTCATTTTGATTTTAAGTCAGTCCCTGGATGGAAAATTGATGAACTCTTTATATGAATAGACTAGTACCTTGTTACATAGGGCATCAGAGTCACATATACAAAGATTAGAAACAAAAATATGATTTTAAATCTGATGAAATGAACCACTCTCACAATAACTTTGCATTATGGAGCTCAAAACTTATAATACATGAATTCTTATCAAATCCTCTATAAGTAACTACAAATTTATGACCCCATTTAAGCATTTCAATCGATTACTTGAATCAAATCACAAACAAGACATACATTCAAACAAATATTTGAAGATGAATGATGACATCATTGACATTTCATTCAAAATTCACACAAATCTACATCAGAAGAGAACATGTATCAGAATTATACATTTGTTTTCTATATCATTCATTTCTATAAAACTATTTAAGATAATTACATATGTTCATTAGAGCTCAAACCAAATTGTCTTTCTATTCACTTTCTCCCCTTTATGTCTAATAATCTACCTAGATAAGCACCCGACTCTAAACTTTCAGAATTCCCACAAATGAGCCCTAAATTCCCCTTTATAGAACAAGGGAGAAAATGAGCTACCGACTCAAATGCAATTTCAACACAAAATTTCATTTCATCTTTAATTTCACCTACATTTCAAAATTCCCCACGTAATAATTCTACAAGAACACATTGAAAACTGGGGATATGAAGTCTGCAACTATGATTAAAAGGGAAATGCAAAGTACCACCAAGACTCCCTTTGTCACCAGGTATGTAATGTATGCAATGAACCATATAGCCACATCATCACAAAGGTGCATAGTCAGCATCAAACCCAAAAATAATAGCCATGTACATCGAAGAAGAGAGGAACCATCACTACAATTTATCAAAACCAATATTCTTCACCCCACATGGCACTTTTTTATTGACCAACCACCTTACCCTTACCAGCACCCACACCACAATACATGCTCCCACTTCACATCATTGCAAGGGAAGGAGAGGAAGCCTCAACTCCTTCCTTATCTTTTTCCTTTTGTAGCACAATGCCATCTCATCCACTCAGAGTCCTAACAACGAGTGGAGGGACATACAATATCTCTTCATCAGGGGTAGGATTTTGACCCAAAGTTGCAAGATACTAGCGATAGCGAAAGTCTATCTCCATTTCATTGTCTGACAACCTATCTATGAGGTCGATGGGAAAATTTTGGCATCTGAGGGAGCCACGCCCATATCTTATTTTTTTGCTTGTCCTAGTAGTGGATTGCAACTACTTTGCAACTGGTCCTTTCCTTTATCCTCTATCTTTTTAGCAACAACATTCTAGAATTGTATCCTCCTAGTACACCTTGTGGGTGCACTCTTGGGCTTGTTAGTAGGAGCACCATCTTCTATAGCTAAAGCATGCTCTAGAACACTAGAGCTAGGCCTCTGTGAACTCAATCAAGCTTACCTTCTTGCTAGCTCCACAGAAGTTACTAACTTACTCATCTTCTTACTATGATGATCTCTTAGACTCACTCTATCTCAATTTGGAAAATTTATAACTACAATTAGTGGTTATTTCCTGCTATATTTATCATGTGGTGTGATGGCAACAACAATCAATACTTAGAAAATCACACGTGTGAAATAGCTAGTAAATCATATTTCATGATTGCTAGTAATTAAATCTCCACATGCACGGAGATCAATTTCATTGTTCCTACAAAAACTTGGCCATTAATGTGTGTTGGTTGCAAGCACAAATGGATATCACATGCCTATCCATTTATTTTGAATATTTGTCATTGATCTTCTGCTAAGATGGTAAATCAGATGGCTTGCACTGAGTTGACCATCTTTGAATTCTAGCTATTTGTTGATTAATCACCTTCATCCAATGGCATCAACCAACCTCAGATGGTAATTTATCTATTAGTGGGCTCTACCCATATCACAAACTACGTAGATCAATCCACGTGTCGAGATCTCACAACTTTTAACAAGTCTCCAGCTTCTCCCTGCAAGCTAGTAGGGAATGATAGAGAGTACCTAGGAAGTTTGATCAACACCATCCATTCAATCTTTCAAGTAGTGGACATGGTAGTGGAGATAGGGCCCCACAATCATATAAGGACACATGTCCTTATACTGCACACCTTGCACACCGTAACTTGCAAGAATTTAAAGCCTGCAAGCTGGTGAGGTACGATCTAGATTGCTTCCCTTATGCATGGATCCCAAAATCTACACACACAACAAGGTTAGAAATAATAAGGGGCCCATTAGGCTGACGATGTTTAACCCTTAAGAATAAATGACTTAATTCTTAATTCATTAGCAAATATTCATCGCTTAGACTTAGGAAAAAATTGGAATGAACCAAAAAAATGAGCGACCGATACTCTAAACCGAAGGGGCCTATGAACAAATGTGCACTATGGCTTGAAGAGAGACTTAATAAACTAGTGACTGGCAGAGCAGGTCAACTAAGCATTATAAGACTAAAAGGATTTATAAGCCAAAACCCTACTCACACATGGGGACAAGGGTTTATGAAGTAGAAAGGGTCTACAAGCAACTTAAAAGTAGGAAATTTCAGAAGGTCCATCAGTGGCTCATGCTTGGGGATGTATACCCCTAGTGGGTATAGCGAGAATATGAATCTTAGGTTAAGGAAAACCAGGGTAGAAGACCAAGACCCAAGAGCTTACCCAAACAAGGAAAATAGACACAACAGAAAGCAGATACACCAAACCAACCTATGCACACTATTTACAAAATACACATTACAAGATTTTAAGGACAATTCTTTCCTCTGTCAAAGACTTTGTCTTTTTTTACTAGCAATGGGTCGATATGGACATTGTGCAATTCCATACCACTAGTAGCCTCACAGTTAGCACTGCCCATGAAATTTAAAGTAGTATTGCCATATTTATATGTTCCTAATAGAGGTTCATCAACTGGAATGAGAAGATGAAACCCTCATACTCCACATTGTCATGAAGTGTAAAATCATATTCCATTTTCTCATCAAATTTGAAAGCCTCATAAACACTCTGGCCTAGACTTGGCCAGTTTATTAAAGGATCAGGAAAAGGAAAATCATAATCAAGCATATCTTCCATCCATTTGTCACAAGTTTTGTCTTGATGAGATGAAAGAAGTCCCATTATAAAGTCTATAAGAAAAGGAGTATCTACAAAGAATTCCACTGTAGCTTCATATTGACTTGTATCATTCCCTTGGTCATCTATTCCTTTGGACTGCTCCTGACATGGATGAAATAGTTCCACGATTTTTTCATACTCTGTAGAATCATCAAATAATTCTTTCTCTCCAACAAAAACCAATGTTGCTTGAGTATTCATGCATTCATCATGTGTAACATGAATAGCTGACTCTTCAGTTATCTTTTTTAGGTACACAACATGTCACCATAGGAAAGTTAATACAATCATCCACATTCTTTTGGATATCCATGCTACACTGAAAATTGATATCATGGTCATGAAAATATTTATCATGAGAGCCATTGGCACATTTAGATTCTAACATATTTGAGGCATCCTCCTGATATTTATCAAGCACAAGTTGCTTAGTGATATGTGGATAGATTGTTTCAATAATGTTTGCGTCTTCACATACCTCATTTAGTTGAGGAATCAACAAGTTAGGGATGAAATTTTCAAAGGAAAAGTTTCCAACACTTCTATCACTGTTGAATCTTGTTTGTTTCATCCATTGCACCTTCACTAGTAATACTTTCTAAGTACTCATTAGGGTTATCTTCAAAATTAGGATTGCTCCTATACCAATATGAATTGTCACTTGTAACCTCAACATCCAACATAGATTCATCAAATAAAGGATTTTACCATACCTTCATGGTAATTGGATGTATCTCATCTTTCTCATTATCATAATTTCAATAGTCTTGATCATCAATGCATTCAACATTAGTGTAATCACTTGAAGAACAGAGAGAAACATTCTCCACATCCTCTTCATCATTTGCATTCACAATAATTGATCCACACTCAGAGAATTCTTCACATGAATAATACTACTCACTATCTAGGAAACACACACCCTCAAGGCTATTAATATATTCTATCTCCACTTCATAAGAAGAATCATATTCAATTGAATACAATCCAATTTCGACCTGATCACTTTGATCCCTCATTTGTGCCATATCATTGGATCCAAGTGTATTCCCCTCATTAACTAGTGCATGATAAGTGCTAGTTGAATCAATTTGTGAGGTTTCAACTACTACCTCGTTTGTTTTCTCACAAAATTTGATATCCCAAGGAAGATAATTAGGTACCACCTCCTTGTTTCCACACTTTGTCTCTTCATCTTCATCACTATTACTTGCACTTGCTTCTATGTTGCTTACAAAATAACAACATTCAATAGTCAATTTCTCAGACTTTGATGCTTCTCTTTGGTCTTTCAACCTTAGTCTTTGATTTTCCTCACTATGGCAATTATTGCCCATATTCTTGGAAACAACTAGGGGAAAATGACCACTCTCAATTTCTTTTGTAGTGTTTATCCAATCTACTACTTAGTCTAGGCTATGAGGCTTTTGATCCTTAGACCACTGGCTTGATCTTGATATATAAGCCTCACAAAACAAATTAATACACATTAAATCACTAGGCCTGAAGCTCTTAGATATCTCCATCAAAGCATCCAATAATCTTGAAAAAAAGTCATATGGTGACTCATTTGCATATCTCTTTATTTCATACAACTTCTTGATACAAAAAATTAAATTAGACCTTCCTATCCTTGGTTGATGTGAGGTTGATGCTTGCTCATGTTTTGCATCTCTTGGGAGTACAAAAAATATAACATCTATGAGATCCCTTTCTTGGCAAAACCTTTTACCTTCTGATCTACTTGGTTCAATAACTTGATTATCACTAAAACTATTGTTGGAAATCATAGGTCCTCTCATGATTGAGTATTTCAAATTATTCTTGATATTCATATCCTCTTGGTAAGCTTGCTACAAAGTGGCAAGTTCTTTATCTCTCAACAAAAATTTCATTGTACTATCAAATTCTCCCAAATATATGACTGAACACTCTACATCATTTGGCCTCATATGCTTAGGGATTTCTCTTATGACCTTGGAAAATCTAAGGTTGAAAGGAGGGACCAATTCCCATTTATCCTTAGAAATCTCCATGAAATTATTTCTTGCAACACTTGGGTTTATCCTTTCACCAAATTGGTCCATGAAGGCCACCCTAAGTTCGTTCCAATAGTGTATGGAGGAAACAGATAGAAAGGAGAACCAATCTCCCACATCTCCTTTCAAGGATTGAAAAAATAACTTCATAACCACATCTTTAGGGTCTATTTTATAATCACCCATCACATCAACAAATTCTTGTACATGCTTGCTTGTTGATTTTGACTTGTCATTGGTGAATTTTGGTAGTTTTTCCCTAACCATGAGTGGTACCATATTTGGGTAACCAAAAATATTGTCAAAGCTAATAGCCTTGTACCTATCAGTACTGAAGTTGCCTTGGTGAGACAATGATTGTTCACCTTGCATTACTATTTTCCATATTTATATTAGGTGGCATGAATTGACAACTTACTTCTAATTCTTAAGAAGGAATTGAGAATATACCCAACAATTATGAAACATTATTTCAATCCCTTTTACATATTTGATCCCAAGACCTTGGCATATGTATTTCTTACAAATGTTGTCTAAGATGTAACAATTTAACGTGCCTTTTTCATCATAACATGGAAATGTAGCTTATACACAAAGCATGATAAAATATTATTAACATTCCCTCATTTAGTTCCAATTCACTAATTAGGGAATCATTTACATCTCAATTTTTTGGAAAAAAAGGACATACAATTGAGAAGGGGGGGTGAATCAGTTCTCACAAAATATTTAAACTTTTCAAACTTAACTTTACTTAATCTTAGATCTAATGAATTAACAATAAATCACAGACAATAAACACATCAAAAAATAGAGAACACCAAGATTTTTATGTGGAAAACCTATTAGGGGAAAAACCACGGTGGATGTCAATCCACAATATTATACTTTATTAAAACTATAATGAATAATAATGGGAATGCACATGCATTCAGGCACACTTCCTAGAGCTCACTGCTCAAATACAAGAGAGCTCACTGCCCAAAGAAGACACACTATCTTAAAAAAAATTGGATTAGATCCGTAGGGTATGAACTAAGAAAATAGCTTCTACAAAAGCCCGATTACAGTTTTGGTTAAGCACATAAACACTCCACACTTCGCTCAAACTTCTTCACACTCTACTCAAACTTCTTCACACTTTTCTCTACAATTGAATGATTAGATCACTATTCACACATTTTCTCTTCCTCTTCTCACTCACACATTTTAACTTCACTCAAAAAACCATTCTTATATATCCAAAACATGGAATTACATCAACAAATTCATCGGTCAAAATAAAATGTGAAATATAAAACATATACACAATGTCAACCAAAATTTACAAGTAAATTTTCAATGTGAATCAAAAACCATCAACCACAATATAATGTAGACTTAAAATAATATCCTCAAGCATGCCAAACATTCAAATTTTAATCTCCAAGGATCCACAACATGTTACAAGCATCATGTTGGCCAAGAACATACAAACCCAAACACACAAGAGGAAAATCACTAACCACAAGCACACCAATCAACACAAACATGCAACAAAGATAGAGCATGATCTAGAAACATCCAAAAGCACCAAGAATCATTAGAGAGGCATCCACAACAACTAAAATTACTAGAATCACATCAAATTTAGTTAGGAACACTAACTAAAGCCACACAAAACTATCAAAACACAACTAGTCATAACATGATTGAATCTTCACGTGGACCTCAGAAACTTTCAGTGGATAAACTAGATACCGTAAAAAATAAACCCTTTAGTCTAGAATGATTGATCATCAACATACTAAGCAAGACACCCTCATGACCTTCACTATTCCAGTGTCAACCTGCAACTCTTTCTTTAACAATTTTCTCAATATCCTCAACATATACAACCTTCAATACATCAATTCTACTAGTGTTGACATCAATGACAACCACATCATCCAACAATCTTTGCCTTTGGCATTGATGGAAACACATGATGTGAAAAACACCATCAACACAAATCTTGAACAACACTTACTCCCCCTCAAATTCTGACTCTTTTCCTCAACTTCTTCTACATGATTTTCTCCCCACAAGGTTCTTCTCCCCAGATAATTCATAGATTTTCACATGACTCTTCTCCCCCTTTGACATCACTAGTAAATATAAGCATTATCTTTCCACATACAAGCTATAAACCACATATCTGCACATATGACTACTCTCCTTGAGTAGCAGCCATAGAAACATCAATCTAGATCAAAATATAGCTATGAAACACACAGATTGATGCAAGTAAATGTATCTCTAGTTCATATCAGGAGGGGTAATCACCCCTAGCATCCCTCTAAGATACTCAAAAGTATCCTTTAGAAATGACTTGGTGAAAATGTATGCAATCTATTCTTTGGTAGGCACATACTCTAGTCTGACTTCTTTCTCACTCACTTTCTCCCTTAGGAAGTGAAACTTGATTGATATATATTTGGTCTTAAAGTGTAACATGAGATTCTTTGATATGTTTATTGCACTTGAGTTGTCACAGTATATGGAAATAGCCTCATCATATGCTACTTTTATATCTTTTAGCATTTTTTTCATCCACAACAATTGAGTACAATTATTTGCAAGAGCAATATATTCTACCTCAATAGTAGATAGGGATATGAAATTATTCTTTTTACTCAACCAAGGCACCAATTTCTTCCCTAGGAAGAAGGCACCACCACTTGTGATTTTCCTATAATCTACATCTCCTACCCAATCCACATTAGTATAGGCACTCAAGGTAAGATCATCATCTTTAGGATACCAAATCCCAAAATCAATTCTTTCTTTCAAGTATATAAATTTTTTCTTTATAGTAGTCACATGAGATTATTTTGGATTAGCTTGATATCTAGCAGCTATACACACAACATTCATGATGTCTAGTCTAGTCTGAGTTAAGTAGAGAAATCTTCCAATCATTGACCTATATCTTATTTGATTTTCCTTAAGAGAATCATCATTCTATGTTAGCTTGCATCTGGTTACCATGGGTGTACCAACAAGCTTTGAGTCTTCCATGCCAAACTTCTTCAACAATTCTCTCACATATTTGGACTGAATATCAAAATCCCACTGTCTAACTGAGTGACTTGAAATCCTATGAAGAACTTCATCTCTCCAATCATACTCATTTCAAATTCACTTTTCATTTCATCAAAGAACTTCATACATAGATCATCATCTCCTCCAAAAATAATGTTATCAACAAATACTTCAATAGTCAACTCTTTATCATGATCCAACTTAAAATACAGGTTGTTGTTAGCAGTACCTTTATTGAATCCAATCTTTAGTAAGTATTTATGTAGTCTAGCATACTAGGTTTTGGGGGCTTGCTTGATTCCATACAAAGCTTTCTTCAATTGGCAGACCATGTCTTCCTTATCAGTTAGTTGAAATCCATCAGATTGTTCAACATATACCTCTTCTTCTAACTCACCATTCAGAAAGGTTGACTTCACATCCATTTGATAAAATTTGTAGTTCTTATATGCATCATAAGGAAGAAATAATCTTATAGCTTCAATTATGGCAACAGGGAAAAGGTTTCTTCAAAATTAATACCTTCTATTTATGAATACCCTTTACATACTAGTCTTGCTTTATTCCAAATCACTTCACCTTGTTCTTTCAGCTTATTTCAAAAGACCCATTTAGTACCAATCACATTTTTATCTTTAGGTCTAGGAAAAGGAATTCTTGTATCATTCTTTTCAATCTACATCAGTTCTTCCTTCATAGCTTCCATCCAGTGTTCATCATTACAAGCTTCATTGACATTGTTAGGCTCAGTCTTGGAAATCAGACAATATTCTTTTGCAATCCTTCTTCTAGTCTACACACCTCTATTCTTGTCTCCTATAATTTGATTTTTAGAATTGTTTAGCTTTACATACCTTAGAATTTTAGGATTCTCTCTCACTTTTGGTTCTTCTATTCTTTCTTCTGCACTTCCACTTGTCTCTTGTTCTTGACTTTCTTGATTTACCAAAACAATTTGAACTTGATTCTATGTCTAAGCATTATTCCCTTTTTTTGTACTATCTTGCAGGTCATCTACATCATATCCATAGTATCTGGATGACCTAGTAGAGTCCTCATTAACTCTGACATTTTTACTTTCAACCATTTTTCTCAATCTTCTATTATAGCACCAGTAAGCCTTGCTTTTAGTAGAGTAACCTAGAAAGATTCCTCCATTGCTCCTTGCATCAAACTTTCCTATGTCCTCATATCTCTTAATATAACACTTGCTTCCAAAGATCTTGAAATATTTAACAATAGTATTATAACCAAACCATAGCTCAAAAGGAGTCTTACTAGAAATACCATTGACATTTACCCGATTTAGAGTGTACACAATAGTTTTTACAACTTCTCTCCAATAGATGTGAGGCACATTTCCTTCTATCATCATTGTTCTAGTAGCATCCAAAATTTTTATGTTATTTCTCTCTACAACTCCATTCTGTTGAGGGGTTTGGGGAGTAGATAACTATCTTCTGATTCCATGCTCCTCACAAAAAGAATTGAACTCCTGGAAGGTGAACTCACCACCTCTGTTTACTTTAGGCATTTGATTTTAAAACTTGTCTCATTCTCTGCCATAGCTTTGAAAATTGTGAACTTCTCTAATGCTTCACATTTTTCTCTTAAGAAAGCAACCCATATTATCCTAGAGTAATCATCAATAAGTAGTATAAAGTACCTTTTCTCCTTGTAGACTTCTAATTCTAAAGGGACCACATAGATCAATATGCACTAGCTCCAATACTCGATTAGAATGATGATGTTTTCTCTGAAAAGAAACTCTAGTATATTTTCCCATCTAACATTCCTTGTGTAGACATGCAAAATTAACATTATGCATTCGATCGAATTCAGTCAAATTAGGTCTCACATTAGGTCCATTCATCACTTTCATCCATTCATTAAATAATCTCATTTCCTAAGGTCATTTATCAAATAAACATTATCATCAGCCTTTTAATAAATCAAACATCATCACTTTAATTAAATAGATCAAACATTTATTTAATTAAATCCATATTTCATCCTTTTCTAATTTAAATAAATCAAATATTTAAATCCTAAAGGTCAACTCACCTAATCAACATTAAATCAGCATAACTATCATCTATTTAATCTAACCGATTAAATGTTAATCCCATCCCACTTGCATTATCTAGATCTAGCTACTTTTGCACATATAAATCAATTTTATTGATTTATTAAAAAACCTCATTTTTCCTCAACATGACAAGTCAAACATTGCATTTATTGTTGTTTTTCTTGTCCCCCTCTCAGAATTTATTGCAAATTCAAATTCAAATTCTCCCTCTCATGGGCACTCTTCCCAAATCTTGCACAACCATTGACCACTCACCACTTGACAAGTGTCATCTTCTCATTGGAGAATCTTTAGTCCCACATTCACCATTTTGGCCAATCTCTCATCAAGAAAATCTATAAAAGAAGGCTTAATCTTCATTCATGGGATCCACAATTTTATGCAAGGTTACTCTCTTGGTTTGAGAAATAATCTTGTTCTTCATCTCCATTGCAATACATCATCATTTTAGCTATTGATCAAGGGTTGGGAAAGGGTCACTAGCACATGTGACACCAATCCACTATGGAATAGGTAATTTGTGGTTGCTTTTATAATGCTTTTAGTTTTATTTCATCCTTTGTTGCATTTTTTAAAGCATTTGCAAAGTATTTCATAGGGTCATGCTTGAGAAATTTGTGATTTATTAACCTTGTATGAAGCTTAGTATTTTGCAGATTTCAAAAGCATGCACCACACCTTGCATATTGTGTTAGTGGGCTTCACTAGCTTAGGTAGATCTCTTACTGCTTGAGTGGAGCTTACCTTGACAATGTTATCAAAATTCACATGACACAACCTCCTATGCCATAACCAACTTTCATCTACTTGGAAAATTAAACAACTTACATTAGCAACACTTAGGTGAAAAATATTACCTCTTGTCTTTGTATCCTGCATCTTCCATCTTTGAATTGAAGATCATAACCCTTTTCCACCATCTATCCAACACTCAACAGGGTATGCTTCAAGCCTTCAACATAAAGTACATCATCAGTGTTATGTTTACCACCAAGAAAAATAGATCCTTTGCCACAAATCACACTAGCATTGTTATCTATGAATCTTACAACCCCATTGTCATATTTCTCTAGACTTACAAATTTTCTTTTAACACTAGTCATATGATGTGAGCATCTGTTGTCAATAACCCACTCATCCTTTTCTTCAATTTGGGCTACAAGAGCTTTCTTAACTTTAGTAGATTCAGTAGCCACTAGACCATTT
>VDFB02179234.1:70375879-70426720 GCA_007258455.2 Sequoia sempervirens
GATGTTCTTGGTTGCGGTCTCTTTCTTGTTAGCTCCTAGCATGGGGGGTGGGTCTTCGGACTCACATGGTCGGGTGGAACGTGCTAAGCACCCCATTGGGTCCCCAGTCGAGGATCGAGAGGTGTGGATTGGTGTTGTTGCAGTGACTCCAGAGTTGTATCCGTCATGGAGCCAGTTTTCATCTATTCATTTGTATCTTGATTCTTGTTGTATGGTTTCCGTGCATATTGGAAACACTTTTGTATCATTGTACTTCTTGAATATTGTATTGTAATGTAACATTAAACCTTATGTGGCTATTTGCAGCATATATTCAATGTGTTAAGTTAATCATGTATATGTTGTACTTACTCAAATGGTTTCTTATCAATGATTATCATGTATGTGTTATATTTGTTAATGTTTAATTTGCTATGGATTATATCTTTGGATTTTATTCTTTATTGTCGTTGTGTGGATCTCAGTCTCATAATGACTCCTCGTGTACCCCAAGGGATGTATATGTTAATGAATCTGCTTAAATGAAATATATGATATGACTTAATGTGTATTACATGTATGTTATGTTATCTTTAAAAAAAAAATTAAAAAAAATTTGTTGTGATGTAATTATTGTTTAGTTGTCCTTTGGGGTTCGCACGATGGGGTGTTACATCACCTTTCATATTCATATCATTAACATTTTATCATTTTCATATTAATTTTTGCATCTCATTTATTACATTATATTATTCCATTTTTACTTCTTATCATTTCACTTGTCATTTCTCATTTTATCATTTTTATTCAGTCCATATCATTTCATTTTCATTCATTTCTTATTATTTCATTAATCATTACATATCATTCATTTCACTATCATTACCAATCCACATCACTTTTATCGTTGTCTCTCTTTCATTTCCATATCACTCTTTTCACTATCATTATCATTTCACATCACTTTTATTATCATTTTCATATTGGTATTTCACTATCATTATCATTATCATCTCACTTTCAGTTTCACATTATCATTTCATTCCATTAACATTCCATTATCGTTACCGTTTCATTTTCACATTATCATTTCATTATCATTATCATTTCCTATCACATTCATTTCGTTAGCATCTATTTTATTATCATCTCACTTTCATCTCATTATCATTATCATTCCATTCTTGCATTTCAGTCCCATTATCATTTCAGTTTCACATTATCATTTCATTATCATTTATCATTAGTATCATTTCCTATCATTCAAAATATTTATCATTTCATTATCATTACTATTTACATATCACTTTCATATTATCATTATCATTACATCATCTCACTACCATTTATTTCACTTATCACTTATTATTGCATTTCATCATCATTTACAATACGTTACATTTCATCACGTATCATTTATCATCCTATCACACATAACATTATTTATTATTTCATATCATTTGTCACATTACATTCATATCATTTCGTTAATCATCCTATCATTTTTTATCATATTACGAATTCATGACGCATATCATAATCACAAACATTCATTTTCCATCATGTTATCATTTTACATTTGAAAATACAAAAACAAATATTCCATACATGCATATTCATATCATTTTCCAAAAATAACATCTTTCATAAAACATATCACATATTCCATGACATATTTTTATAATCATTTCATAAATCATCCACCTGCATGACATCATTAGTATGCATCATCAATCATTTTTCATCATCATAAAAACATCATATCGAATCATCTTGCATACTAGGTGTGAACCCCAATCTATTGTACCTGCAAAACAAAGAGAATAAACACCCTAGGTTAGATATTGCAAGCATAAACAAGGATTCCCGATGAGATTCATTAACATAGCTCAAATTAGGAAGAAAATGATAAAGAACACAATGAAATCATAAAAACAAGATTGAATCCTAATTAAGCAAGCAAACTCTTAATCCCATGGGGGAATTGATGCCAATTTGATGTGGAAATTTGGCCCTTTCCCAATTCTTATGATGCAATTTGATGATGAATGTGAGAGCTCCAATCCAAAATCTGCAAGCAAGCCTAACTAAGAACTCCAATGATGGATGAGAATTGCTAAGTATTTTAGCATGGTAACTTTGCTTGGAATGTGGATGATAAAATGAGGAGAGGAGCTCTTCATTTATAGGATTTCAAGATGGATGAAAGTCCAAACTTCAGCAATGTGGGACTAACTTTCATTCAATGATATGGTGCCACTTGTCAAGCTGTGAATGGATGATGGTTGTGCAAGATTTGGGGTTTGTGCCAATAAATGCCAATATTTGAAATTCAAATTTGTTGAAATGACATGTAAGAGGGAAGGGGAAAATGCAATAAATGCCACTTGGCTCAAGGCAAAGGACATGTAAGAGGTCTTAAATTCCTTGTTGGAAGGACTTATTCCCACTTGGATTTTGAATTCAAATTAGGCGAATATTCCAAAAGATGCCATGTGAGGGAAAATAGGGATTTAATAAATGAATTAAATCTATTTTCATGTGCAACTTGCATTATCTAGAGGATGTGACATGAGATTAGATTAAATTAATCAAGGATTGATTAATTTAACAAGGGATTAGATGATGACTTATTTGACTTAGATTTATGGATTTATTTAAATCAGATAAGAGAGAAATATGATAAGAAGCTAATTAAATAAATATTTTGATTTATTTAATCAAAGGGGATGGTGTTAGATTAATCTAAATAAGGTTTTAATTTATTTAATTTAATAGATAAACTTTAGAGATTTAATCAAATAAATTGATTATTTAATTAAATAGGGATAATTAGATCAGATGAATTGATTTAATTAACAAGAGAAAATGACTTAATTAAACAAAATGATTTATTTAATTAAGAGACGAATATTGATGATTTTAATCAGATAGGGGAATTTGATTAAATGGTTAGACTGAGGGATGATTTAGGAAGAAATGATGTCAGTAAGTCAGGATCGAATGCACGATGCCAATCAGTATATTTTCGATATCTAGATTTTTTCCCTCTTTGAAGCAATGCACTCGTTGCGTTGGTTCAAAGAATAATCAATCTTGATCAAAGCCAAAAAAAATTGATATTTAAAAACTTGCCCCACTACTACATGGTGAGAGAAAATATGCCATTATAATGCCCCCTCCAAAGATCGGACAAAAATTTTAATATTTTGGGTGATCTCGCGAAAAAAGGTGACAAGGTGCCCAATAGGTCTAAAAGGGGTCCAAGAGGCTAAATACGTGTCTAAACGCAATAAAACGATGAAAAACAAGCCTCAAACAGAAAAAAATAGGTTTCGGGGTCTGAAACCCTAGCAGGACAGCTAATTAGGGCCAGAAAACCCTAATTTTTAGGCTAAAAAGGGGCCCAAGGGGTCACTTTCAATTCATTTTCACACACCCCCACTAGCGAACCTCAAGATTTGAGCTCTGACCTCCTGACGATATGGCGCAACGACAGCTTCCCTTGCACATTTCCGATTGAGTTCAGACCCACCAACGGCCACTAGGCATCGGTGCCCCGGTATGTGACCCTTAACTTAGCTTCGTTTTTTCATTTTAGTGCATTTATGACATGTTTTAGGGAGAGGTCACCCCCAGTGGCCCTATTTTAGCACCACTCGGTGTTTAAGAGCGCCGCTTTTGGGAATTTTGCACCACAACAGCACTGTTTAGTACCACAGTAGTGCAATTTGGAATTTAGAAATTCCACTGTTGGACTCCGGCTCGGCTTGGACTTGGCCGTTCAGTTTGATGAAAGTGCGCAGAGGTGGCACTCTTTTTAAGGAAATTGCGATGCTGAGGGTTAAATTGCACCGTGGTGGCTCGGTTTAGTGAAAATTCGGGTCTAGTGTCAGAGTTTGAGAAAACTCAAACTGCGACATCTTCACAAACTGCGCCGCTAGGAACGAGTTTGGAGTGTTAGGTCAGGATTTTTTTTAAACAAAAAATTAACATGCTAACTTTGTGTGATGCAAGACGGACCTAGGGAGATTTATTCACGGGAGCACCGGTCAAGGGATTTGGCGAGTGTCCTTCGGGACTTGAGCGACAGGGATCAGGTTGATTTGGAGTCGCAGGACTATGGCACATTGTGTACGCAGCACCTATGTGTACACACCTTGGGATGCTATCAGCACTGGCGAAGTGATGGCACAGCGAGATGTCTTCATTTCATCTTCCAACTGGTGAGGCAACCATCACACTAGAGGATGTTTGGTACATACTATAGTTGCCCATTCATGGTCAGCGGGTGATTCATGATATGGAGGGACGTGATTGCTACACCCGAGTCCTCGCCATACGGAACATCATTTACTACGAGGGGCAAATTGAGCTGGAGAGGTATAGAGTCGTAACACCTCCCTTTCGATGGGTGATTGCGGTGATTATCTCAGGTTTAGTTGCCCCAGACCGATGAGGGTGATATTTCAGTCCTAGATGGGGATACTACTGGGTGAGGATGGTCCGGGATAGGCTGATTTGATTCGCATGGGGGCCCGTCCTACTAGCTTCACTTTATAGGGATCTCCACGAGTATGCATACGTGGATGGCAAAGCACTGGGAGCTGGGGTGACTTTTTCATGTTTGGGCATGGGAGCACATTTCTGTGCTACGTCCACGGGTCGTTCCAGTTCTGATGGAGGCAGAGGATGCCCTAGTGGCATGATACAGAGGGGGTGTGTCCTTTACACACACTAGAGAGCACGAGATCCCCCACTAGAGGTGGGTCATAGATGAGATGGTTGTATTCACTTGGAGACCATACCTCGGTCAGCCTAGATGGGCTAATGATGTAGACCAGCTCTTCTACTATTGGCAAGACAAATATATGCAGGGCCGAGAGCATACCATGATAGAGAGATACTTTCCTGGGCATGTACAGTGTCAGTTTGGGGAGCCACAGGATTGGCCAGATGATGGTTACATGGCTATCTTTGCTCAGAGCTAGACACAAACATCATGGGGCCCTGGTATTCCTACCGCAGAGGCGGTTGATAGTTTTCGACAGCTAGTGGCCCAGCCTTGGGCTTATGATCAGGGCTTGGTAGATCCAGGGATGACACAGGCCTACAGAGACTGGTTCAGACCTCCTCCCCAGTTGACTATTCCAAGTGAGGATCCAGATGCACACAGGGTCAGAGGCAGGGGTAGAGGACAAGGACGGGGTCCTAGGGTCATGATTCGATAGGACCCACCATTGGTACCCCCAGTTCCACCAGATCAGGGAGATGTCACTATGCAGGACCAGCAGTAGGATCCACCAGTCCCACCACCACGAGCCGAGGGTGAGGGTCAGGTTCCTATACAACCACGGGCACAACCAGTAGGGCAGGCAGATGCATGGGATGCCCTAATTTTGTAGTTACAGGCGTAGGTGCCGACAGTGACGGTTGAGTAGGACCAGGCACGAGCTAAGAGAGAGAAGCTCAGAGTGGAGACAGACCAGGTTGTATAGCAGCGACAGGTCACAGAGTTGCAGGTAGCAGATTGAGAGCATGATAGCCACCTCGTCCTCGCAGGGTACAGTGTCGGTCTAATCCTACAAGGAGGCAGTTCGAGAGGTGGAGTATTACCGCCGGGCCTATTATGACCACGTACCTAGAGCAGCCTGGGTTCCAAAGTATTCAGAGTGGGCTAGTCAGAGACTGCCAAAGGGTCATGGTGACAGGGGAGAGGGCAGCATCCACAGAGATCAGCCATGATCAAGATATTATGATGTATACTTTTGGTGCCTTATGGGCTCATTTTTTATAGCCCCTATGGGAATTTTGTACTGATTGACATAATTGTACAGTGATATGATTGTTATTTTGTACTATGACAGTGATACGGATGATATATATATGAGCTGATTTTGATGCGATGCTATGTGTACTCCTGTATGATTCCTCTTTCTATATGTGATGGATGCATTTATTTCGATACGATGTTTATGCATTTGATTATGACCTATGATATGATGTGCAATGATGTTAACTATATGATGATTTATTTTATGCAAATGTGATATGTGAAATGATTTGATTTATGGTATATGCAATGATGTGCATCAAATTCTTATATATGCGATGATTTATGGATGAATGTGATATGATGTGATGCAGTAATATGTTTGAGGTTCTTGTAATAACAAATGTTTATTATCCTAAATGATGATGTATGTGATGCAATGTTAATGCAATATCATATGTATGTGTAGTGAATTGAATGCTTATACTCCTATTGTTTATGATTATGCAAAATGATTATGGAATGCTTTTATAGATGCTCAATGTAATGTCATGAGATGCAATGTAATGGGTGAAATGCGATGATATGAACGCACCTGTTTTATGTGATGATGAGAATGTGATGTTTCCTGTATGATATGTAATGCAATGTGCTAATGATGTCTATATGATGTGCTTGTGCAATATGCTAATGATGTGTGGATGTAGGATTGGTGATGATGGTGATGATGAGCAACTGTCATAGTACCTTGTTAGCATGGTTAGTGAGAAGAGAAGAAGTCATTTCAACAAGATGCTAGATGACACAAATGCAAATGATGGTGATGATGATGATGATTACTTGCCGAGGAATTTGGATTTTCAAAGGGCCAAATTTTCTTATGTTTGATAACACACGTGGTATGATGCATCAAGGTATAGACAACCAGGATGGCGTGGTACTTAGTGTGATGGAATTTGACTCGACAATCAGATAGGAGTATTCTTGTTCACACTTGACATACGAAAACCTTGCTAGGATGTACTTTAGAAGTTTCAGACATCTTGGGCCAAAACACGGAAAGGTAAACCTATCCCTATAATAGTCAACAAGTTGTCTTAGACCTCTTCCATATATGCCTAACAAAGCAAGTATTCGCTGAGGTTATATTACAAGAACATCCAACAAGCACAACAGACAAAAGATAATGATCGTTGCCTCATTCCTATTTCTCTAAACCCGTTATTTTGGGATATCATCGAGACATCCTTGGAATGAGCGCAAAATAAGATAAGTTAGAAAAGATAAAGACTAAGTAAATAAACAGACTAATGCTCTTCAATACCGCTAATGGAAAAGGATGTGTTTTCTAAGGATGATAAGCAAAACTTATTGCCAAAAGATAATGCCCATTGTAGGAAGGATGCATCCTAGGACATGTTAGTGGATGGTGGCACGTCATTTCATTTATAAGGGATGATTGATATGATACGAATTCGGATGATGGCGTTACCAATACAAAGAGGTGGCCAATTTGCTTATCTACTGATCTAGACTTAAGACTTGACACTTTGAGTTTTCGCTTTTAAATCTGTTAGACTTGTTTCTTATTGTTTCACCAAAGGTTGAGGATGACGATTAGTTTATTGTGAGTGTTGTTTATTGCGGGTGCAAGCGAGATGACGCAAATGGATTTTTTCAAATATTTGGATGTTTTTGATGTTTTTGAAGTGTTTTGAGGCTGTTTTTGGTATTTTTCGAGGTTTTACAAATGTTTTGATTTTTGATTTTCCAATGTTTTTAGGATTTTCTGAGATTTTGACCAAGAGACTAACCTAAAAACCTATCCTAGGGGCCTCAGGGGCTCATCAAAAAATTAGCCTTGTCTACGTTATACACGCAGAGACCACGTAGTTCGACTAACGACCCGACGGATTTACAAATGAAGATATACATGATGAAATGTCAACTTATTATGACAGACTCCTATAGGACTGACCTGAATGTCTCGAGGGATGATCAAAGATCAACCTTGCCTATGTTCAAGCTCAAAGATGACGTAGTTCGACAAGACGACCTTGTGTTTGACTTTTTGACTGACCCTTTTGACCTGTTTTTGGATTTTGATATGTTTTGAATGTTTTTGGTGTTTTTCTAATTTTTTGATGTTTTTGGATTTTCTGATTTGAGGATTTTAAGATCATACATGAATTTGATCCGATGAGAAAATGCCCCCAATGTGATGCAATAGACTACTCCAATAAAGGCAGGACAAACTGACCTTGAGGATGGGCCGAGTAGTACTAAGAGGGATCATGATACGAACGCATGACCAAGCTATGGTGCGAATGCGAGTGGATGTGTGATGGATGGAGACTTGAATGCGATGGATGATGGAAACGAAATGGAGGGATGATGACGAACAAGCCATAAAGGTCCTGGTGGATGAAAAGTGCTTATTTACACAAGGCGCCTATTTGCTAGGTTTTCACCGAGGTACTTGCCCAAAGTGCCACCGAAGTGGTTTCCACTAGAGAATGATTTTTTTTATCCTTTTTTTGATTTTTTGCTTTTTTGATTTCTTTGTTGTTACAAAGACGCCTATTTGCTAGGTTTTCACTGAAGTAACCATTTTTTTAGGACTTTTTCTAATTTTTTGGATTTTTGGTTTTATACCTAGAAGAATTAGGCATAAAACTTTTTGAGAAGGGAGCTATTCATTGGCTCCTGCAGAGGTTCCCCTTCGGGTGTTGATAAATGATATGCCCCTAATTTATAGCTTGCTATGATGATGAAAGGTACTAACCAATTGGGTTCGAACTTTCCTTTGCTACTAGGATTTGGGACATTCTTCTGATTTTCTTTTAAGACCAATTCTCTGACTTGGAATGTCCTGCTTCTGATCTTCTTGTTGTAGCTTCGTTTGAGTCTATTTTGATAACTTGCAGATGATTCAAAGAATTTATGCATCTCTCATCCAGTAGCTCCAGCTCGTTTAATCTTGACACTCAGTAGTCCTCATCAGTAATGATATTTTGCAATGATATTCTAAGGGATGGGAGCTCGATCTCATTTGGGAGTGCAGCCTCTGATCCGTAGACCAAGGAGAATGGGGTGGCGCCAGTGGGTGTGCGGATGCTGGTTTGATAAGCCCAGAGGGTGGGATTAAGCTGCAAGTGCCAGTCACGACCTGCGTCATTGACTGTTTTCTCGAGGATTTTGAGAATGGTTTTGTTTGTAGCTTCTGCTTGGCCATTGCCTTGGGGATAGTATGAGGTGGAGAAGCGATGCTGGATTTTGAATTTCTCGTACAAGTCGCTTCTCCTAGTTCTTGAATGGTGTCCCATTATTTGAGATAATAGCTTTTTGGGACACCGTAACGATAGATGAGATAGTTCAGGATGAATTTTGATATTTGCTTCCTAGTGATATAGGTCATGGGTATGGCTTCCACCCACTTTGTGAAGTACTCAGTTGCAGTTATGATAAATTTATGGCCATTGGATGAGGTGGGTGAGATTTTTCCAATGAGATCGAGTCCCCATTGTGAGAAAGGCCATGGTGTGACGATTGGATGGAGCTCTTGAGCTAAAGCATAGATGAGATCCCCATGTTGCTGACACTGTAAACACCTTTTAGCATGATCATGCGCTTCTCTTTCCATTGTGGGCCAGTAATACCCCAGCCTCAACAGTTTCTTGGCGATGGTCATTTCACTCGAGTGTGGACCACATGTACCATTATGAATCTCAGTTAGAGAAGTTAATGCCTCCTCAGCATTTAGACAGCGTAGTAAGGTACCCTCTATACTTCTACAGTATAAGGTATCACCTAGGATGATGAATCTAGATTCTTTTTTGATGAAGGTTCATTTTAGGCTCGATGGTAGGTCAGCGGGTATGACTCCTATGCGAAGATATGTGTAGATTTTATGATACCAAGGATCACTAGGACCAATGATTTCACACACATATTCCAATTCCAATACCTCGAATGTGGGAATGAGAAGTTGCTCGATCAGAAATTCATATTTCGATACATTATGAGGGATGTCTAATAGAGACCCAATTGTAGCCATGGCGTTAGCTGCTTTGTTGTTGGTTCTTGGAATCTGCTCAAATGTTATGTCAATGAAGGATTCCTTTAGCATCTCCACCAATTTCTTGTATGGAGTTAGCTTGTCATCCTTAGTCTGATATTCATTATTGACCTAATTTATGATCAACTGAGAGTCTCCATATACCTTGAGAGCTATGATGTTCCATTGCACTGCTATCTTGAGACCTATAGTCAAAGCCTCGTATTCTGCTATGTTGTTTGTGCAAGGGAATGCTAGTTTGTATGACCTTGGTATGCAGTCCCCTTATGGGGTGATGAAGAAGATACCAGCTCCTAATCCATGATGCTTGTATTAGCCTTCGAAGTATAATTTCCAGTGATCGACTACATTGAGGTTAAAGATGGATTCGTCTGGAAATTCAGATACAAGAGTATTCTCAGAATACATAGGTGAATTTGTTAGTTGATCTGCAATGACTTGTCCCTTGATAGCTTTCCTCTCTACATATTCGATGTCATACTCAGATAATATCATTACCCACTTTGCCATTCTTCCCATGAGCATTGCCTTGGATAGGAGATACTTGAGGGGATCAATTTTTGTAATGAGCTTTATCTTGTGTGCCAACATGTAGTGTCTGAATCTTTGGGATGCAAACACTACTGTGAGGCAAGCTTTCTCAATGAAGGAGTAATTTAGCTCATGACCAACCATTGTCCTACTGATATAGTAGATGACCCTCTCTGTTCCATTTTCATCATGTTGGGCAAGAAGAGCTCCAAGGGCTGTTGTTGTTGCTGACACATATAATATTAATGGCTTCTTTGGGATAGGTGGCATTAACACTGGTGGCATCAGTAGGTATTCCTTGATTTTGTTGAATGCTTCTTCACATTTTGTATCCCATTTGTGTGCTACCCCCTTGTGGAGTAGGTGAGAGTATGGGTTCTTCTTGTCTGCCAGTTGTGCTATGAATCATTGGATGGATTGAAGTTAGCCTTGGAGGCCTCTCAATTGCTTTAGTGTTTTCAGTGCTTCCATCTCGAGGATTGCTTTTACTTTTTCCAGATCCACCTCAATACCCCTCATGGAGACTATGTATCCTAGCATTGTATGTCGAAGATGCACTTCTTAGGGTTTAGTCTAACTTTGTATTCCTCCAATCTATCAAAGATAACACTTAGGGTTGCTATATGATCTTGTCTCTTTCTTGATTTTGTTAGAATATCATCGACATAGTCTTCGACTATTTTGTGAATCATGTCATGGAATATTAGTGTCATGGCCCATTGATAGGTTGCTCCTACATTCTTTAGACCAAATGGCATCATGTTCCAGCAGTAGGTCCCCCATGGACAAGTGAAAGTCATCTTGTGTTGATCTTATTTTTCTATCATGATCTAGTTATATCCTGAAAATCCATCCATTAATGATAGCATTTCATGCCCTGTCGTCATATCCACTATCATGTCAATGTTGGGAAGTGGAAAATCATCCTTGGGACATTCCTTGTTTAAATATCTAAAGTTCATACAGATTCTCATGGCTCCATCAGGTTTTGACATAGGTACCAAATTTGATACCCATTCTAGATAATCAATTGGTTGGATAAATCCTACATCTAACAATTTTTTTAGTTCCATTTTGACCAATAGAGCGATTTGAGGATGCACTTTTCGAAGCTTTTGTTTGACTGGTTTTTCCTCTAGATACACTGCTAAATGATGAACCACAGTTTCTTGATCTAGCCCTTGCATGTCAGCATAACTCCATGCAAAGTTTATTTTCCTTTCTTTTAGGAATGCTGCTAGGAGTTCTTGCTCTTCTGATAATAGTGATCCTGCATAAAAAGTGATATGCGGGGTCTCCTCTGTTCCTATGATGATAAGCATGTGTGTCTAATTCCATTATAAACCTTTCCTTATGGTCTCCATTTTGAATGTTATCCCTCAATCCCATGAATTCTGAGAGTGCCTCATTATTTTTGAATGTATCAAGAACTGGTGGTCCTCGTTGGTCATAGTCGATTAGTTGGGGGTATACTAGGCAGATCTCATGATTTGGATGATCGGTTTTGAAGGAAAGGGTGCTAATCATACATAGGGTGGTATCTTTAAATAACCTAGGGAGATTGGACATGGTATCTTTGTCATCGCTACTAATATAGGGCTCAGTTATGAAGTTATGTGTGTTGCTACCTGTGACTTTTGGTGAGTGTACTTGTACTAGCACTGACTAAGGAGAGACATTAGTGGCTCTAACCAAAGCACTTTAGCCATGTATGGTTATTCTCGGAGGGGTACATCCAAGACCAAGATTTTTTATGGGTCGTGTCTCCAGCATGATAGGTATTATGAGGCCATTGTCATTTTGTCCCAATCTCTGGTTTCTATCATAACCCATGGCAAGCATCATTTGTAGGCCCTTTCTTGTCTCATCCATTGGTAGTTCAAGGGTCAGTCTTTCATCTCGGTACAACATGTGAGATGGATCTACTTCAATAACCTCTTGACCAAGGTCTCCCCAGCTTGTGAATTTAGGATAGTCTTCAAGAGACGTTCGTGATGTAGAAGCTTGGTTTTCTTGTGGGCATCCTCGTGATCTAGGAGATTATGGTAACTCTCCTATCATGAAAGCATTGTTAGGAAGCCTATAGCTTCCACAACTGTCTTCCTAGATGATGATCTTGATGTCAGAGATGGTGGGAATGGTGGGGATGGCGGGTGTCTCTGTTGTAGAAGTGGATGCGAGAGTGGCAGGGTCTATGTATGGTGTGGATGGGCCTTCATCATTCTTTGGCACTTGGGGGATTTTGTAATATTTGGCCTCAAGATTTTTGCAATATGAAAACGGTTCGGGATCTCCATGAATGGTAACCTCATGTCCATTATGTGTAAATTTCACACATTGGTGGAAGGTTGATGCTACAGCTTTCATCGCATGGATCCATGGGCGTCCTAGGAGGATGTTGTATGGCAAGTCAAGGTCTAGGACCTGACAGGTGGTTTCCATGAGCATTGGCCCTACTTGAATAGGGAGTTTAATCCTACTCTAAGACACTCTTTCTTGGTCATCATATGCTCTGATTGTTATTCCTTTACCTTTGTCGATGGAATCCTCTAATATTTTCAATTGTTTGATTAGGCTGAGAGAGTAGATGTTCAAACCTACACCTCCATCCACCAAGACCCTTTTGATTTTGCTCTTGTTTACAATGGCTTCCAAATGAAGTGTGTGGTTGTGAGATGGTTGGGTGGGGAAATATTTGTCAGAGAATGTAAGGAGATTAGGTGTTATGATATTCCCAACCATGGCTTGGAATTGGTCCGCATCGAGATCTGCGAGGATGGTGGATGAGGCTAATGCTTCCTCAAGGATCTTTTTATGGGCTGATGATATTTTCAACAACTCCATGATGGAGATGTGTGTTGGTGTTCACTTGAGTTGCTCGACAACATTGTAGCTATGTGGAATGGCTCTAGATGAAGGGACTCTATTAGGTTGGGATGATCTTGCAATGGTGACTATGTCGCCTCTTGTGGTGACTCCACAATCTTCGGCATGGGCGTCCTTGATAGTGATGACCATGCAGTCTTCATTCAGGGAGGCAATGACTAATTCATAAATATGATTTACACTGCCCTTCCCCTTATCATTTTTGTTCCCTTTATTGCCATGATTTAGCATCGGATTCGTGTAGATTTTTAGGTCCTGATTTCTAGTAGGTTGTTCTACATTTATGATTTTTTTGTCAATGAGATCTTGAATGATATTTTTGAGTCTCATGCAGTTGTTTGTGGTGTGACCTTTGATCTTGTGAAATTTGCAAAGTTGGTTTTCATTATACCAAGGGTGTTTGACGTCAGGCTCTTGGTAGTTTTCGAATGTAGGAGGCTTGATGAGTTTTTTTTCAATCATTTTTTTCATTATGTCCTCCAATGGTTCCCCCAAGATAGTGTATTTGCATTTGGGATAAGTTTTTCACTGGGGTGGTCCTCTTTGATCATTGAGGTTATTGATGGTCGGATTATTGTTGGGTTGATATGTTGTGTGATGGGTGTTTTGGTGTTGATTTTGGATTTGCGGTGTGGGTGTGTTTTGGCGTGGGCCACTAATGACCACCTTGGCATCTATGACACCATCATTAGTAATGTTCTTATTTCTTGCCCATGTACAAGGTTTGTCATTGTAATTTGATGATGGGTGGTTGTTTTGCGATTCATGATATGACGTTGATTCAGCGGGTTGGGTCACAAGGGCTCTTTCAATACTAAGCACCTTGGAGATTAGTTGATCATAGGTGGTGATTCCCTGAACCTTGAGATGAAATGACAAATGGCTTTCAAGGTTAGTGATGATTGTGCAGACTTCTTGTTCTTTTGGCATGGTCCACTTGCTCCAATTGGCCTTGGATCGCCATCGTTGAAGGAATGAAGCAAAAGATTCATTCTTTCCTTGTTTTAGAGCATATAGTTCTTCGAGACTGACATCCATTGTGATATTACATGCGTAGTTTTTAATGAATGCATTTCATATTTCTTGGAATGTTCTAATGCCTGAAGGTAAGCAAGAGAACCATTCTATAGCGTTGGCTGCCAAGCTTCCAGGAAATAACAACATCAGATAAGTATCGTCATATGCGACCTCCATGCAATGAACCTAGAATTCCCTAATGTGATCTTCAGGGTTTCCCATCCCTCGATATTTGTCGAATTTGGGGATTTCAAATCCCTTGGGGAATGGTTTCATTTCCAAGCTCCTATCAAATGGATAGGGACACAAGTTGCTTGATGTTTTGGTTGTTCGACCTGATTGGAGATCAAGTACTTGTTGTGATAGCAACCTAAGTTGTTTCGTTACATCACTTTGTGGGTCAAGGGGTGGGATGAATGTGTTTTGAGGTGTTGCAATCATGGTTTGGATAGATGGATTGGTCGGTGCATTGTTCAATGGTATCGGTATGTTGTGGTGGATGAAGTAGGCTTCTACTTGCTTTTGGATGAACAATGCTTGTTGTTGATCTTGTTGTTGTTGCGCTAGGATTTGTGCTTGTTATTGTGCTTGCTATTGTTCCAACAACACTTGTTGTTGTGCTTGTTGTTGTGCTTGTTGCTATTCTAACAACACTTGTTGTTCTGCTTGTTGTTCCCACAATTCTTGTTGTTGGGCTGCCAATTTTGCTGCTTCTTACTGCTCTTGGTATTGCTTTAATGCTTTCTAATATGCTTGCATTTGTGTTGCTTGTGCAAGAAGTTTTTCTTGAGCTTGCGCTTGTTGTGTTTGTGCGGCTTGTTGCTACAATAATAATTGTGCTTGAGCGACCCTTTGTGCTTGTAATGCTTGTAATGCTTGGGTAGCTTGAGCAGCTTATTGTTGTTGTTGTAGTAAAGCTTGAGCTTGTTGAGCTTGTTGCACTTGTATTGCGGCTTGTGTAGCTTTGGCAACTTGTGCGGCTTGAGCAGCTTGTTCCACAGCTTTTTGTTTTTGAACTTGTTGATATCCTCTTTGGAAAGCGGCTTGTAATGTTGCATCAAATTGGTTTGATGTGGTGAACATCGATGGTGGTGGGGGTGGTGGTGGATTTGGAATGGTGGTAGATGATGATGATGTGTTTATGTTTTGGGTGTTGGATAATGGTATTGATGTGATTGGTCCTTGTGAGACCATGCTTTGTGATGTTAAGGGTGTGTTTGATGGTGTTGCCATTGCTTGTGTATTTATCATTTGTTGTTGCGATATCAACGATAAATTTTGTGTGTTTGGTGTGATGTTTTGATTGATGGTTGGGATGTATGTTTGATTGATACTTGGTAGGGGAGGGAGCCCTAAGCCAAGGAGTGGTGTGGATGATAATGGAAATGGCGGATGAGGTGGAAATGTGAGAGGTGTGAGTTGTTGTGAGAATGTCGTGGTGTTGAATAAGCTCCCTAGTCTGAATGTATCTCCCTCTTCTTGTGAATTTGTGAGAAGACGTGTTTGTGGTGCTCCATGAAAAGATGTTGATGATGGGTCATAATGTAAAGTGAGAGGAACATTTTTGTGTAATGGGTTGTTGATTGTGTTTTGTTCCAAGGTGGTGTTTGCATCTAAATTTTGATTGTTAACAAGGGGATGTGATTGAAGAGCATTAAGAAATGCATTTCCCTTGTTGACATTGGGTTGTGTTAGAGCAAATGGTGTTGTGATTTGTGGGATTTTTTGTGTGATGTTTTGAGATGGAGGCGTAGATGAAATAGGGATGGTGGATGAGATCGGAGGAAATGATGTATCCACTATAGTACTCAAATCAAAATCCGAAGGCAACTTGTTCCCTTGTTTTGCTAATTCAAGCATGTGCAACAAAGGGTTAAGTCTCATCATGATGTTGATGATTCCATGGTTGTCTGGATTTTGGAGCATTTCCGTCATTTCCTCGCGAGACATTCCAAAGGTGAGGTCCTCCCCTTGATTTTCTTCTTGTGGGTTTTGTGATGATGAGGTGATCAATGGATTGCTTGATTCAGTTGGATTCATTTTTGTGTTTGTTTGGCTAAGGTCACTTGAAGCAGGAGTTTCTTTGTGGGCTTCCATACTCTTCTTGTATTGAGATCTCGTTTGAACCATAAAACAAGGATCAATCTTTGAGAATATGGGAGACGAATCTCTTTGATTCTTTGGATCGATCTTTATCTTATGTTCCAAAGTGAAAAGTTTTAGGATGCTTTTGAGGATCAAAGGGTGATGATATGATAATGATGGATGATATGGATTCTTTTGCTTTTGATAAATCTTGAATGAGACACTAGGCTTTTTAGGACTTGTGGATTTTTGGATTTTGAGATTTGGAAAATTTGAGATTTTGTCCTTTATTTTTTATTTTTTATTTTGATTTGGATTTTTGAGATAGATTTGTTCAAAGGATGATGATTTGAATATGTGTGAGGAGAAGGATGCATCTACCCACACCTATTCAAACAAGATGATTGTTTCACTAAGCATATGAAGAAGGATTCATCTACATACACCAAGCTTAGACAATATGATTTTGATAAATTTTGACTAAGTACATGCAAAAGGATGCATCTACACATACCTAGCCAAAGATGTTTTGATAAGTGTTCTCAAGGATTTTGTCTCAATGATTTTGATAAAAAAAAATTATTTGACCACAAAGCCTAGTATCAAGGATGATTTCAAGATTTTCCAAAAGGTAATAATGAGATGGATTTTGTTTTGATTTTTTGAAGGATGGATGAAAAATGATGTTGGTATGTTTTGATCCTAAAAAGAACCTAAAAAGACACACTTCATTTGCTTATACCTAGGTATTGAAGAGCATGCAAATTCTTCCTAAAGACCTTTGTAACCAAGAAATGATTTGAACATTTTGGATTTCCAATCAATGATTTTGTGTTTTTGGAGTCTTCAACACACATGAAAGTTCATTTTTGTTTAGCTTTGCTTAATGTCTTTATTTTTACCACAAACACTTTCTTCAATTAGGTTTTCAAACTAAGATGTCCAATGTCTTAATTTATTTAAACCCCACAAGATAATGTTATGTGGAAGTTTAATGAACTTAAGGCAAGGGTTTCCTATTATTTACTTGAGAAGAAAAATTGAGATTTAATCCAATGGTTAGAAACCTCTAAGGATGTGAATCCCAAGGGAAAGCAATAACATATGGATTGAGTCAATGGTATTTATCTTCAAAAGGGTTTGAAATTTGTATGATGTTAAGTGTTTGTTTTCATGATGTTTTCGATCAAGCAATGCATTTTGTAACCCATAAACAATTACAATCCTATGGATGTGTAAGACAATATTTGTTGGATTCCCACTTGGACAAGTCCAGCTACGCTTATCTCTAGCAGATGGTTAGATGCTTGACCCCACTGGCTCCCCTCCACGGCTCATTAACGTCAATCAGGGAAGCCAAGAATCAACACCCACGAAACTCCCATGGCATGCTTTCCATCTCTACTAGAAGATCGTAAAAGTCTGGAGTGGCTTCAGAACGACCGTTCTTGCACCAACAAATAGATAAAGGATTTTGGAAAATTCTAGCACATGGGTTCTAGTAAGGACTTTCCATTCATAGGAGTTGACCCAATGTGGCAAGAGTCCCCTTTCGGATCCATCTTGTCGGAGTCAACCATGTGATATTGGCGTTTCTTCCAATATCCACATTTATATCCCAGCTAGAAATACTCTCGGGTTCAGAGTGTTACCGGTTGAGCTATTCCCTTGGGTGATTACTTTTTCCCACAAGGCGGGCCCTCTAAGATAACAAAAGCAAATGAAGAACAAAATCTATAGCTCGAACAATCTTTGATAGCAACAAAGAAAGAGAATGTACGTGAAATTTCCCCCACTCACACTTGCACAATAGTTTGTTCAATTTTAAGCCCAAATTGAAATGTGGAGGTGATTGCTTTAACTTAACCCAAAGTCATGGAAAAGACCTTTTGATTCTCAAGATCGCTATAAAGCACGAGAGAAGTGCATATGTCCTTTTCCAATGGCTTTAGCCTAAGTAAACCCTCACAAAAAACACAACTACAATTGTTCTTTTTAAGCCTTCAAAGTAATATGTGAGTTCATTTTAGAGCACCAAATCACAAGTGAGACATTTGTTCAATTGCTTCATCCATAAACGAAATCTAGTAAGTTGTAGATCCTAAGGTTCTTTTTAATCCATTTGTGAGTAATAAACAAAGAATCCTTTTTAGACCCAAATGAAATCTAGAGTTCTAAAGAAAGCAAAAGATGACAAACTCCTTAGAGAAGTGTTAAACAAACACTTAAGTGTTTAAAAAAACTTTGATTAGACAAGACCTCATCACCATGCTCCTTTTTCCTTGCTTTTAGCTTCCAACCTACAAAGATGAGATAGTTAGATTCTAGAGAAAAATAGAGAAATTAAAAAGCAGAAAATAGAGGAGGAAATAATCATAAATTAAAGCACGTGCTAAAAAATTTAATTTTTCCCTTTTTATTGTCTTCCAGTGTCGCAACTTGTGAAGGTGTCACTATTTTTTCCTTCCAGCAGTGCTCTTACAACGCCACTTTACCAGTGAGCGGTGCTATGTGTCAGGACAAAGAGAAAAATAGCATTTTTGTTTTCACCCAGCGTCAGTTCTTGATAGTGTTAGAGTTTTGAAATTTTCTGAAACTGGTCTAGATCGGCAAGTCCAGTGGCATAGTTTTAAATTTGAATTTTCTTGGCAGGATGAGCCCAGCGGCAGAGTTTAGGTGCATGCGGTGCTATATAGTGATGTTGGTGAGCCCGCAACACTAAAACAACAACGCTGATGAGCTCGCGGTGCGAAAAATAGCGACGCTGAGGAGTCTGCATCAAAAAATTTTGTGTGTGCAAAAAAGCACAGAATTTTTGAGAAAATGTTGGAATTTAAGAATGATGCCCTCCTTCTAGCACCAAAATATGAACCCCAATCTATTGTACCTGCAAAACAAAGAGAATAAAAACCCTAGGTTAGATATTGCAAGTATAAACAAGGATTCCCCATGAGACTCATTAACATAGCTCAAATTAGGAAGAAAATGATAAAGAACACAATGAAATCATAAAAACAAGATTGAATCATAATTAAGCAAGCAAACTCTTAATCCCATGGGGGAATTGGTGCCAATTTGATGTGGAAATTTGGCCCTTTCCCAATTCCTATGATGCAAGTTGATGATTGTTGAGGAATGTTGATCCAATTTGATGATGAATGTGAGAGCTCCAAGCCAAAATTTGCAAGAAAGCCTAACTAAGAACTCCAATGATGGATGAGAATTGCTAAGTATTTTAGCATGGTAACTTTTCTTGGAATGTGGATGATAAAATGAGGAGAGGAGCTCTTCATTTATAGGATTTCAAGATGGATGAAAGTCCAAATCTAAGCAATGTGAGACTAACTTTCATCCAATGATATGGTGCCACTTGTCAAGCTGTGAATGGATGATGGTTGTGCAAGATTTGGGGTTTGTGCCAATAAATGCCAATATTTGAAATTCAAATTTGTTGAAATGACATGTAAGAGGGAAGGGGAAAATGCAATAAATGCCACTTGGCTCAAGGCAAAGGACATGTAAGAGGTCTTAAATTCCTTGTTGGAAGGACTTATTCCCACTTGGATTTTGAATTCAAATTAGGGGAATATTCCAAAAGATGCCATGTGAGGGAAAATAGGGATTTAATAAATGAGTTAAATCTATTTTCATGTGCAACTTGCATTATCTAGAGGATGTGACATGAGATTAGATTAAATTAATCAAGGATTGATTAATTTAACAAGGGGTTAGATGATGTGACTTATTTGACTTAGATTTATGGATTTATTTAAATCAGATAACAGAGGAATATGATAAGAGGCTAATTAAATAAATATTTTGATCTATTTAATCAAAGGGGATGGTGTTAGATTAAACTAAATAAGGTTTTAATTTATTTTATTTAATAGATAAACTTTAGATATTTAATGAAATAAATTGATTATTTAATTAAATAGGGATAATTAGATCAGATGAATTGATTTAATTAACAAGAGAAAATGACTTAATTAAACAAAATTATTTATTTAATTAAGAGATGAATATTGATGATTTTAATCAGATAGGGGAATTTGATTAAACGGTTAGACCAAGGGATGATTTAGGAAGAAATGATGTTAGTAAGTCAGGATCAAATGCACGATGCCAATCAGTATATTTTTTATGTCTACACTAGGTTAGTCATTAAATCATTCCCATGCATATCAAAATACCATAACATATAGAAATAAATGCACATCACATAATCATCCCATAAATACACATCACATCATCAAAAATCATCGCCGTTGCATATCATCGCTCATCATAAATAATACAAATGTCCAATGTCCAATGAAACTGAAAAGTCCAAAGAGAAATACATGGGATATGATCAAAATCAAATATACATACTCCAAAAATAATATACATGTGTGAAATACATCTGCATTAACTGGTCAATGCCCTTGATGGAGCTAGTCCAGAAGGAGGTGGTCTGCCACGGGTAGCTACGTCAAGATCCCACTGAGGCTCGGTAACCCCTAGGCTTTATGTACGTGTATGTGACTTGCTCCTAGTCCTAGTGTGGGACCACAGGAATGGCTCTCTACACTCAGGACATAACTCCTCACATTTGGCACAGTAATACTCTACCTCCCTTGCCATCTCCATGCCCTCGGCAATCGCCTCTCACAAGGATGCACTCTCGATAGTACCCATAAGCCTCTGAGCAACGCCCTCGGCCTCCACTACCCTCCGTCTGAATGCATCCCTCTCTGCCATCAATTGGGCTACCTGTGGGTCTGGGGAAGGTACCTGTACCTATTCCTATGCCTGTGCCTATGCTTGTGTCTGAGCCTGAGCCTAAGCCAGTGCCAACTATGACTGTAGTTGTGCTATCACGCTCTATGCCTGACCTAGCTGACCTTTAATAGTCTACACCTAGGCCTGAAGAGTGGCTATCTATGTCTGCTGAGAAGAGGAGGACATCCTGATGATCGTCCATGGTCTACCCCCAGACCTAGGCCTCTGTACAATCGGCGCACTAGCTAGGTTGTCCATCCTCTGCCTCACTGCTCTCCCCTCCTCCATTCCATCATCTCCCCTATCATCCCCATCATTTGAGCTATCATCTATGCCATCCCCCTCCTCCTCTACACCCTCCTCCACCTACTCTCCACCAGCCACACCCTCTTATCTCTCCACCCCAAGTTGGTATACTACTGCGATAGGCCTTGGCTCATCGGGGCATGTAAACTGTGGGAACCGATGTGTATGAAAGTACTCTAAGTACTCATCTGACATCCCTGCATTTGTAATCTCTATTTTGTATGCCCATACCTCAGCCTGCAAGCCTGTGTACTCTGTATAGGCCACCTGGTATGTGATGCATTGGCCCCATCCAGGATCATCCTTGTGCCGCCCATAATGAGCAACGCCCTGTGGCATCCCTTGTGTGAATCCATACTGTCACTGAACCCGTAGTGCCAAAAATTGCTCAATAATGAATGGGGTGTGTCTTATCAGATATTGCAGTATGTAGACAAAGGGCATGTCCAAATGATCTGTGTCCTAAGGCTTGCAATCTACATATGACCTACATATCACTGCATCCACATCATCCAACACTTGTCGCCAGTACTCCAACTTGCCCAACTTGGGCTTGACAAGTGCACCTGAATATGCATATATGTATGGCCTGCCTGGTGGCCTTGTTCTGGCACATGCTGGTCTCATCACTGCAATATGCTCCCATGCCCAAATCTAGAGTAGTGTCACACCACTAGCCAAACTCGTTGACCCTTGGTAGACCACCTGATGTAGATCATGGTATAAATGAGCCAAAATACAACTCCCCTAGACATACCTCCATGGCTGAGTCACCATCCACTCCAACATCCTACCCCAACCAACTGAAAATCCCTTCGATCGATGGTCCAGTCCAAGGAATCCTCCAATAAATGTTGCCAACACAGCAACTAAGGCAGAATATCTACTAAAATCTACCCATGACACCCAATATCTTGATATGGACATGTCATTGCATATCCTCCTTAGTACATTTCTCCCTTCTATCTCCTTGTGGTCATAAACCACAAGGGCACCTACCACATGAATCCCTAGAATCGTGTACACATCCTCAAGTGTCACGGTCATCTCACTTGTCAACAAATGAAAGGTGTTATGATCTAAATGCCACCTCTCAGCCAGTGCAGTCAGCGGCCCTCTGTTGACTCGAATCCCTCGCGGGATGGTCAACAATGATCCCAATCCACAGGCACCTATCCACTGTACCTCTACATGAGTCAACTCTCCTATCTAATCCCAACATATCAAGAGCCGCTCTCTAATCTAGAGGTTGTCGAAAACCTCTTATTTTTGGTCATCACAAGGACAATTAATCAGACTCATACCAATGACTCATATCATGTGCTCTACATATCAAGTGACCCCTATCATTTACTATTTGGTTTTTATCATAGAAATCAAATTTATCAGACATTTACTCTTTGTTTTTCATTCATGGGAAGCAAAGTTATCAGTCAATCAATCAATCAATCAATCCATCTACTCTTTGTTTTCTATTTTTGGGAAACAAATTTATCAGTTAATCATCTCATTTCTACTCATATCAACATGATGCAAACACAAAAATTTATCTATTGACCAAAGAAGCAATTTACACCATCATTTTTTCATCATCAAATGCATTGCCAAAATTTTTCTAGAAGCGCTAAAGTTTCTCCTATATGTGCTAAGGTACCCCTTATATGAACTATCTCATTCTCCCAAAGTGCTAAACCACTGAATGCACTAATCTACACATCCTATGTGCTACTTCATACCCTAGATGTGCTAGTTCATCCCTATTGTTACCAATTCCTAGATGCATGACTCTATGCCCTAGATGCGCTAAAATTTTCTAGCCAGTTTTCAACCCTAAAAGTGCTACTCTACACTTCATATGCGCTAGAACAGTTGATTTTATCATAGACCTAAAAGCACTAAAGAACACCCTATATGCGCTAAAAAAACCTTCGTATGTGCTAAAACAAAACCACGGATGCGCTAAAACGTCATTTTTTTATCCTAAATCTGCAAAAAAAACTTTAAAAAATCAATCAAAATTGCAAAAATTTGAATCACAAAGGGTTAAATCGACTCATCGGTGGTCCATATGCGGCTGGTCTCTAAAATCAGTGGGCTCACTCGAATCTGTGTGTGTGATAGGGAATCAGCATCTTGCTCATTCGCTGTCAGAGCACGAATTTCACTATAGTAAAAGGGTGCAAATGACCTTCACTTTTACCCCTTTGACCTTATATGGGTCAATTAAGGAGGGTTTTTAGATGACATTTCTTTTATTTTTCACCAGGGGCATCTTTTACATCAATCATCGAGAGCTAAATCACTAAATCACCATCTGAATTTCCTCATCCATTCAAAACTCATATCATCATCCGTGATTTACCTCCCAAGGGGGCATCATTAGCATCAACATAAAAAATGTATCAAGGGTAAAAAGTTTATTTTCTTTGAAGCAATGCGTTTCACACATCACTTCAAACAGGGGAAAAATGTATATGCATAAATTTGTTCATGTCTATTCATTCCTGACATTTAATTAAATATTTATTATTTAATTAATTTTTATAAAGTCTTCTACGATGTAATTAAATTTAATCAATTTATTTATATTGTTCATTCATTTTCCTACTATAATCAAATAAATTTATTTTATTTGATTATTTCATATATCTACTTAATTAAATTGAATAAATACGTTTTATTTATTTAAGTTAATTATCATCTTTTTAATTTAATTAAATACTTTTATTTAATTAATTTCGTAACACATGTCATTCCTTGAAATTTAATTAAATATTTTATTTAATTAAAGATCTTCTGCTTTCTTCAAATCATAATTAGATATTTCATTTAATTATGAAATCTTCTGATTTCCTCAAAATCTTAATATTTATTTAATTAAGAAAAATCAACATGCGCTCATAAATAAATAATTGAATTGGATAATTCATTATTTATCTTCTCAGAATATTTCCATTTCTTTCTTCTAAAAAAGATGATTTTTAATCATCTCATCTTTTCTCTTCCATGAAAATGGAAAAATCTAGCTTTATTCGATTTCTTCTATTTTTCTCTTCAGTCTCATATATCTTAGACCATTCGATCTGTCAGGAATTATCATAGTCGTTGACCAACCCAGCCAATCAAAATCCTTGAAAATCTCTATAAATACATGTTCGAATCCAAGCATTGGTTACACATGAACGTATATGCAATTACGCTTGCATTCTTGCATTTTTAGCATTTCAGCAATATTCGTATCTTAGCATAATCTTGCATTTAACATAGTATGCATTTTTAAATCTCATTCTCTAGTAGCCTACTTCATTGAGCTTGGCATTCCAAAATCTGAGAGCAACTTGAGCAAATGAAACACTGGAGATAGAGAGCAATAAGATGACTTCAGAGAAGCTGCCATAAAATAGTTTGCTTACTTGTTTTTCTTTCAGTTTCTTTGATTTAATGTTTTATTGATTGTGTTTTGAATTGATTAGATTGACTATATTTTCATACACATATTTGTGATGTTACTATTTTGCTTTACATTTTTGTTCCCTTATCTTATGTGCTTCCTTTGTGATGGTGTGGTGCTCATGTGTTGTCCCTAGTGTGTGCACTAACATTACCATGGTTACATCTCATCATGTTCCACAAGCCACAACATCACATTTTTCATTCTTTCTTTTCTCTCCTTAGGACATCACATGCCTCTACGTTCATCACACACCATCCTACAGGGTTTTTATCATGTCAACTTTGATTTTCAAAAAAATAATTCAATGGCCAACAAATCTTTTCTCAAAAAAAAATTCAAAATACTTTTCAAAAATTGCATTCTTAATAAGGAACCCTAATGGAACATGTTTCCTTCATCATGGGTTCATAAAGAAAGAACTTGAAGAACTTCCCTCTAAGGAGGGAGAAATTTTTCCTATGAGAGGATCCTCGACCTTCCCCTTGCAAGGGGGAATTTTCTTCCTTTCAAATTCCTTGATGAAGTGAACATATTTTGAAAGGATTCCTTGATGTTGAATTGATTTATGATAAATACGCTTACACTTTCAAATAGTGTGTCCCTTGAGTAGACCCATCTTCCTTTGAAGGGTTCCCAAGGGAGCCCTTTCAAATCTCTTCCTTCAATTTCTCAACCATCTATGTGACTGTCTACTTGTTTTCCTATGTGGCTTCTCTTTGTTTTCTAACATGTTTTATCTACAAATTAAGATGTTGCTTTGTAGGTGTACCTATGAAGCTACTTTCTAGTTTGAATTTGTGGAGTACCCTTGCATCAGGCTTCCTTTAGGAGAGAGTACCTAAAGGGTACCTTCTTTGTAGGTCCAAGGGCCTATGAAGCACTTGCATCCTATGAGATTTATCCATCATTGGTTTGTGGGCCTTCGGTGTGCTTTGTTCAACTTTGTAGTTCTAAGTATCTACTAAGCCCTTTGTTTGAACCTCCTTGGGAGAGAGTACCTATAGAATTATTTTCCTACCCTACGCTTTTGAGCTCACCATATTGTGGTTTACTTCCTTGAAAATTTAGGTATACATTTCTAAACTCTTCAATCTACTTTATCGAACATTCATTGACACTCGTGCTCACTAAAGTGGGGGGAAAATGTATAGGAGTGAATTTAAACCCCTCTCCTAAATTCCCCTTTTACTCCCCCTACTTTAGAAAAATCAAACCAAACTAAGAAATTCCACATCACACATCTTCCATACATCCACTTGGAACTTGTCTTTTGCGTCAATGGGGGAATTTTTTTCAAGGATGCAAGTGTGGTGCGTGGACGTTTGCATGGAACATTGTCATCCCTAATAGATCCCTACCTCTAGAGTTTTTAGGAACATTACACTCCTCACCAGGGATAAAATGTAACACCTTTCTATCAACCAGCCAACCTGAAAGCAACTCTTTCCATCCCATTTTGAGCTTAAAATACATATTTTTCATGTTTATTTGATCCTCTACACACTAGCTTGATTTCTTTAGCATCTCTTGAGCAACCCAATCCGTCTTATACACATCTTGCTGCAATTTTTCCACCATTGGAGTTGTAACTTTGCATCCTAAGGGACTACTTCTTCATTATTGTGGCATCATAGACCTCACCAAGCTTGTAGCCTCCTTTACGTGCTTGAGAGCACCTTGATTGAGAAAGTGATATTATTTCATTTCTACATTTCCATAAAATTTCTATTTGATTTACATAGTGTGGTATTACTATGATTGTTTGGTATCCTTTCTATTGTTCTCTTTATCTCATTTTCTATCTCATGGATTTCTTTGTTATTTATGGAGGTGGAAACACCAATGTAGGAGTTTGATTGAGGAAAACCCCTATACAGACCCAACATTTTTTTCCCTTGGTTATGTGTAGGTGTATGTGTGCATGGAGCTTGCTGGCCAACTGAACTCTTAGTGAATTGAACTTTGTCACCTTCGATCTAGATGTCTTCTTTATCATCTTTGATGGAGCTTCCAAAATTGCTTGCTTTTAAGCTGGATGTAGACCCTATCTGCTTCATAAACCCTTGTCCCCATGTTTGAGTAAGGTTTTGGCTTATAAATCCTTTGAGTCTTATAACACTTCATGGACCTACTCTGCCAGTCACTAGTTTATTAAGTCTCTCTTAAAGCCACGTGCACATTCGTTTACCGACCCCTTTGCTTTAGAGTACCAATCACCCATTTTTTTTGTTCATTCCAAATTTTCCCTAAGTCTGAGTGATGAATATTTTCTAATGACTTAAGACTTAAGTAATTTTTCCTTAAGGGTTAAACATCATCAACCTAATGGGCCCCTTATTATTTCTAACCTCATTGTGTGTGCAAATTTTTGGATCCATGCGTAAGGGAAGCTATCTGGACTATACCCTGCTAGCTCGTGGGCTATAAATTCCTACATGTTATGGTGTGTGGGTTGCGGGGTATAAGGATGTGTGTCCTTGTACGATCATGGGGCCCATTCTCCACTACCATTACCACTACTTGAAAGATTGAATGGATGGTGTTGATCAAACACCCAAGATAATCTTTGTCATTCCCCAATAGCTTGTAGAGAGAAGTTGGAGGCTTGTTAAAATATGTGAGATCAACAATATCTCAACAAGTGGATTGGTCTACATAGTTTGTGATATGGGTAGAGCCTACTAATAGAGAAATTTCCATCTGAGGTGGGTTGATGCCATTGTCTGAAGGTGATTAATTAGCGAATAGCTAGAATTCAAAGACAATCAACTCAGTGCAAGCCATCTAATTTACCATCTTAGCAGAAGATTGATGGTGAATATTCAAAATAAATGGATAGGCACATGATAGTCATTTGGTCTTGCAACCAACAAACATTAATGACCAGCTTTCTACAAGAACGATTAAATTGATCATCATGCTTGTGGGGATTTAATTACTGGCAATCATGAAATATGATTTACAAATTTCCATGCATTTGGGAATCAAATGATGATGATACATATGCCAAAAAATTGTCACTATTTCGTGTGTGTGATTTTCTAAGTATTTATTGTTGTTGTCATCACACCACATAATAAATATAGCAGGAAATATCTACTAATTGTAGTTAGAATTTTTTTGAATTGAGATAGAGTGAGTCTAAGAGATCATCATAGTGAGAAGATGAGTAAGTCAGTAACTTCTATAGAGCTAGCAAGAAGGTCAACTTGATTGAGTTTGCAGAGGCTTGGCTCTAGTGTTCCAAAGCATGCTTCAGTTGTAGAAGATGGTGCTCCTGTTGAAAAGACCAAGAGTGCACCCACAAGGTGCAATAGGAGGCTATAATTCCAAAATGTTGTTGCTAAAAAAATGGAGGATAAAGGAAAGGAGTAGTTGCAATCCACTACCAGGACAAGCAAAAAAAAAGATATGGGTGTAGCTCCCTCAGATGCCAACATTTTCCCATCGACCTCAAAGAATACACCATCAAACAATGAGACAGAGATTGACTCTGGCTACCACTGATATCTCACAACTTTGGGTTGAATTCCTACCCCTAGTGAAGAGATATTGTATTTCCTTCCACTGGCTATAAGGACTCTAAGCAGATGGGATGGCATTGTGTTGCAAAAGGAAAAAGATGAGGAAGGAGCTAAGGTTTCCTCTCCTTCCCTTGCAATGATGCAAAGTGTGTGTGTGTATCATGGTGTGGATGATGGTAAGGGTAAAGTGGCTGGTTGGTAAGAAGATGTTGTGTGGGATGAAGAATTTTGGTTTTGATAAATTGCAGTGATGGTTCCTCTCTTCTTCAGTGTACGTGGTTGTTATTTTTGGATTTGATTTTGACTATGAACCTTTGTGATGATTTGGATGAATGGTTTGTTGTATACCTGGTGACAAAGGGAGATTTGGTGGTACTTTGCATTTCCCTATTAATGGTGGTTGTAGACTTCCTATCCCCAATTTTCAATGTGTTCTTACAAAATTATTATGTGGGAAATTTTGAAATGTAGGTGAAATTAAAGACGAAATGAAATTTTGTGTTATAATCACATTTGAGCCAATAGCTTGTTTGCTCCCTTGTCCTACAAAGGGGAATTTAGGGCTCATTTGTAGGGATTCTAAAAGTTTGGAGTAAGGTTCTTATTTGGGTAGAATATTAGGCATAAAGGGGAGAAAGTGAATAGAGCAGACAACTATTTTTGAGCTTTGTTGAACATATGTAATTATCTTAAATAGTTTTACATAAGTTACTGATATAGAAAACAAATGTATAATTCTGATACATGTGCTCTCCTAATGTAGATTTGTGTGAATTTTGAATGAAATTTCAATGATGGCATCATTCATCTTCAAATATTTGTTTGAATGTGTGTCTTTGTTTGTGCTTTGATTCAAGTAATCAATTAAAATGGTTAAATTGGGTCATAAATTTGTAGTTATTTACATAGGATTTGGTAAGAAGTCTTGTATTAGAAGTTGTGAGCTCCATAATGTAAAGTTATTGTGAGAGTAGTCCATTTCATCATATTTAAATTCATTTCCGTATTGTTGATCTTTGTATATACGATTGTGATGCCCTATGTAACAGGGAACTAGTCTATTTTTCAAATATTCATATAAAGAGTTCATCAATTTTCCATCTAGGGACTGACTTAAAATAGAATGAAAATTCATTTTAAATTTCTTAATCTTAAGGAATGTATATGTCAATAATCTTAAGGATACCTTTGTTTTGATGAATGGGTAGTAGTTTACTTAAAGATAAGCCAGTCTCATAGTAAATCATGTATAATTAGCCTTCATTAAAATTGATTAGTGAAAATGATGTTTTCTCTGAAATTTGAATCAAAATGAATAGAATAGGAACACCCTCCTTGGTCTCGCATAGCCTAAAGTGTAGAAGATCTCAATCTTTGACCAAATCTTGTTAGTTGGCCATTCATTGTGAGGGTCTTGAGTATAGGAATAGGATGTCCCTTAGAGATTACTTAGGTGCATTGGAAAACACCAAAAAATAGTGACTATGCTAGGGAATTCTCCTTCTCCAAACGCAGATACAAAATGTAGATTCAAAGGGTAAAGTGAACCTAAAGAACCCAGTAAGAAATTGGAGTGCAACAAAGATTGAAGGACCCGAATATGACTCTACTATGGAAGATAGCCCAAAACATGGAATACTTGTAAAGAAACTTCATCTTAACTTGAAGTGCAATCCTCTAGAAGGAGGTGGCGACTCTGACTCGAAGAACCTATTAAATCTTTCATCAATTGACCATATTTGTAACTCAAAAGGAAAAGGATAGTTACTCATTGTTAATTACCAAGTATTTTCATAAAGATTGAAGGGGTAGGATTGAATTATTGATAAATCAAGATGAATTTACCCACACTTTTGTAGGATTTTGTGGTTGTCATTAATGTCAACAATATTAGAATTGATGGATTGAAGGTTGTATATGTCGAGGATATTGAGAAAATTGTTAAAGAAAGAGTTGTAGGTTGACAATGTAATAGTGGTCATGAAGGTGTTTTGCTTAGTAAATTGATGATCAATCATTCTGGACTAAAGGGTTTATTGTTGAGTGTATCTAGTTTATCCACCAAAATTTTTAGAGGTCTGCGTGAATATTCAATTGTGTTATGAATAGGTGTGTTCTAACAGTTTTTTTGTGGCTTCAGTTAGTGTTCCTAATTGAAGTTGATGTGATTCTAGTAATTTCAATTGTTGTGGATGCCTCTTTGATGATTCTTGGTGCTTGTGGATGTTTCTAGATCATGCTCTATCTTTTTTTTATGTCTACATTGATCGGTGTGCTCGTGGTTGGTGATTTTTCTCTTGTTTGTTTGGGTTTATATGTTCTTGGCTGACATGGTGCTTGTAGCATGTTGTGGATCCTTGGAGATTAAAATTTGAATGTTTGGTGCACTTGAGGATAATTCTTCATTATATTGTGGCCGATGGTGTTTTATTTGAATTTAAATTTTACTTATAAATTTGGGTCGACATTGTGTATATGTTTTATATTTCATATTTTATTTTGGCTGATGAAGTTGTTGATGCAATTCCATGTTGTAGATATATAAGAATGGTTGTTTGTGAAAAAATAAAATGTGTGACTGAGTAGAGGAAGATAAAATGTGTGAATAGTGATCTAATCATTCAATTGTAGATTAGAGTGTGAAGAAGTTTGAGCAGAGTGTGAAGAAGTTTGAGTGAAGTGTGACGGAGTGTTTATGTGCTTAACCAAAATTGTAATCAAAATTTTCTAAAAGCTATTTTCCTATTTCATACCCTATGGATCTAATCCAAATTTTTGTAAGATATTGTGTCTTCTTTATGTAGTGAGCCCTCTTATATTTGAGCAATGAGCTCTAGGAAGTGTGCCTAATGCATGTGCATTCCCATTATTCTTCATTATAGTTTTAACAGGGTATAATATTGTGGACAGACATCCACCATGGCTTTTTCCCTAACAAGGCTTCCATGTAAAAATCTTGGTGTTCTCTATATTTCTGATGTGTTGATTGTCTGTGATTTATTGTTAATTCATTAGATCTGGGATTAAGTAAAGTTAAGTTTGAAAAGGTTAAATATTCTATGACAACTGATTCACCCCCCCTCTTAGTTGTTTCTCCTTTTTTTTCCAACAATTTCTATCAAAGCAGGTTCCTCTGAAGAATTTTAAAAGCTTGAGGTGATCTAAGATGGAATCATACAAGAAGGACAACCCTAGATTCGATGGAACAAAATACTCTTTGTGGAAATCCAAAATGGAATGTCATTTCAGGTGTATTGGTGAACCCTTCTAGAAGATTACAAAGAATAGATGTGTTATTCCTTAGAATGGTCCTTCAAATCCTAATGACATTAAAGAGGTGAGATTATCATCAGTGTTATTTAAGCTTTGTTGAGTGCTCTGATAGATTCGTAAATGACAAATGTGATGGATCTGAAGACAACTAATAAGATCTGGAAGAAGCTAGAGACCTTTTATGAAGGAGATGCACTTGTGAAGGTCACTAAGCTACAAATTTTGAAAGGAAAGTATGAAAATTTGAAGATGGGTAAAGATGGAAATATTTCTTCTTTTATGCAAAGAGTAAATGAACTTGTGATGATTAGATGTGTCAACGATACCTTGGATGAACAAGAAATTGTAGCTGAAGTGCTCATATCATTACCTCCCTCTTACAAATCAAAGGCTCATGCTATTGAAGAGCTCAAAATAGTGACAAATGTGACAAGAGATATGTTTATTGGTAAACTTGCTACCTTTGAGTTGAGTGAATTTGGTGATTCTACCCCCAAGACTAAATTTTCATTTAATGCCTTTGTATCTGGAAGAAACAAGCAAAGATATGATTCGGGAGAGAGTTCTAGAAAGACTTTCAAGTATGAGGAAGAGATGAAACAACTTGAAGATGAAGAAAGAGAGGTAGAAGATTTTGAAGCACTGATTGTAAAGAAAGAAGGCATAGGATAAGGTAAGTATAAAGGAAATATTCCTATTAAATGTTTCTCTTGTAGTAAAATAGGTCATTTTTATTCAAGGTGTCCTAAAAGAGTTCCTAGGTCTAATCCTAACAAACCTAGATTTCAAGAGAAATGCTATTATGTTGAAGAAGGTGTGACTAATGAATACTATGATAAAGAGAATGGAAATGAAGATGAATGGGTTTTCATTGCTATCAAGGAAAATGGTCTAGTGGCTACTGAATCTACTAAAGTTGAGAAAGCTCTTGTAGCCCAAATTGAAGAAAAGGATGAGTGGGTTATTGACAACAGATGCTCACATCATATGACTAGTGTTAAAAGAAAATTTGTAAGTCTAGAGAAATATGACAATGGGGTTGTAAGATTCATAGATAACAATGCTAGTGTGATTTGTGGCAAAGGATCTATTTTTCTTGGTGGTAAACATAACACTGATGATGTACTTTATGTTGAAGGCTTGAAGCATACCCTGTTGAGTGTTGGATAGATGGTGGAAAAGGGTTATGATCTTCAATTCAAAGATGGAAGATGCAGGATACAAAGACAAGAGGTAATATTTTTCACCTAAGTGTTGCTAATGTAAGTTGTTTAATTTTCCAAGTAGATGAAAGTTGGTTATGGCATAGGAGGTTGTGTCATGTGAATTTTGATAACATTGTCAAGGTAAGCTCCACTCAAGCAGTAAGAGATCTACCTAAGCTAGTGAAGCCCACTAACACAATATGCAAGGTGTGGTGCATGCTTTTGAAATCTGCAAAATACTAAGCTTCATACAAGGTTAATAAATCACAAATTTCTCAAGCATGACCCTATGAAATACTTTGCAAATGCTTTAAAAAATGCAACAAAGGATGAAATAAAACTAAAAGCATTATAAAAGCAACCACAAATTACCTATTCCATAGTGGATTGGTGTCACATGTGCTAGTGACCCTTTCCCAACCCTTGATCAATAGCTAAAATGATGATGTATTGCAATGGAGATGAAGAACAAGATTATTTCTCAAACCAAGAGAGTAACCTTGCATAAAATTGTGGATCCCATGAATGAAGATTAAGCCTTCTTTTATAGATTTTCTTGATGAGAGATTGGCCAAAATGGTGAATGTGGGACTAAAGATTCTCCAATGAGAAGATGACACTTGTCAAGTGGTGAGTGGTCAATGGTTGTGCAAGATTTGGGAAGAGTGCCCATGAGAGGGAGAATTTGAATTTGAATTTGCAATAAATTCTGAGAGGGGGACAAGAAAAACAACAATAAATGCAATGTTTGACTTGTCATGTTGAGGAAAAATCTTGGATTTAATAAATCAATAAATTGATTTATATGTGCAAGTGGCTAGATCTAGATAATGCAAGTGGGATGGGATTAACATTTAATCAGGGTTAGATTAAATAGATGATGATTATGCTGATTTAATGCTGATTAGGTGAGTTGACCTTTAGGATTTAAATATTTGATTTATTTAAATCAGAAAAGGATGAAATATGGATTTAATTAAATAAATGTTTGATCTATTTAATTAAAGTGATGATGTTTGATTTATTAAAAGGCTGATGATAATGTTTATTTGATAAATGACCTTAGGAAATGAGATTATTTAATGAATGGATGAAAGTGATGAATGGACCTAATGTGAGACCTAATTTGACTGAATTCGATCGAATGCATAATGTTAATTTTGCATGTCTACACAAGGAATGTTAGATGGGAAAATATACTAGAGTTTCTTTTCAGAGAAAACATCATCATTCTAATCGAGTATTGGAGCTAGTGCATATTGATCTATGTGGTCCCTTTAGAATTAGAAGTCTACAAGGAGAAAAGGTACTTTATACTACTTATTGATGATTACTCTAGGATAATATGGGTTGCTTTCTTAAGAGAAAAATGTGAAGCATTAGAGAAGTTCACAATTTTCAAAGCTATGGCAGAGAATGAGACAAGTTTTAAAATCAAATGCCTAAAGTAAACAGAGGTGGTGAGTTCACCTTCCAGGAGTTCAATTCTTTTTGTGAGGAGCATGGAATCAGAAGATAGTTATCTACTCCCCAAACCCCTCAACAGAATGGAGTTGTAGAGAGAAATAACATAAAAATTTTGGATGCTACTAGAACAATGATGATAGAAGGAAATGTGCCTCACATCTATTGGAGAGAAGTTGTAAAAACTATTGTGTACACTCTAAATCGGGTAAATGTCAATGGTATTTCTAGTAAGACTCCTTTTGAGCTATGGTTTGGTTATAATACTATTGTTAAATATTTCAAGATCTTTGGAAGCAAGTGTTATATTAAGAGATATGAGGACATAGGAAAGTTTGATGCAAGGAGCAATGGAGGAATCTTTCTAGGTTACTCTACTAAAAGCAAGGCTTACTGGTGCTATAATAGAAGATTGAGAAAAATGGTTGAAAGTAAAAATGTCAGAGTTAATGAGGACTCTACTAGGTCATCCAGATACTATGGATATGATGTAGATGACCTGCAAGATAGTACAAAAAAAGGGAATAATGCTTAGACATAGAATCAAGTTCAAATTGTTTTGGTAAATCAAGAAAGTCAAGAACAAGAGACAAGTGGAAGTGCAGAAGAAAGAATAGAAGAACCAAAAGTGAGAGAGAATCCTAAAATTCTAAGGTATGTAAAGCTAAACAATTCTAAAAATCAAATTATAGGAGACAAGAATAGAGGTGTGTAGACTAGAAGAAGGATTGCAAAAGAATATTGTCTGATTTCCAAGACTGAGCCTAACAATGTCAATGAAGCTTGTAATGATGAACACTGGATGGAAGCTATGAAGGAAGAACTGATGTAGATTGAAAAGAATGATACAAGAATTCCTTTTCCTAGACCTAAAGATAAAAATGTGATTGGTACTAAATGGGTCTTTTGAAATAAGCTGAAAGAACAAGGTGAAGTGATTTGGAATAAAGCAAGACTAGTATGTAAAGGGTATTCATAAATAGAAGGTATTAATTTTGAAGAAACCTTTTCCCTGTTGCCATAATTGAAGCTATAAGATTATTTCTTCCTTATGATGCATATAAGAACTACAAATTTTATCAAATGGATGTGAAGTCAACCTTTCTGAATGGTGAGTTAGAAGAAGAGGTATATGTTGAACAATCTGATGGATTTCAACTAACTGATAAGGAAGACATGGTCTGCCAATTGAAGAAAGCTTTGTATGGAATCAAGCAAGCCCCCAAAACCTAGTATGCTAGACTACATAAATACTTACTAAAGATTGGATTCAATAAAGGTACTGCTAACAACAACCTGTATTTTAAGTTGGATCATGATAAAGAGTTGACTATTGAAGTATTTGTTGATAACATTATTTTTGGAGGAGATGATGATCTATGTATGAAGTTCTTTGATGAAATGAAAAGTGAATTTGAAATGAGTATGATTGGAGAGATGAAGTTCTTCATAGGATTTCAAGTCACTCAGTTAGACAGTGGGATTTTGATATTCAGTCCAAATATGTGAGAGAATTGTTGAAGAAGTTTGGCATGGAAGACTCAAAGCTTGTTGGTACACCCATGGTAACCAGATGCAAGCTAACATAGAATGATGATTCTCTTAAGGAAAATCAAATAAGATATAGGTCAATGATTGGAAGATTTCTCTACTTAACTCAGACTAGACTAGACATCATGAATGTTGTGTGTATAGCTGCTAGATATCAAGCTAATCCAAAATAATCTCATGTGACTACTATAAAGAAAAAATTTATATACTTGAAAGAAAGAATTGATTTTGGGATTTGGTATCCTAAAGATGATGATCTTACCTTGAGTGCCTATACTAATGTGGATTGGGTAGGAGATGTAGATTATAGGAAAATCACAAGTGGTGGTGCCTTCTTCCTAGGGAAGAAATTGGTGCCTTGGTTGAGTAAAAAGAATAATTTCATATCCCTATCTACTATTGAGGTAGAATATATTGCTCTTGCAAATAATTGTACTCAATTGTTGTGGATGAAAAAAATGCTAAAAGATATAAAAGTAGCATATGATGAGGCTATTTCCATATACTGTGACAACTCAAGTGCAATAAACATATCAAAGAATCTCATGTTACACTTTAAGACCAAATATATATCAATCAAGTTTCACTTCCTAAGGGAGAAAGTGAGTGAGAAAGAAGTCAGACTAGAGTATGTGCCTACCAAAGAATAGATTGCATACATTTTCACCAAGTCATTTCTAAAGGATACTTTTGAGTATCTTAGAGGGATGCTAGGGGTGATTACCCCTCCTGATATGAACTAGAGATACATTTACTTGCATCAATCTGTGTGTTTCATAGCTATATTTTGATCTAGATTGATGTTTCTATGGCTGCTACTCAAGGAGAGTAGTCATATGTGCAGATATGTGGTTTATAGCTTGTATGTGGAAAGATAATGCTTATATTTACTAGTGATGTCAAAGGGGGAGAAGAGTCATGTGAAAATCTATGAATTATCTGGGGAGAAGAACCTTGTGGGGAGAAAATCATGTAGAAGAAGTTGAGGAAAAGAGTCAGAATTTGAGGGGGAGTAAGTGTTGTTCAAGATTTGTGTTGATGGTGTTTTTCACATCATGTGTTTCCATCAATGCCAAAGGCAAAGATTGTTGGATGATGTGGTTGTCATTGATGTCAACACTAGTAGAATTGATGTATTGAAGGTTGTATATGTTGAGGATATTGAGAAAATTGTTAAAGAAAGAGTTGCAGGTTGACACTGGAATAGTGAAGGTCATGAGGGTGTCTTGCTTAGTATGTTGATGATCAATCATTCTAGACTAAAGGGTTTATTTTTTACGGTATCTAGTTTATCCACTGAAAGTTTCTGAGGTCCACGTGAAGATTCAATCATGTTATGACTAGTTGTGTTTTGATAGTTTTGTGTGGCTTTAGTTAGTGTTCCTAACTAAATTTGATGTGATTCTAGTAATTTTAGTTGTTGTGGATGCCTCTCTAATGATTCTTGGTGCTTTTGGATGTTTCTAGATCATGCTCTATCTTTGTTGCATGTTTGTGTTGATTGGTGTGCTTGTGGTTAGTGATTTTCCTCTTGTGTGTTTGGGTTTGTATGTTCTTGGCCAACATGATGCTTGTAACATGTTGTGGATCCTTGGAGATTAAAATTTGAATGTTTGGCATGCTTGAGGATATTATTTTAAGTCTACATTATATTGTGGTTGATGGTTTTTGATTCACATTGAAAATTTACTTGTAAATTTTGGTTGACATTGTGTATATGTTTTATATTTCACATTTTATTTTGACCGATGAATTTGTTGATGTAATTCCATGTTTTGGATATATAAGAATGGTTTTTTGAGTGAAGTTAAAATGTGTGAGTGAGAAGAGGAAGAGAAAATGTGTGAATAGTGATCTAATCATTCAATTGTAGAGAAAAGTGTGAAGAAGTTTGAGTAGAGTGTGAAGAAGTTTGAGCGAAGTGTGGAGTGTTTATGTGCTTAACCAAAACTGTAATCGGGCTTTTGTAGAAGCTATTTTCTTAGTTCATACCCTACGGATCTAATCCAATTTTTTTTAAGATAGTGTGTCTTCTTTGGGCAGTGAGCTCTCTTGTATTTGAGCAGTGAGCTCTAGGAAGTGTGCCTGAATGCATGTGCATTCCCATTATTATTCATTATAGTTTTAATAAAGTATAATATTGTGGATTGACATCCACCGTGGTTTTTCCCCTAATAGGTTTTCCACATAAAAATCTTGGTGTTCTCTATTTTTTGATGTGTTTATTGTCTGTGATTTATTGTTAATTCATTAGATCTAAGATTAAGTAAAGTTAAGTTTGAAAAGTTTAAATATTTTGTGAGAACTGATTCACCCCCCCTTCTCAATTGTATGTCCTTTTTTTCCAAAAAATTGAGATGTAAATGATTCCCTAATTAGTGAATTGGAACTAAATGAGGGAATGTTAATAATATTTTATCATGCTTTGTGTATAAGCTACATTTCCATGTTATGATGAAAAAGGCACGTTAAATTGTTACATCTTAGACAACATTTGTAAGAAATACATATGCCAAGGTCTTGGGATCAAATATGTAAAAGGGATTGAAATAATGTTTCATAATTGTTGGGTATATTCTCAATTCCTTCTTAAGAATTAGAAGTAAGTTGTCAATTCATGCCACCTAATATAAATATGGAAAATAGTAATGCAAGGTGAACAATCATTGTCTCACCAAGGCAACTTCAGTACTGATAGGTACAAGGCTATTAGCTTTGACAATATTTTTGGTTACCCAAATATGGTACCACTCATGGTTAGGGAAAAACTACCAAAATTCACCAATGACAAGTCAAAATCAACAAGCAAGCATGTACAAGAATTTGTTGATGTGATGGGTGATTATAAAATAGACCCTAAAGATGTGGTTATGAAGTTATTTTTTCAATCCTTGAAAGGAGATGTGGGAGATTGGTTCTCCTTTCTATCTGTTTCCTCCATACACTATTGGAACGAACTTAGGGTGGCCTTCATGGACCAATTTGGTGAAAGGATAAACCCAAGTGTTGCAAGAAATAATTTCATGGAGATTTCTAAGGATAAATGGGAATTGGTCCCTCCTTTCAACCTTAGATTTTCCAAGGTCATAAGAGAAATCCCTAAGCATATGAGGCCAAATGATGTAGAGTGTTCAGTCATATATTTGGGAGAATTTGATAGTACAATGAAATTTTTGTTGAGAGATAAAGAACTTGCCACTTTGTAGCAAGCTTACCAAGAGGATATGAATATCAAGAATAATTTGAAATACTCAATCATGAGAGGACCTATGATTTCCAACAATAGTTTTAGTGATAATCAAGTTATTGAACCAAGTAGATCAGAAGGTAAAAGGTTTTGCCAAGAAAGGGATCTCATAGATGTTATATTTTTTGTACTCCCAAGAGATGCAAAACATGAGCAAGCATCAACCTCACATCAACCAAGGATAGGAAGGTCTAATTTAATTTTTTGTATCAAGAAGTTGTATGAAATAAAGAGATATGCAAATGAGTCACCATATGACTTTTTTTCAAGATTATTGGATGCTTTGATGGAGATATCTAAGAGCTTCAGGCCTAGTGATTTAATGTGTATTAATTTGTTTTGTGAGGCTTATATATCAAGATCAAGCCAGTGGTCTAAGGATCAAAAGCCTCATAGCCTAGACTAAGTAGTAGATTGGATAAACACTACAAAAGAAATTGAGAGTGGTCATTTTCCCCTAGTTGTTTCCAAGAATATGGGCAATAATTGCCATAGTGAGGAAAATCAAAGACTAAGGTTGAAAGACCAAAGAGAAGCATCAAAGTCTGAGAAATTGACTATTGAATGTTGTTATTTTGTAAGCAACATAGAAGCAAGTGCAAGTAATAGTGATGAAGATGAAGAGACAAAGTGTGGAAACAAGGAGGTGGTACCTAATTATCTTCCTTGGGATATCAAATTTTGTGAGAAAACAAACGAGGTAGTAGTTGAAACCTCACAAATTGATTCAACTAGCACTTATCATGCACTAGTTAATGAGGGGAATACACTTGGATCCAATGATATGGCACAAATGAGGGATCAAAGTGATCAGGTCGAAATTGGATTGTATTCAATTGAATATGATTCTTCTTATGAAGTGGAGATAGAATATATTAATAGCCTTGAGGGTGTGTGTTTCCTAGATAGTGAGTAGTATTATTCATGTGAAGAATTCTCTGAGTGTGGATCAATTATTGTGAATGCAAATGATGAAGAGGATGTGGAGAATGTTTCTCTCTGTTCTTCAAGTGATTACACTAATGTTGAATGCATTGATGATCAAGACTATTGAAATTATGATAATGAGAAAGATGAGATACATCCAATTACCATGAAGGTATGGTAAAATCCTTTATTTGATGAATCTATGTTGGATGTTGAGGTTACAAGTGACAATTCATATTGGTATAGGAGCAATCCTAATTTTGAAGATAACCCTAATGAGTACTTAGAAAGTATTACTAGTGAAGGTGCAATGGATGAAACAAACAAGATTCAACAGTGATAGAAGTGTTGGAAACTTTTCCTTTGAAAATTTCATCCCTAACTTGTTGATTCCTCAACTAAATGAGGTATGTGAAGACGCAAACATTATTGAAACAATCTATCCACATATCACTAAGCAACTTGTGCTTGATAAATATCAGGAGGATGCCTCAAATATGTTAGAATCTAAATGTGCCAATGGCTCTCATGATAAATATTTTCATGACCATGATATCAATTTTCAGTGTAGCATGGATATCCAAAAGAATGTGGATGATTGTATTAACTTTCCTATGGTGACATGTTGTGTACCTAAAAAAGATAACTGAAGAGTCAGCTATTCATGTTACACATGATGAATGCATGAATACTCAAGCAACATTGGTTTTTGTTGGAGAGAAAGAATTATTTGATGATTCTACAGAGTATGAAAAAATCGTGGAACTATTTCATCCATGTCAGGAGCAGTCCAAAGGAATAGATGACCAAGGGAATGATACAAGTCAATATGAAGCTACAGTGGAATTCTTTGTAGATACTCCTTTTCTTATAGACTTTATAATGGGACTTCTTTCATCTCATCAAGACAAAACTTGTGACAAATGGATGGAAGATATGCTTGATTATGATTTTCCTTTTCCTGATCCTTTAATAAACTGGCCAAGTCTAGGCCAGAGTGTTTATGAGGCTTTCAAATTTGATGAGAAAATGGAATATGATTTTACACTTCATGACAATGTGGAGTATGAGGGTTTCATCTTCTCATTCCAGTTGATGAACCTCTATTAGGAACATATAAATATGGCAATACTACTTTAAATTTCATGGGCAGTGCTAACTGTGAGGCTACTAGTGGTATGGAATTGCACAATGTCCATATCGACCCATTGCTAGTAAAAAAAGACAAAGTCTTTGACAGAGGAAAGAATTGTCCTTAAAATCTTGTAATGTGTATTTTGTAAATAGTGTGCATAGGTTGGTTTGGTGTATCTGCTTTCTGTTGTGTCTATTTTCCTTGTTTGGGTAAGCTCTTGGGTCTTGGTCTTCTACCCTGGTTTTCCTTAACCTAAGATTCATATTCTCGCTATACCCACTAGGGGTATACATCCCCAAGCATGAGCCACTGATGGACCTTCTGAAATTTCCTACTTTTAAGTTGCTTGTAGACCCTTTCTACTTCATAAACCCTTGTCCCCATGTGTGAGTAGGGTTTTGGCTTATAAATCCTTTTAGTCTTATAATGCTTAGTTGACCTGCTCTGCCAGTCACTAGTTTATTAAGTCTCTCTTCAAGCCATAGTGCACATTTGTTCATAGGCCCCTTCGGTTTAGAGTATCGGTCGCTCATTTTTTTGGTTCATTCCAATTTTTTCCTAAGTCTAAGCGATGAATATTTGCTAATGAATTAAGAATTAAGTCATTTATTCTTAAGGGTTAAACATCGTCAGCCTAATGGGCCCCTTATTATTTCTAACCTTGTTGTGTGTGTAGATTTTGGGATCCATGCATAAGGGAAGCAATCTAGATCGTACCTCACCAGCTTGCAGGCTTTAAATTCTTGCAAGTTACGGTGTGCAAGGTGTGCAGTATAAGGACATGTGTCCTTATATGATTGTGGGGCCCTATCTCCACTACCATGTCCACTACTTGAAAGATTGAATGGATGGTGTTGATCAAACTTCCTAGGTACTCTCTATCATTCCCTACTAGCTTGCAGGGAGAAGCTGGAGACTTGTTAAAAGTTGTGAGATCTCGACACGTGGATTGATCTACGTAGTTTGTGATATGGGTAGAGCCCACTAATAGATAAATTACCATCTGAGGTTGGTTGATGCCATTGGATGAAGGTGATTAATCAACAAATAGCTAGAATTCAAAGATGGTCAACTCAGTGCAAGCCATCTGATTTACCATCTTAGCAGAAGATCAATGACAAATATTCAAAATAAATGGATAGGCATGTGATATCCATTTGTGCTTGCAACCAACACACATTAATGGCCAAGTTTTTGTAGGAACAATGAAATTGATCTCCGTGCATGTGGAGATTTAATTACTAGCAATCATGAAATATGATTTACTAGCTATTTCACACGTGTGATTTTCTAAGTATTGATTGTTGTTGCCATCACACCACATGATAAATATAGCAGGAAATAACCACTAATTGTAGTTATAAATTTTCCAAATTGAGATAGAGTGAGTCTAAGAGATCATCATAGTAAGAAGATGAGTAAGTTAGTAACTTCTGTGGAGCTAGCAAGAAGGTAAGCTTGATTGAGTTCACAGAGGCCTAGCTCTAGTGTTCTAGAGCATGCTTTAGCTATAGAAGATGGTGCTCCTACTAACAAGCCCAAGAGTGCACCCACAAGGTGTACTAGGAGGATACAATTCTAGAATGTTGTTGCTAAAAAGATAGAGGATAAAGGAAAGGACCAGTTGCAAAGTAGTTGCAATCCACTACTAGGACAAGCAAAAAAATAAGATATGGGCGTGGCTCCCTCAGATGCCAAAATTTTCCCATCGACCTCATAGATAGGTTGTCAGACAATGAAATGGAGATAGACTTTCGCTATCGCTAGTATCTTGCAACTTTGGGTCAAAATCCTACCCCTGATGAAGAGATATTGTATGTCCCTCCACTCGTTGTTAGGACTCTGAGTGGATGAGATGGCATTGTGCTACAAAAGGAAAAAGATAAGGAAGGAGTTGAGGCTTCCTCTCCTTCCCTTGCAATGATGTGAAGTGGGAGCATGTATTGTGGTGTGGGTGCTGGTAAGGGTAAGGTGGTTGGTCAATAAAAAAGTGCCATGTGGGGTGAAGAATATTGGTTTTGATAAATTGTAGTGATGGTTCCTCTCTTCTTCGATGTACATGGCTATTATTTTTGGGTTTGATGCTGACTATGCACCTTTGTGATGATGTGGCTATATGGTTCATTGCATACATTACATACCTGGTGACAAAGGGAGTCTTGGTGGTACTTTGCATTTCCCTTTTAATCATAGTTGCAGACTTCATATCCCCAGTTTTCAATGTGTTCTTGTAGAATTATTACGTGGGGAATTTTGAAATGTAGGTGAAATTAAAGATGAAATGAAATTTTGTGTTGAAATTGCATTTGAGTCGGTAGCTCATTTTCTCCCTTGTTCTATAAAGGGGAATTTAGGGCTCATTTGTGGGAATTCTGAAAGTTTAGAGTCGGGTGCTTATCTAGGTAGATTATTAGACATAAAGGGGAGAAAGTGAATAGAAAGACAATTTGGTTTGAGCTCTAATGAACATATGTAATTATCTTAAATAGTTTTATAGAAATGAATGATATAGAAAACAAATGTATAATTCTGATACATGTTCTCTTCTGATGTAGATTTGTGTGAATTTTGAATGAAATGTCAATGATGTCATCATTCATCTTCAAATATTTGTTTGAATGTATGTCTTGTTTGTGATTTGATTCAAGTAATCGATTGAAATGCTTAAATGGGGTCATAAATTTGTAGTTACTTATAGAGGATTTGATAAGAATTCATGTATTATAAGTTTTGAGCTCCATAATGCAAAGTTATTGTGAGAGTGGTTCATTTCATCAGATTTAAAATCATATTTTTGTTTCTAATCTTTGTATATGTGACTCTGATGCCCTATGTAACAAGGTACTAGTCTATTCATATAAAGAGTTCATCAATTTTCCATCCAGGGACTGACTTAAAATCAAAATGAAAATTCATTTTAAATTTCTTAATCTTAAGGCATGTATATGTCAATAATCTTGGGGATACCTTTGTTTTGATGAATGGGCAGCAGTTTAATTAAAGATAAGCCAGTCTCATAGTAACTCATCCATAATTACCCTTCATTAAAATTGATCTATGAAAATGATGTGTTCTATGAAGTTTGAATCAAAATGAACATAGTAGGAACACCCTCCTTGGTCTCACAAAGCCTAATGTGTAGAAGATCTTAGTCTTTGACCGAATCTTGTTAGTTGGACATTCATTGTGAGGGTCTTGAGTATAGGAATAGGTTGTCCCTTAGAGATTCCTTAGGTGCATTGGAAAACACCAACAATCTTCATAGTTCTTTCTAACATTCTTCTTTTTATCATTTTTTTTAGCATGTTAAAAATCATTGAATAGACTATTAGTAGGCTTTCTAGTACTTTGTATTTTACTTTTGCATTTTTTGTCCATACAAATTCCAGCAACTCAAAGAGATGTGAGCACACTATGTTGTCAGCCCTAACCCATGGTGTTGTCCTTGGGAAGAGAGTATTCAGACGTATGGTTCAGGCTCCTAAAATCAGCTCATTTAGTTATATTCTAGCATTTAGATTAGTAGAGTGACAAAATTACTTGAGAGTGATCTTCATTCTTTTTCCTTGACCTAAACACTCACTCAGATTGAGGTAAGTTAGGATAGTCCTCTTCTCTTGGTTGTCTATGACCTGGAGCCTTGGTGTGGTTGGTCCCCCTACTTTACAAGATCTTATTAAGGTCATAGCTTCCAAATGTATTCTTCTACTAAGAGAATCAACCACTCTATTTTCCTTCCCCTTTATATACTTGATTCCAAAGGGTACTCACTATGGAATTATAACCACCTCCTTGTCCATGCATTGAGGTTTAGTTTAGTGGAAAGGTATCTCAATCCCAAATGATCCATTTTGAGCTAAAACGACTTTCCCACTAGATATGTCCAAATTTGTAAGGCATGCACTATAGCTTCTAATTCTAAATCATGTGGTGCACAATTCATTTGGTGATACTTTACCTTTCTTGATTTGTATGATACCACTTTCCTTTCTTACATTAACACTACTCCTAAACTATCTCCTAAAGTATTCTTGATCATTAAGAATTGATGATTTAGATTAGGTATAGTCAACATTGGGGCTATCATGAGTTTCTCCTTTAAGATTTGGAAAGCTTGTTCAAAATTCTTGGTACACTAAAAGCATTTTCCTTTATTTTTGGGTGAAGTTATTGGGGCTGCAATTTGATAGAATCCTTTCACATATTTTATATAATATCCCAATAGGCCCATCAAGCTTCGTACCTCCATCACACTTTGGGATGTTGGCCATTCCATAATTTCTCATATATTTTTGGGATCTATAAAGACTCCTTTAGCTAAAATAATGTGACCTCGGTAGTGTACCCTATCCCAATAAAATGAGAACTTGGATAGCTTTCTAAAAATATTCTTCTCACTCAAATGCTATAAGACTATCCTCAAGTTTTGGTCATGCTCTTCAATAAACTTGGAATAAATAGAAATTTCATCAATAAATATTAAGAAAAATTCATCCAAATGATCTTGAAACACATTGTTCATAGGATTCATGAAGGTTTTGGGTGCATTGGTCAATCCAACTAGTACAATGGTGAACTCGTAGTGCCCATACCGAGTTTGGAAAGTATTCTTCAAGATGTCCTCTTCTTTTATTCTCAACTAGTGATAACTAGATCTAAGATCTATTTTTTAGAACACTATTGCTCCCTTCATTTGATCAAATAGTTCATCGATCCTCAAAAGTAGATATCAATTCTTGATGTCTGCCTTATTCAACATCTGATAATCAATACACAGATGTAAGGTTCCATCATTATTCTTCACAAAGATAATAGGTGCCCCCCAAGGTGGCACACTAGGTTTAATGAGCCCTTTACTCAATAGCTCCTATAATTAGGATTTCAATTCATAAAGCTTGGTGGTGGTCATCTTGTACAAGTTCTTAGAATGAGGCTAGGCTCCAAGTACTAGGTCAATAGAGAAATCAAATTCTTGCTTTGGAGGCATTTTAGTGAGATATTCAACAAACACATCTCAAAATTCCCTAAGAATAGGGTAATCATCTAGGTATGGCTTCTCATTGTTTGGATCACTGACATGTACAACATATATGGCATAACCATTCCTTCGAGCTATTGAATAGTTTGGATAACTAAGAGGGGGGTGAATTAGTTATTATAAAACAATTTCCTTGAATTAACTTAATCTAGAGCAAACTTAAATCAATTAGATAATAATCTAATAGATATGAACATGAAAGCACATAACAACACCATGAACAATGAACACCAAAATTTATGTGGAAACCAAAGAAGGGAAAAACCACAAAAAATTATAATTCTCAATTATAGAACATTGATTAAGGTGACACCAGTTAAGGTTAATTTTACAAGGGCTCACTGCCAAAGTGCTCACTATGGGTAAGGCTCACTGCTAGTGGGCTCACTGCCCGACTATTATAGCCAAAGACTAAAAAGGCTCACTACCGAAAGAAAAAGGCTCACTACCAACAAATAAGGGCTCACTACCATAAGACTGATGAAAGGGAATCCACCACTAAAATAACTATCACCAATAATGACACTGGATAGAATCTCACTATTTTCTACCTTTGGTCGTATACTTTCACATACTTCACAATGTTTGGATTTTCAAATTCACATTCATCACACTTTATTTCATTGAATAGAATCAAATTTTACTTATACCATTCCATCCCTTCATAATCTCCTATGTTATCCAAACACAATTTGAATTAGGTCACCACAAAACATTCCCTTGATGGAAAGGAATGAAATGTGTACCATACACAACCTCCTCACTCAAATCAACACACTACATATTTACCATAATATCCATAACCAAAGAATAGAATATACATGTTACAATGCAAACAATGTTTTTGGACATGTTAGCCAATTTCCAAATTGGTTCGAACCCATAAGTGTGTATCTCATTATGTTACAAAATTAATGGGACCAGAACAAGCACGACCAAAGATAGATCATCACAACGCAACATCTAGAGCACACCAATCTAGATCATAGAAGCATCAAAACCGAACCTTAATCAATCATCCAAGATATGTTGACATAAATGATGACCATTAATGAAAACAATCAACAACATCACATTCCAACAATATCCCCCTTTTTCATTGATGGCAACATTTATCAAGAACAAACCAAACAACTCAACGTCAACATCAACAACATCAAGGACTTCTTTTCTTCTCCCACTTTGACATCAAGGACAAATGGAACAAACTCCCCCTAAAAAACTTACTCTACTCCCCCTATGAGGAATCATCCCAACATTGATCTATATAAGAGTAGCATATAATGCAAAGGACCAATACAGGCTGTGGTGCAAATTACTGAAGACTAGGAGGGGGTAGAACCCCTCACTTCTGTCAGAGATACTCAAAAGTATCTTTTCTCAATGGTTTTGTAAAAATTTCTACAATCTGCTCTTTTGTAGGTACTTATTCAAGTCTTATCTCATTGTCCAATACCTTCTCTCTCAAGAAATGATATTTAATGGATATATGTTTCATTCTAGAGCGTTGTACTAGATTCTTGGAAATGTTTGTTGCACTAGTATTATCACACATAATTGAGATCGATTCATCAAATGATATGCCAATGTCCTTCAATGTTTTCTTCAGCCATAGTACCTGAGTGCAACATGAGGATGTTGCAACATATTCAGCTTCAGCAATAGATAAAGATACAAAATCTTTTTTCTTACTTGGCCAAGCAACCAACTAGGAGCGAAGGAAATAAGCTCCACCACTTGTGATCCATATTTTATCAAAACACCTGACCCAATTAGCATCAGTATAAGTTGTCAAAGTGAAATATGAATCCCTTGGATACCATAACCCCATATATTTTGTACCCTTAAAATATCTAAAAATTCTTTTTACTACAACAAAATGTGATTCCTTTGGTTCTTGCTAAAATCTAGCTACTAAACAAACAACATACATAATGTCTGGTCTAGTGCTAGCCAAATATAATAATCCTCCAATCATTGACCTATACATACTTGCATCAAATTTAGGTGAGTCTTCTTTTTCAACTTACATCCAGTAATAATAGGTGCAAAAACTGGTTTGGAGTTCTCCAATCATAAATTCTTCAATAATTCTTTGGTATTCTAGGATTGAGAGATGAAATTCATTTGTTCTTCTGATTTACTTGTAATCCAAGGAATAAATTTAACTCACCTATCATACACATTTTGAATTCCTTCTACATTTGATTAGAAAATTTTCTACACATATCATCATTTCCTCCAAAAATTATGTCATCAACATAAACCACAACAATCAACATTTGATCTGAGTGAATTCTATAGTATAAATTACTATCAGTAGATCCCTTTTGAAATCCTTGTCTAATGAAGTACTTGTCTAATCTACCATACCAGGCTCTAGGTGCCTGCTTCAATCTGTATAAATCTTTCTTCAACCTACAAACAACATCCAAGTTACTTTCAGTCTCAAATCCCTCTGGTTTCTCAATGTAGACTTCTTCCTTTAGTTCTCCATTCAAGAATGTAGATTTTACATCCATTTGATAGACTTTGAAATCCTTAAAAGCTGCAAAATCTAAGAACATCTAGATCACTTCTATTGATGATAATTGCAGCTTCAGATGATTCCCTCGACCTATTAAATTAAATGATAGCTTGCAGCTATTTTAATTTATATGTTGTCATGTGAAGAGGCACTTCACTTCATTTAATTGTTTATCATGTCTTGGCTGACTTGATAATTGAATTATTTAATTTGTAATTTATTCTCCTTGTGGCCGACCTTGTTCTTGAAGAGGTGCGACCTCTCCCAAGCAATGTATAAATACAAGATCATTTGTTCTCGTTTGAACATCAAGCAAGTTCGATTCATTCCTATATTCAAGTGCGAATTTCATCTTAGAGCAGATTGCAATTTCCTTCAAGAGCAGGTCGAAGATTTTCCAAGAGCAGATTTCGATATATAAGGAGAGCAGATTGTAATCTGTATTTTGCATCTAGAGTTGGTGCTCTTACTTGGCCTTGAATTCGGCCTTATTGTACAAGACAGTGTTGATTCTTGAATAATATATAAGTGATATATTGTTGCTGGGTTTTTCTCCCTCAAGAGGAGGGTTTTCCCAGGGTATTTTCTGTGTTATTGTGGCTGATTTTTGAATTAATTTTCTGTGCATATAATCTGATCATAAATTTAACATGGTATCAGAGCGGGTTTGAGAGGATCGTGATCAGATTTGTTCCTAAACAGTGATACTATATTCTCTTCTTCATATTTCTTTGTTCATTTTCTACATTAGTCAAGATGGTGAACAGGTTTGAAGATTGAGGATAGACTCGAGGGAGCATCAAACTTCACATCATGGAGATTTAGGATCATGCTTACCTTGTGTGAAAATGACTTGGGTGAGTTTGTGGAGTCCAGTGTTCCTGAACCTGAGGAGGAAGAAGAGAAGTTGCAATGGGTGAAGAAAGATATTAAGGCAATGAAGATATTGGTTGATTCCGTTAAGGATCGTATTGTTCCTATCGTCTCTAAGTTGAAGACAGCAATAGACATGTTCAAAACATTGAAAGAAATGTACGAAATCAACAATACCAGCCGAGCACTTGCACTAAAGCAACAACTACACCATGTGAAGATGGCGAAAGGAGAATCAGTGATTGCATACTTCATGAGGATTTCAGATTTGAGAGATCAGCTCTCGACAATTGGGCATATGGTTGATGACAAAGACTTGACTATGCTTGCTCTCAATGGTCTACCTTTGTCTTGGGAATCCTTATATTAGGGGGAATGGAGTACAAGATCAAAATTGCCTAAGTTTGATCGTCTCAGGTCAGATTGCATTCAAGAAGAATCCAGGTTGGTGGCAAGAGGCATTGGTCAGAGTTCAAAGAATGAAGACATTCATGTTCTCGCCTCCCATGCTTCAAAGAAGAAAGGAAAAGATGGAAGGAAAGGATTCTTCAAGAGGAATCGAGATAAGGGAAATGATGATGCACCTCCCTCCAAGAAGAAAAGAGACATGTCCAAGATTCAATGCTTTAGGTGTAAGTTTGGGCACTTTGCTAAGCATTGTCCAACTAGACCTAAGCAGCAAGCCACAGTTGCAGATGTTGATGATGCCTCTCCACAGAAGGATTCATGTGAGTACTTGTTCTATTCAGCTCTATCAAGCAATGTACCTACAAACACCAACACTTGGCTGATCGACAGTGGTGCTTCTCAACACATCACTGGATTTAAGAAGCACTTATCAAGTTTAATGGAGAAAGAATTTTCTGAACAAGTCATTATCGGAGATGATGCTGGCTATTCCGTGAAAGGGATTGGAACCTCTACTCTACATTTGGATTCTAGCATCACACTTCAGTTGAGAGATGTTCTGTATGTTCCAGGAATCAAGCGCAATCTTATTTCTATTTCAGCCCTAGAAGATGAAGGATATCAAGTTGCCTTCTCCAAAGGCAAATGTCTTGTGTGGATGGAAAATTCCAGTTTCAAGGAAGCTCAAGTAATTGGTGTTAGACATGAAAGCCTCTATACGCTATGTACGCGTCCTCTTCAAGCATTAGTTCATGATTCTTCAAGTCTATGTGATCTATGGCATCGAAGATTGGCG
>VDFB02179234.1:70426820-70442418 GCA_007258455.2 Sequoia sempervirens
CGATCTCAACTGTTCGTTGATCTTTCAATCATGGCCTGTTGTTCAAATTATCAATTTTCTATAAATTGATTTGTCATTCTTCATTCCAATCTCTCTCAAAATTGAAATCTCTTTTCAAATCTTGCAAGCACTTAATCTTTAATCTTCGATATTTTTCTAATCATTATCTTAGGCTATACTTACATGAAATTACAAAAAATCTGAGGGCAATTATACTACACAGGCAAAATGGAGAAGGGCAATCGAGATGAATCATGGAACTACGTTTGAAAATTGGTGAGATTGTTCTAGTTTTAATTACGTTTTTACTTTCCCATGTTCTTTGTTGCTTAATGAATGAATTTGAATTTTAGATTTTAGTATTGCATTGCATTGTTTAAGCTGTTCCTTGTGCATCTTCCATGGCGTTACACATTCAAATCCACATGAATCCAATGAACCCTTAATATGCTAGAATAATTTTTCATGAAAGAAAATTAAAAAAATTTAATTGAATCAACTCCATACACAAGGGAACACTAGATTTATGTGGAAAAATCAAGATGGGAAAAACCATGGTGAGTATTATCTCACAATATAAAGTAATATCAACACCGAATATAATAGGTCACACTACCCAAAGGAAAGAAAGGATCATTTCCAAAGTCTCACTACCAAAATAGAAAAGAATATACAAAAGAGTGTTACAATGAGAAATTCATCTCAAAGCAATAAAAAATCCACCACAACATCAAAAAACCTTCACAATATTTCTAAAGAATTGTAGGCACCTTATGCTCACTAAATTTAGTAATATAACACATGAAAGATCACACTACACTACAAAAATTCAAGCCCTACAACTCTACACTTCACATCATTCACATCTTTGACATCTATCTTATCATCCCTCAGCAATTCAACTCATATTTATATCATCTTCAAACTCAAACACATTATCCAAGGTTGGCTATGAACCTCAATTGTGTAAATTCAAATTAGGTTGGCACCAAAATATTCCCATGATGGAAAGGAATGAAGGAGTACCACAACACACCTTAGCTAGGATATAAATCCACTCATATGCACCACACCATGCTTCCACAAATATCAAATCAACTTTGTAATTATTGCAAACACCAAAGGTTAGTTGAACCTATGTTAACACCATTAAAACTTAAGTACATGCTTCCTTAAATACAAATCTGACTCATGGACACCACATAAAACTTGAACACAATCTAGAATACTCCACAAACACCCTAACATCCAAATTCCTTTGTAACAACTCTCACTTGAAGAATGTACACACCCAGTACACTCAAACAACTCTGCCATTTAACTTAAGAAAATTAATTCCAAAGCACCAAACAATGAACAAATTCATCTAGAAAATGATACACACACTATTAAAAATCTTCCATAGATGCAAGAGTTGAAACCACTTTGTAGTGAATTGCGGAGAAAAAACATTTCTCCTAGACACCTCTGCAATATACAATTCACACACTAGTGAACACAACTTCGTCTACATAATGATCCAACACACCAAATTCTAAATGCAACACCTTTGAATACCTCTGATCAAAATATCCAAACTACACAAAATTATATTCAACCCAAAAGAACTGTGGAAAAAAACCAAAACACTACTCTACAACATAGAACACCACTATAACACATTGTTTCCTCTTTTTATTCAATTTTATCAAAAGCACTTGGAAAAAAAGCACTAGAGACATATCATCAACATCTTTAGTAATTCCTCATCACCACTAATCCAAATACATGGAAACTCAACCATAAATCCATAAACAAAAGCTTATCAAATCAACATTACAATTTGACACCAGTAGCTTATTAATGACAACATATTGAAACTAATCAAAGCATCATCAGAGACAACAACAACAACAACTCAAAACCAACTACACACTCTTTTTCAAGAAACTCCTTCTCATACAATTGAAATCAATGAAAATAACAAAGCATGTTGGCATCAATGACAACACCAACTACACATACTTGCAATAGCTTGTGGAAGATAATTTTGCGAGATAGTTTGGTCTAGTAATGTTTATTTTGATGAAAAATTAGTTGGGTTTCTACTAGTGTTTTTGGGTATAGAGCACTAGTTTTTGGGTTCACATTAGTCCACGAATGAACATTTTACTCTATAGTTCTAGCACAAAACTTTTTGTCAGGGGGAGTGTAGGATCACATGGGTCCAAAAAATGGTGATAAGACAAAAATGTGGTTGATGACTTTTTTTATCTAAATTTCATGAAATGAAAAGGGTTTATTGATAAAATTGTTATCTTTCCAAAAATATGAGATATTCCCTATTTGGAATTAAATATATTATTATTATTTATTTTACACATATATTCTAACTAAAGTCCTAACTGATAAGCTAATTGAAAAACATCTATAATTCTTAAATGATTTCACATATTTTGAATCTGAAAGATGCAACACATTCTATTCTTCCCATACTATAGGATTAAAAAAAAAAAAATCATAAATTTTTGACCAAGTTATGGTGGTTAGACAAACAAGTTTTAACATTTTTAAATTTTTTTAATAAAAATATTCAAAACTAATTATTTACTTACAAAAAATTACAAAAAAAAATGTGGCACATCTAGGCATGTGTCCTCTACTTATATTGAATGTTTCAAATAAAAATATTATTCTTTTCTTGTACCTAGGTTGGTTAGACATACATAGTCTCCTTTTAATTTTTTCCAAAAAAATTTAGTACTACTGCATTGAAATTTCAAATTTTCACCAAATAGATTTACATTTTTCCAGAAAAGAAATAGTATCTTAGATAATACATTTAATTTTCTACAAATTCTATTGCATATTTTTTAAATTATGTTAATAACTTATTCAAATTTTAATGCCAACTTTCCAAACTCTATTTTTCTAAATTTTCATTGCCACTTAAGGGCCTAGTTTGGACCCCCATGATCCTACACTGACCCTTGGAAGAAGCATACAATTCCAAATTCTATCATTTTTTGACCTCTAGTTTGAAATTTATGGATAACAGAAGGTTGTCCTAGAAAATTACAAGCATTACCTATATAGTGCATGTAAATAGGAGAGTTCACACTTCTCCACAAATAGGATTTTTTCTTTATGGATTTAAGGAGATATTGATAGATGTCAATAGTGTGAATTCCAATTGGCATGATGTTTTGAGGTACACATGTCCAAATATTGGTATATAGTTGAATATTTTTTTATTAGGTATTCTATAGTACCAACCTAATATATGTGAAGGAATGCAAACATTAAATAAGTATTGTAGAGTTATGTGAGAGGTATTGTAGGTCCATCCTAACCTATTTCAATTTTTTTAAGGATTAGATCTTTATGTGATGCATGTGTGGAAGGATTTGAGTTGACAAGTTATATATTGTATATCTTGTATGTTACATGCATCTAGTTAGGATAACCTAATTGATGTTATGCTTCAAGTGGATACATAGGCAAGATTATTTCCAGTGTTTTGAAGAGAGTGTGACATGAGTGACATGTAAGTGATGTGAATGATGTGAATATTATTAGACTAGTGTGAATTTACATTGTGAATATTGAGTTGAATATTAGGTGGTATGAATGCATAGGAATGCATAGTGTTAGATCAAAATCAAATAAAGTGTATAATTCCAATTTATTGAGATTCATTGGAACTATAATTTATGCATATGATAGATGAAATTGTAATAGTTCAAACTATATTTCAATCCACAATCTCTCTTCTACCTTTTTCTCTCAGTGGGTAAAGAGTCAACTTAGGTAGTGAGTCCACCTACAATGAGTACTTTTGTAAATATACTATAATTGGTATAATATATTGTGAGGTAATCCTCACCATTTTTCCCCCATTTTAGGATTGCCATGTAAAAAATCCTGGTGTTCATATGTTATGTGATGTTTTTGATGTTTCATGCTTTATATCATTTACTACAATTGGATTTGCTAAGTGGATTGAATGTTTAAATTTTTTAAAGGTTTTAAAGAATACTGATTCACCCTCCCTCTCCATATTCTAGATGTTCAATAATTTTTCATAAAGCTAATTAGTGTTGATATAGAGTGAACGAAAGGAATATTAGTCAGAATAATGCCACTTGTTACAATTGCAATAGGCCTGGACATATTTCTAAGTTTTGTAGAAGCAAAAATATGAGGAAGGATAATTCGATAAAGAGGAATGAACTATTGTAAAAGACTGATACTATAGAAACAAAGAAGGATATGGAAATGATTTGGAGAAAGAAGGAAGAGACATAGGTTAAGGATGAATTTGTACTAGCATCCGGTGCAAATTTTACCTCTGGAAACTAAGTTGAGAGCTTTGGCTCAGGGGGAGCTTAATGGAAATATTTTATCCCTTTCCAAAGAAAATGGTATTGATACCTCATCATGAAGATATGTGATGTATATCAAAATGTTTGATCTATTAGAAAAGATTATGGAAGAAAATATGATAATACCAAAGTTTTTGGAAAATTAAAAGTTGACTATGCATACCAATAAAGGGTTGCCAGATTTATTGTTTGAAACATTCAATACAAAATTAGGTCATATTGGAAGGGTTATAAAGATATTTCACTCAGGAAAAATCATTTACAAAAATCATTTGAGAAGGAGTAGATTAGTGGAGTGATCAAGGCAATCTAAAATTGATGCATTGAAACCCTAGTTTAGCAAGCAAAAGAAAAGGTATTTACAATCTTTGTTTTTCCATAGTTTCATAGAGAACCTTTTTGAAATCAATTTGAATTCATTTTCCATGGCTACACCAAGAAGAATAGAGATTACTAAGAAGCCACAACCTAGATTCAAGAAATACCCTTGAAATATCAATAGAAGATGAATCGTTAGGAATTTTTTGCATGTTTTGTATGGGGTTTTTCCAATAGAAGATATAAGGATTTACATTCATGGAAATATGGAAGAATATGATCACAACAAGCTAGGAGATATGTGGGAAAATTTACTAGAGATAATTTTTCCCTAAAACCAAAATACCAAAACCTAGTCATGAACAAAACTTGATGTATGGCAATGGTTTCCAAATTTTTTCTTTGATTATAAATGGGTTAGGGGTATGTGCGTGAGAATCATGATGGGCCAAAAAGTGGCAATATGTTGGGTATGTGGTGATGACTATTTTTTACCCAAAATTGATGAAACGAAAAGGGTTTTTAAAGGAGATTCTCAGCTTTCCATTGATATAATTTATGCTTTACTTTGAATTTAATAAGTAATTATTATTCATTTTCTATTGAAATTAAGACTAAAGTCCGATTGATGGTGATTGAAAAACATCTATAGCTTTCAAGCGGTATCATTTTTTTGAATCCAAAATCGTCACATTCTATGATTCCCATAATATAGGATTAAAAATAAAAATTGAATTTCATGAAGTTTTGACCAAGTTAAGGTGGTGGACATACGAAGTTTTATATTTTTAAAAATTTGTAATAAAAAATTCATAATTAATTATTTACTTGGAAAAAAAAAAAAATATGCATTACATCAGGGCATGAGTCCTACTTATATATAAAATATTATAAAAAATATTATCATTTTATTTTGGTTAGGGTGGACAAACAGACACAAACTTTTTTTTTCCTTGAAATTTAAGTACCATTGCATTGAAATTTCAAATTTTCACCAAATAGATTTTTTATTTTTTAAATCTAGTAGTTTAGAAACTACATTCAATTTGCTACATATTCTATTCTTACATATTTTTGAAATAATATGGATAACTTATTCAAATTTTTATGTCAAGTTGCTTAACTCATTTTCTAAATTTTTGCCATTTAAGGGCCTGTTTTTCCATGATGATCCTACACATACCCTTAGGATTGAACTAATTATAATTCATGATAATTTTGTTTGGACTAACATGCTTGGAATGATAAAAAAAAGAGGTGATTAGAGAGGTTATAGGTCTATGCTCCACTGAACCTATTCCTACATTGAAATCAATCAAGAATGAAGTTGTAATGGAACTAATGAGTGCAAAATATGATAAGAGAGCTCCAATAGTAAATCATGTTAGAAATATATCTATGAGGCATGAAACAATATTGATTGGTTGTAAAATCTATTTCACAAATATAGAAAAATTTGTATCTTCCACCACAATCAATGTGGCATATTAAGTGGTTGAAAAGGGGATTGATTATGATATTTGTGAAATTTTAAGACAAATGATGGACAATTTAAAGAAAACAAAGTAGAAGAAATATGCATTTAAGTATGGAACCTCAGTTGTGTGTTTTCTCTTTTATTCCTAAAGGAACTTCTTAGAACTAAGGGTGTGAAATGGTTGCAAGGAAGACTAGTAGCTCATCAAATTACAAACTTTATGAGACATCTTGGTGATGCAAAGGTGAAAGATGATTCTCTTGTTTCTTTCTTTGTAGTTTTAAAAAAGAGGATGCATGAAAGAGATAGAATTCCTAGGAAAATAGTAGAAAATATCAAAATGACATCACATTCCTAGTGTCAATAGATGAGTGCATGATGGAAGTAGTAGAACCAAGGATAGTATGGATCCTTGCATTGGGAAATGAGATCAATGAATAGGAAATTAGTGGTTTGGCTAATGTTTTGTTAAAAATTCATAAAGACACCACCAAAGCAAGTTATGGACCCTATGAAGGAAAATCTATGGAGGTGCATATGGAGCAAAAAAAATCATAGATTAAGAAGAAGGTTGAGAAAATCATTGACAAGTATGCAAGGGAAATGGACATCTCAAAGGAACAAGTGTAGCAAGCAAGAGAAAAGGATAAGAGATAATCAAGTGTTACAAGATATTCAAGAAGCATAAGAAGATCTAGTAGAAAACTACCATCCCTCCTATCCAAATAGCCTTTGAGACTATGCCTTTTGTTGGAGAAAAGAGGAAAAAAATTGCTAGTCCTCCATTAAAGAAGAAATCCCCTCTGATTGTGTAGACTACAAGATTTGAGAAGAAGAAAACCACTAAAACAACACCACTTGTAACCCCTCCCAAGAAAAGAAAAAATAAAAAATGTAGTAATAGAAAATGATATAAGTGAATGTAGAAGAAGTAGAAGTGGCAAAAGAATGAAAATAGTTGGTCTGCAAAAGGAGAAGTGAAGCTTCACAAGGTGAAGGAAGTGTTAAAATGAGAAGATTTGACATCATTGGCATAGACAATGAAGAAGAGATAGAGGAAGAAAAGAAGAAATGTGTAGTTCAAATGAGGGAGAAGAAGAAAGAAGCCACCAAGAAGGTTTCATTGAAGAAGAGAGTAGAAACAATCTAGATGAAGACTTCAGATGAGAGAAAAGAAAATAAATAAAAAGAACTAGTAGGATCTCACTCTCCAACTAAATTAGAATCATTATTCAATAAAATTTTGGAGTATGAGATGTTAGGAAATATTGTAGCTTTGTACAATGAGGAAAATGAGGTGGATAAGGCCACCATTGTTGAGGCAATTATTAAGTACATTATTGTTTTAGAAGTGGATATGAAGAAGATTGAGAAATAAATTCCTACAAAGCTTTGGTTTTTTTTTTGTGAAAAGAAGACAAGAAGTAATTAAAGAAGGTAGGATAAAATAATATGCATTTGAGAAAGTTGGTGCTTCTATGTTTGAGGAAAAAGAGCCACATTGGCTATACTATACACCAAAAAAATTAGGGCGAAGAAAAGAGTAACTACCCTTATTGGTAGAGATAAAAATGAATTTGAAAAGTTGTAGAAGGAAATAGTTGGTAAATTTCAGATATTGCACAAAAATATGTTATGACTTTAGAGGACACTACTGCATAAGTTACTACAAGAGAAGAAGCTCAAGACATTGATGCTCAAAATGAGCATAGAATAGATGAAGAGCACATTCAAGATAATTTCCCTTTGGTATTGAAAGAATTAGCTCAGGGAGATGAAGAAGCAAAGAAAAATGTTGAAGGAGAAATAGTTATCGATGAGGAAGCAACAAAGGAAGGAACATCCACTCCTCCAATACCTAACATAAATGTTACTCCTTTGGTTAACAAAAAGAATACTATAGAGGAAGAGAATTAAAATAAGGATGACGATGAAGAAAATTCTAATGTAGAGAAATAAGAATATATTAAAAGGAAGATAAAAATAGTAAACTTTGAAAAGATTGAGGAAAAGGACTTGAAGGGAAAAGTTGTGGAAATTACAAAGACTTTTGGTGAATCCTCCAACTCCTGTGGAGATTCCTTGAAGAATCTACTAAGTATGCAACTCAATTTCCAACCCATTGTGTCATCACAATTGCTATAACTGCTAATACAATAGGGAAATGTAGATCTAGACAATATTTTCCCCTCCACAAGCTAGTGTTAGGAGATGTATTTGATGCATCTTCCTAGAAGTAGATCATTAAAACACATCAAAAGAGTAGAGAACTAATGAAATAAGTAGTAAAGGAATTACAAGAGGCCATACCTAGTGCAAACATTGACATATCACTTTATGCTATAGAAAATTTAAAGTTATTAATTGATTATTTTAAAGAGTATACCTCTAGTCTTAGGGGTGAAGTGGAGAAAGAAGTTGAAAAGAAGATAAATGATAAAAATATGTTGGAGATTACTAAGAAATGTTCTCTTGCACATAAAAAGTTTCAAGAAAATTGGATGGATGCACAAGGGTGTGTAGATGAGGCAAAGACTCTTTATCAATATGGCATGAAGTGGCCCAGAGCCACACAAAGCATTAGGAAAAAAATGAACTCCATTGAGTCCTAGATTAACATTTCCTCATATGCATATGATCTAGAACTTGACCTAGTTTGAGATACAAGAAATTTCATAGAATATTTGCATAAGAAATTCTTTTGGTTACAAACCTAGAAAGAGCACATCATTTTGTAGTTTAGAGAGATAAGGGACTTGGTAAATATTAAATTCATACATGTTTCAAGAGCCCTTTTGAGTATTACCAAAGCAACATAGATGAATCCTATACCTAGCACTTTGGAAGAAGGAGAAGAGTTGTTGATGGAGTTTTAAAAATAATGCAGATTGGTTGGGATAGCCAAGAAGGCATTGGAAGAATGTAAGTAGGCATGGTAAGCCCATGTGCAAAAGTTACAAGAGTCAACCTATAACATGCCAAACAAATATTTATCAAATTAATTAATTTGATATTATGAATATAAATTAAAGATAGAAATTTTGTAGCTATTTTCCATCATAGCATTTCATGTCCAAGAGTAAAATTATATAAATATATATTCATTTACAAATGTCTATATCTAATATAAATAGTTTGACTTGGCATTCAATCGCCACATAGTCAATTCAATAATTAAATCAATGATAAGAGTACATTAAATAAGATAGAATTCCATTGTAATTCCTCTTTTAAGGCTCACCTCCATTGGTGGATGAGAACAAGTTTCAGGTGCTTTTCCACCCAACCACAAATCTATGATTCCCTAAAATTCTTTTGTCCATTGAAGAATAATCGACCCTACAGAAAACACTTAGCAAGAGATACAATATGCAAGGTGGAATTTGATGCATGCCTAACCACATGCATTTCTATCTACTATTAGAACATGCAAGTTACTTGTTAGGTAAAGATAGAGAGAGTAAATAAATAAATCAGTCCATTCCACAAAATGACTGTAAAGCTTATCCAAGCTCATGATGTAAATGCAACTTAAAAATAGATTTTGGAAAAGAAAAATCTACACTCTTTGGTACCCATCTTGGAAGGTAACTTTCCATAATTAAAGGGGTATCCCTACCTTCTAGACCATCTACCAATATCATATATTCATGTTCTACAGTCTATCTAGTACTTTCGTATCATTTCATCACATTCCATTTCAACATAAAAGTAATCAATATATTTCTATAGTATCCATATAGTCATTCATCAAGTAACTATATTTCCTTAAGATTCACATTTTCACATAATTACTATTCCTTTTCTACAATTTTGTTCTTTTGTAAATGAAATTAAGAAAAAATAATCTAGAAAGTAGTTATGAATAAATAAGAAGGTATACTGCATGTATGTGTACATGCGTAAATAATAATTTTATGTTTGTACACATATATGCCTAATAAAAATAGTTTGGATTATATATATACATTCCTAAGATTAAAGTATAAATTCCATTCTACATGTAGTTTTCCACATTCATAGAAACAACATTTATATCATATGTACAATTTAGGTTTTACAATAACCATCATATTTAATCAATAACATGAGAATAATCTTTTCAATATTTTCAAATATTAACACAAAAAAAGAAGTTCCAACTATAATGATACAAGGTCATTTGTATAACAAGAAGTTAATTTCAGAGATAAATTTGGGTACTATGATTTATTTATTTCCTTCATTAGTTTAACTTGATTGGTGAAAGCAATCGATATCCTATATTAATTATATTCTAAAAAGACATTGCTATTTAGTGTAATCATGTCATTTAAGTATCAATTAAGATTGATAATGAGCTGGTTTAAAATTCAAAGTCATCCCTTTTTCTTTCCTAAGAAATTTTTCAATCTATCTATATTCAATGTTTATCATAGCAACCATATGTCATTCAATTTTATTCATTGTTTAATCTTTTTATTTAAACCAGAACATTGAGATAACATACATTCTTTTCATCAAATAAAATTGCACTTATGTGTATACATAACAAGAAAATAAGGGTTAATGAGAATGTTATCATTAATTGATAAACATGCTATCAACTTACATCCACTTCTTAATGTTTAAAGGCATTGTCCTCCCCATAATCGAGACACCATATATTCAAGTGAAAAATAGAGTATAATTATCATTCAAATCTATGAAGACTAAAACATAGGATCGATTGTGCATATACATACATACATACATATATGCATATATACACCTCAATTTATGATAAGGAAGTCCAACTTTAAGCCACAAGGGGTCCTTACATCCTAGGCCTATTAAGGCCTAAACATTGGTGGCAACATAGTGATATAACAACAAGCATTATCATTTGATGAAAAACATTAATAACACATTCAACCAATAGTTATTTTGGAACGATGGTCTCGTTCCTATCTTTTAATCCAAACGATGCATGATGGTTTTATGATAAGGAAGTAATAGAATGACTATGAAATCATTCTCCATTAAGCATTTACCAATATTGTGATACATGCATTACATGGTTCAATAAAATCACACTCCACTAAGTTTAAATACAAAACAAAAATCATCATTTGAAAGCATGCACTATGGCTGGGTGATAGTATCATCCACTAATCTTATACAAAGGATAGATGATAGGATCATTCTCGGAAACCTTTGTGCCTCAATGATCCCTATCATTTGGCCCCAAATTATAGAGTTCTCACTTTGAATGTAATAGTCGTTTGGCTAGAGATATTAAGGAAAACAACATTTAACATAAACAAAGAACATTTTTTAGTATTCTAACAATAGAGAACCATAACCAATCCTCGCATAAATAGAGGATAAATAAATAAATAACTCTCAGGTTGGTCTACCCGATTACAGATACTCGAGCTAACCCTTGCTCATGCATTATGATGGAATAATATTGTGGAGATTGTAGAATGGTAGTTTCATCCCCAAATCATGGCTAATAGGGGAGAAATTCATGGGTTAAACCCAATGCCAGAGCCCCAGGTACTCAACAATACATACATAATAAGGTAAAAGAACAAATAATTTGATGCTCAATATGCTTAAATCGATACACATAAAGGAAATTCACTCAATATATTGATGCAAGCATCTAAAAAAGCTTTGAGAATACCTCTAAGTCTACAAAATTTGTGCTTTTTTCCTAATGCGAATATGGTAACAAATCTTCCTTCCTTCGTGCCTTACTCTTGGGTCATCCTTTTTCCTTAATCTCTACTCTCTTCTAGATTGCTCACTACCTCTCACCATTGATTTTTTTTTCTAAATATGGAGGTGGCCTTAATTCTCCACACCTCTAATTCTTATCTACCCTCCCTATTTTTAGAGAATAATTTCATTCTTTTTCCATATGGGAGGGTTTAGCCTTATTCATTTATTAAGGGGTTATGAATGATAATTTTCATCATTTTCTTCCATATAGTCTCATAAGGACTTTTTCAAACAACATAATTCATCATTAGTAAAACCCTTTATAATATATTTTTATATATATGTATATATATATATTTACATATATATATATCCCTATATGAATAAATTCACAAACATATATTTCTATTTCTTGTACCAAGAACTTATTTTCAAATATATTAAAAGATCAAATGATTAAATTGTTCTTCTTATAAGAATTATGTATAATCAAATGTATTTCCAACACCACTATGAAATTAGCTTGAATAGAAAAGGTTAGACAAGTGATTCAATAAATTCATTTCTTTCATAAGATTACCTATTTAATCATTTATGATATCTTACAAGAAAAATGATATCTATCAATTGCAAGAAAAATGTAGATTTTATGGTCTACTATGGTGTGTGTGTTTCTAGATTCTAATTTTGCTTGCCATTCCTCATCTAGCTAAGAATTCCTACTTCAACCATATTCTCACTCTTCAATCTACTCCTGCATACACACTCTTTCACTTTCCAATTTCATTACTAACAGTTAATTGATAATTATTACAAAATATTTATTTTAATTCATAAAGTTAAAAAGGTATTAATTCTTTTCCAAATTTCATTGCATTTATCAAATTTCATAAACAAAAGCAGATAAATTTCATTTTTTTCAATTATTTCAATTAACTTAAAATTATTAAATTCAAGTAAAGAAATTGAGATTTGACATCCATCCCCACTAGGAAGAGACATCATCCTGATGTCTAATTAAACAAAATTGAATAACATATGTCCATTTCAACATCAAATCATACTATTATCAAGTGAAAACATCATATCATACAAATCCAAAATATTAAGCAACAATAAATAGTGAATCATCAATAGTCTATATAAGAAATCAAATGAGGAAAGGAGCATTCTATTTCATCTACATCCTCCCATGTGATACTATCCTCAAAATATTGGTCCCATTGCACCTTATATTGAACAATGTCTCTATTTTTCAACTTGACATTGCATCTATCCAAAATTCTAATGGGCTCCACCAACACCACTCCTAGATCCTCCACTTGTTAAGAATGCCAATAAAGTATATGGGATGCATCTAGATGGTATGGCTTAAACAAAGAAACATGAAACACATTATGGAATCAAGCTAGAGCAAGGAGTAGAGCAAGACAATATGGAACTAGGTTGATCAATTTAAATATGTCAAATGGACCGACATATCTCAGAGCTATCTTGGAAGATTTCCCCAAGGTAATAGAGATCTTATGTGGCTTTACTCTTAAAAATACCTTATGATGCAGGGGAATTTTTCTTTGTTTCTGACATTTTATGTTTGTTTGGTTAATGTTGTTATATTAATATTCTTTTCCTTTGTTACTATTGATTGTTTTGTTTGTTTGGAGAATCATTTTGGTTAAGATCCAAATCAAACCTTCATTGAGGTATTTTAGTGGATGGTTGGAGCATCAAATAAGGTTGTTGAAGGAACCATCACTGGTAGATAATGATGTCCAATTCTGGTTTGTGTTTAGAGTTGAAGCGATAGAAATGAGGGAGAAATAGATCGTTGTTCCTCATTGGGAAATATCTTTTGTTTGAATCAAATTCATTACTATCCCTTAATGTTAAACTATGTTGACAACTATTGACTATCACTAGTAGCAGATGGAGAGAATGTTGTAATCTATGTAATGAAATTGATGAGCAATTGATCATTGGGTTTTTCCTTGAGTTTTCTTTGTTCTTGGTTGCACTCAAACTCTGGAGTTAGAGAAACTAGTGAACAATAATTAAATTCCAATAAAGTGATTTGGTTGCATTTTATCTTTGTTATAAACTGTCACTGAGTTTCCTCATTGAATGAAGAGTTTCTTGTAAACAATTGTTGTTGAATTTTCTTACCTCAATGACTATTTGTCACCACCTTATTCCATATTGCAAACTATCTTAAGGTTCTATTATTTTTAGCATAACTCTTTTTCCTATTTGCTAATTCCTTTAGTCTACCCTTGATAAGTCTCATTTTCTCTTCCATATACTTTAACATTTTAGGACCCACTATGATCCTATCATCCAATCCATCCCAACTAATGGGAGTATGACACTTTTTCCCACAAATAGCCTTGAAAGGTGCCATACCTAAGGATGCATGATGAGAGTTGTTATAAGAGAATTATAACAATGGTAGATATTCTTCCCATTTATATTGATGGTCCATATAGTACATGAAAATGAGATTTTCTACTACCTAATTCACTCTCTCGGTTTGACAATTAGCCTAAGCATGATAGGCCAAAATGAAATTTAACTTGGTACCCAAAGCTACATTCAAATTTTTCTATAACCTTGATGTCACCCAAGTATCTCTATCAGATATGATGGTCTTCGGTACTCCATGCAAGAAAAAGATCTCTTGTACAAAGCTATTGGCTAAGGTCAATGATACATCCTTTAGATTCCCTAAAATAAAATGTGCCACCTTAGTCAAGTTATTGAATACTACTAGGATGACATCATGCATGTTATTACTTAAAGGTAACCCATGTACAAATTCCATGTTGATCACTTGCTATTTGTACTTAGGTATATCATGAGGATAAAGGATCCCTACTAGATGCATGTTCTCAACCTTGACTCACTAGCACTCCAAGTAGCTACCTAATTATTCCACTACATCCTTCTTAAGCTTTGGCTAACAATATAAATATTTTAACTTTGTGATCATTTTAGTAGCTTTGGGTGTCCTAAATATGGTGCATTATGGACTTCTTCTAGGACCAACTTCCTAGATCTCCATAATCTAGAATATGCATCCACCTTTGATAACTTAAGATACCATCTGATTCAAACTCATACCCATAAAATTGGTGGACTCACTAATTATCTTCTAGAGCCTTCTTTACCCTCTCATAGTGATCATCTCCATGCAAGTGTTGCATCACCTACTCCCTTAGATTAGATCTATATAAGAGTGAATTTTCACCCCTCTTGTAAATTCACCTTTTACACCCCTTACGTTAGAAAAATTGAACCCAACTAAGAAATTACACATCACCCATCTGCCATGCATCCACTTGGCACTTGTCTTTTGTGTCAGTGGGGGAATATTTTTTGGGGACATGAGTGTGACATGTAGACATCTACGTGGTGTTCTATCATACCTGGTAGATTCCTTCCTCTAGAGTTTGCAAGGATATTACACTCCCCATTGGGGATGAAATTTAATGCCTCTTTGTCAACTAGTCAGCCCTAAAAATGTCTCTTACCCTCCCATTTTGATCTTAAAATGCATATATTACATGTTCATTCGATCCTCTACAAACTAGCTTGATTTCTTTAGCATCTCTTGAGCAACTCAATCCATCTTCTACACATATTGTTACACTTTTTCCACCATTGGAGTTGTAGCTTGGCATCCCAAGGGACTTCTTCTTCATTACTGTGGAAGCATAGACCTCACCAAGCTTGTAGCCTCCTTACATACTTGAGA
>VDFB02179234.1:70442518-70513133 GCA_007258455.2 Sequoia sempervirens
TCTCCTATGGAAGATGCCCAAGATTAGTTTTCATATTTGTTAGTATGTTATATCTCTTCATGGAATGAGTTTATGGCAGTATTCATAGAATAGTTTGGTAAGAGAATTGATCCAAGTTCAATGAGAAAAAAACTTATGAACATCCATAAGCAAGAAGATGAGTTGGTTCCTACATTTAATCTCATATTTTCAAAGGAAATAAGGGAAATTCTTGTAAATATAAGACCAAATAACACATTGTTATTTTTTTACCTCATTGCATTTGATAAGGAAATGAGATATCTATTAAGAGATAAAGATCCTACAACACTTCATCATGCATATCAAATTTCCATGGATATTGAAAACAATTTAAAATATTCAATGATCAAGGGATACATGGCTGCAAGTGTTGCTTATGCTAACACACCTCATGCAAATGGAATTGATGCAGTCAAGTTAGGAGGGTCCAATGAAGGACTATCCAACCTTGTAGCCTAATCCATAACTCCATCATCATAAAAGATATGCAACAAAAGATAACAACTAATCAATAGAAAGATAAAACACATGAATCAAGATATATCCTGGGAAAACCAAGTATCAGAGAAAAACCCAACCTTTAAAGCTCATTGTTCATATAGTATACTTAAAAAAAAATTACACATGCCTCAAGGGATTTATAGATTCTAGGTCATAGCCCAAGGACTACAAAATATTTATACATAAACATTCTTCCATTATATGATTATGCTAATTCTCAACTTTCTTCTCTACAACTACTACTCTTTGCTCTACCTTCTTCTCTATTCTACTCCTTTTTTAGATAAAAACCCTTCTTCATTTTGCTTCATAATTGCATGTTATAGATCACCTACTTTGTAACAATCCTCTATCTTCCATTTATATCCTCCACAAGCCTTCTAATCATTATCAAGTCAGACTAATTGCAATGACTAGTTATGAAACGTGTAGACATAGATAGGTCAGGCGTAAACACAAGGCATTGCTCTACAAATATGTAGAACTTCATGTGGATCCCCATGAAGGTCGGATAGGTCCTATAATTAATTGAATAATGTTCCTTTAGGATCTACAATTCAAGGATTTTCACCACAAGTTGATTAAACTTCATTGAAAAGTGTCAGATCTGCTATGTGAAAATAGGTAAGAACATGAAATCTTCTAATAGCAATATCTCTCTAGAATCAAACCCAAATGCTCTAAATTTTGGATATGTTGTAGATGACTGTGTCTAGATTCCACTTCCATCTTTGCAGCCTCTAATATTCAAATGCAATAAATGTGATATTCTCCAAGGTCACCCTCTTAGTACTCTGCAACTAAATATTCATTGTCCCAACTGATTTGAATGCTTCCAAATACTCCTGCATCAGACTCTTGGGATTATTTGAAAAGTGAGCCTCTTCATTTTGGTTTGTATTATTTAAATTCAATGTTGTCTCTTTGAATTTAATTGGTGATCTATCCATAGGTGCTCACAATTTCCTCAAGGTTAGTAGTTTGTTCAAGCTCGCCCTTCAAAACTGCCTCAAGTGTGATCTAGATTCAATACTCTTCTTGCAAGCCTTGCACTACCTCAATGATCAGTGGTTTGAGAAAGTATTCTCCATAAGTTGCCTCAAGTTCTTCATGTTGTTAAGGTCTAGGTTCGGTAGTCTACTTGCAAGCCTTGCATTGCCTCAATGATCAACGGTCTTAGCAAGTCTTCTCCAAAAGTTTTCTCAAGATCAATGTCTACTTCAATCAATTAAGAATTAATTGATACATACTTGTATCCTCTAGAAAAATCATGTAACTTCCTTGATTCATCAATACAATTTTTGAATTTCCTCTACAATATTTTCTAATATTTGGTTCTATATGCATTTCCTTCACACAAATATTAAAATATTATAGTTTCTTCTCTACAAATATTGTTCCTATACTATATTGTTCTTTGTCTCTTTATCCTCCTTTACTTCTCTCTAGTAGAATATCCTATCATTTCCTCTTTCTCTACAATTTAGAATTCCTTTTCCTATTATGCTTCACACTGGCTCACACAAAATTTCTCTTGCATTTCTTTCTGAGGTGGTTTTACAAGCTTGTTCTAGGTTCCTAGATGTTTAGTCTACAACACAATTATCCTTAAGATTGATGCTTCACCTTCTTCTAGTTTCTCTACTGAATCTGATAACTCAAAGGGCTCTTCTTCCTCTACATAAACTATCTCTGTATTATTCATTGCTTCTCCTTCAGTATCTTCTCTAGTAGTAGGTTCTTGATGACATTTAGTGCTTGATTCTTTTCTCCTCCAAACTTGAAAATAGGTTCTTCTTAATGGTCTTCTATCAAACCCTCTTTCACCTCTTCTATTTCCTTTACTATGATAAGAATTGTGACTCCTGTCATCTCTCCCTCTATAGTTTGAATAATAGTCCTTGTTTTGCTCTGCATAAGGTCTTCTTTCTCTGTATCCTGGTCCATATTTTCCTCCAACATATGAATGCTTCCATCTATACAACCTTTTGTACATACAAGTAACATGTTTCCATTTCTCTCCATCAATCCGTCCTTAATCCATTTTCATACAATATGTCATAGGATTTTTTCTTCTCATTCTATTCCAACACATCTTTTCATAATGATTCCTTAATTCACAAAACTTACAAGGGTGTAGATCCCAACATATTTCCTTTTCATGTCCATGCCTATTACAATGTGAACAATACATACTTTTTCTTCCTTGATTTGACTTGTTTGAACTTGTAACAACATCCTTACCTTTTTCATAGCCAAGGCATTCACTTTTGGGTCTCATTATTGGTTCAATAGGTTATGTAATTCCTCATTGATGCTTTCCCAATCCTTTTCCTTCATATCTTATTCTCGACATGATTTTGAAACCAATACCATCACCAAAAATTGTAGGCTTAGTTACATTGTTATCTTCAATCTCACTTCCCAAAGGGGCTTCTATAAAATCACATAAATCATTAGTATCACAAGAAACATCACAAATTTTAGGCTTAGATCTCATATTCTCATTCTCCTTCTTGCATGCTACAAGTGATTGTTCCAATTGATTAACATGTTCTTTTAATTCAGATATTTCATTCTTCTACAAAATTTTCTCCTTGTTCAACTCTTTCAAAATTTCCTCCAGGTCTTTGTTCCTCTTTTCCACCTTTACAAACAACTTGAATCCCTCTTCCAATTCTACAAATCTCTTTTCAACATCTTCAAACAACTTCAACTCTACTTCTAGTTCTTCATTCCTTCCTTTTACATTTTCCAATTCTTCTTCAAGAGCATCATATTATCTTCTCCTAGTTTCTTCATCCTTTTCATAAATTCTAAATTACACTTCTTGATTTCACACAACTCTTCTTCCATTGTATCCCTTTTGCATATTAGGGATTCATTTTCTTTCTTCATCCTCTTTCCAAATTTCCCCAATGAAACAAATTAGATGAACAACTAAATTTGAAAAGCTTACCTGAATCTTTCTTGCCTTGATCTTTATTCTATGATGACACTTGTTACTTCTAGGGTTTCACACTTCTTTCAACACTTTCTTCCTTCTTTACAAATCCACAACCATCCCAATAGATTTAGAACCGACTCTGATACCATTTGATGTAGTAAAGGGTGGAGGGTCCATGAATAGGACTATCCAACCTTGCAGTAAGAGCAAACACAACAGATACTAAAAGAATTGGAATAACAATCCCATGTGTGGGTATATATAATAATCAATTATTCATTAGAACACATGCCCTCCCTTTTGACTTACAAATTACAGAACAATATGGTGCTAAGCCCAAATATGCAATGCAAGTTGAAGCCCTTATCTCCTATATATTCCTACTTCTCTATCACTCTATTACTGCTTAATGCAACTACGCAATGCTTATATATATATATCAATTCCCACCACTAGAAAAGGCCCGCGTCAACCTCAAGAGGTCTCAAACCCCAAAGTTGATGAAATATGTGAAGGTTAGCCAAAACATATTATTCTCCTTTGATCCATGGGTAGAAATGATGCAAATTAGAATGAAGGTTCCTCAATGGATGTGCATTCTTATGAAACGGTTTTTTGAGATATGCAAGTCATGGAATAAGTTCAAACACTTGAAAATCCAATACTAGTTGGTGAATGCTCTCTATCCAATTACAATTGATATTTTGTTAGTGATATCTTCATACTGGGATCTCCAAAACACTTGAATTCTATATATGATATAGATTTTTCAATGAATATAATATATCCTACTCTGTGAGCTCTAATGTTACAATGCATTATAATGTATGAAATACTGAGACTGAGTCTTGATAGTTAACTACTGAAATGCAAGAAAACATGAATGCAAATATTTTTTTTGTTGATGCAAGATTACTTGAAACTTGGGATGCTCCTGCATTAAGAATTCATGGATCAGACAATAGAAATGAATTCCAAGATGATAATGCTTCTATTGTTACAATCAATCTATCATTACATGATTCAACTAATGGTGAAGTCAAAGTTTAACATGAACAAAATTTAAGTAGTGTTGATCCTATGTGTTTTTTTCAAGAATTGTCTAACATGAAGAGACATAAGGGAGAAGCACAATATAATTTGTTAAGAAGGTTTTTAGATGCCGTGTTGGAAGCCCAACAAAATTTCATACCTGAGGATTCAATGTGCATTGATTTTTTGTGAGAAATCAATGAGCCAAGTCTAAGTACTTTTCCAAAGGAATTGAAGCCTCATAGTTTTGATCAGGGACTTGATTGGATAGAGATTGTTGAAGCAAGATGTGATTATGCATAAAATATGATTTCTCAAAATGATAATAGCAGTTGTATTATTGAGAAAAATAAGAGCATGATGCACATAATTCAAAAGAGTATATCAAAAAATGAAGATCCATCTTTTTTGAATGAGTGTATTGGTTGTATTCAACCAACAAGTAGCATATGTGAAAATCAATATAGCAGTAATGAAGATAAAGATACATGATCTGATGAAAAAATAGATACACATGAAATATCTCCTTGTAATATCTTGGTTAATGAGTAAGTAAAAGAGATGCAAGATGTCATTCCATGTCATGTTTTAATCAATGAGAATAGTGCAAGTGTTGCAAATATCTCATTGCAATTCGGTGGTTATAATATTGAAAATGAAGTTTAAAGAATTCCTTCTAAAGATTCTAAGTATAGATTATGTAGTAAATAATTTTCTTGTGATGAGGATCATAATGACAAAAAACCTGCTTACTTTTATGAGGATTATGAATTCTTCTATGAGGATGATATAGAGGTGCTTTCTTCACATAAAGGATGCAATGACATGAATGTTGATGAAGTCCCTTGTTTACAAGTGAATGAACAAATTTAATTTCATGAATACCTGGAATGTAGTTTGGGTTTTCTATCAATGGAACACACTAACTCTGTGAGTGATGATGAATTTGAAGATAAAATTTTGTGTGTTTAGTATCCAAATCATAAGAATAGTGCCAAGAATGATGATGTTGATGAGGTTATGTATGATATCAATGAACATGATTATTTCATTGCTACTTGTGATTGTTTATATGAAACAAAGATGGAAATGTTAGTTATACATGAATGGGATGATGATGTCAATATTGATGGAAAAGTGGGTTTAGTATTGGATGGTCATGGTATACATTATGATAAACACATGGATCTTGGATCAAGATTATTACCTTTTGATAACATGAAATAGTTTGATGAATTTTTAGATTATGTTGATATTGCAAAACTTCTTGATATATGTGTAGAGCTATCAAAGGATGCAAGTAATAGTGGGTTTAATGTTAGTCAATGTGAGGTTGAATATGGCTATTTTCTTGCCAATGTTGCTTATCCTATTTCTCTATTTGTGTTGAATGAGGGATGCATTAGTGTAAAAGTTGATGAAAACACGTGTTATGATGGATCTAGAAAATTTAGATCAGATACTTTCCTATTAGTTGAATATTGCCATAGTGAATGTGTTATGAATAATCATCATGAGAAATTTGGTTCAAGATTAGTTTCTAGATTAATTGAGCCTTCCTTTGAAACATTCTACATTGAGTTGAATGATGATTTGAAAAATGAATCAGATTATGTTACTAAACCTAAGATGATTACATTTACCCTATTTTGGGATGTTGATAATGCATATGATCTTCATTTCCAAGACATGAATGAGTCTTATGATGTGGCTAATTCAAAATGCTTAGACGTGTTCTTATGTCATGATGTCTAATTGAAAGAGATTCTTGAATATGAACTTTTTTCTTTTTGATGCACCTAAGGAATTTTTGCATAGTGCACAAGTTTTTTAATAATTTTTTTAAGTTCAATATGTAAAATAAATATTATGTCAACATTTATGATACTGACTATTAAATGGACTATGTGTGTTTTCAATTTTTAGTTCAGTTGGATGAACATTTAGTGGAACATGACAATGAATTGGATAGGGTAAGATGTCACATTATGTATGAATATTTTAGTTAGTACCTAATGGAAAAGTTCACATTCATATGGATGAACATGATAGTAGCAAAATTAGGAGTAAAAATTTGTGCATTCATGTTAGTATAAGTAAATGGGTTGATTACAATAGTGTATTCAGACTTGGCTCAAGGATGACAACAAATAATAGATTATTTAATAGAGGTAAGGATTGGTATTTTACTTTTGGGGGCCTAGGGCCAAAAAATTAACTTTGAAGAATGGTTTACAATGTAATATAAATGAATAGTTATAGAGTTTCCCAATGGATTTGGCACTTGGTCTACTTCCTAGAGATCTAGAATCTTGCCATGCTTGCAAGGGGCATGTGTCCCTAAACATGAGCTATTGATGGCACCTTCAAATTTTGCAAATTTGAAGTGCCTATACCTTATCAATTTGATGATAGAGGTAGGTCTACTTCTTGTCAAATATACCCCATAGCCCATCTTTGGTGATTAAAATTTTGCAACTTAGAGGTAATCTTACAAATTCATATGGTAGAAATTTTTTTGGTACATAGGGTAGTGTGTTTGCTCAATTTCACACTTCCTACATGAGTTTTGATACACTATTTAATGTGTTTCTAACTATGATCGGGCTAAATTTAGTGTTCCAAAAAGTTACAAATTTTAAAATTCAAAGGGAAACCCATTTCTCAATTTGGTCTAAATCATCTTCATTTTCAATTTCATAAAAATCCAAAGATTGATACATTATTTTAATTCCTTTCGATTGTAGAAAACACCTCTGATGGGCTTATTTACAAAGGAAGTACCAATATTTGGATTGGTTGAAAAAATTCAATTGAAAGCCCATTTTTTAATTAATTAATTAGGCCCTCTTACAAAAAATCTCGGTTTTAGGGTTCCCCATTTGTGCATAGTAAACTTTTTCAATTTGGGAGGTAAGCAAAATTAAGTTTTTTCCTATTCTCTAATGTTTTCGTATGTAATATTTTAAAACATTTTATATGTTTTAAATATTCAACAATGCAAATGCACGTGAAAGGAAGCATTTAGGGAAAATTTTAATAGTCTTCAAACATTATAAAGTTTAAATTTATTGAAATTACTTTCCCCACCATCTTGCAGCATGGCAATGATGCTGACAAGGAAGTATGTGGGAGTGCAGGGAAGTGTGCAATGAGGATAAATGTTTTCAAATGATTTTATTAAAGTTTTATAAGATAGGAGAATTTTTTAATTTTTCTTTCCTTTTTTTTCCTTCAATCTTGTAACAATAAATGCTACTTCCTGAGATTACTTGCGAGAGTGTGAGGAAGCAAGGCAATGAGATTTCTTGGGAATTGCAATTGCTATTTTCCATGTGGAGAGGAATTTGGGGGAGGTTTTCATCATTAGAGTAGTAAACAATATGTTTATTCATGTCAAATTCCTTCTAGCAGTGTTTTCTCATGCTATGGAAGCTATTTCAATGTGGTTTTGAGCAATTTTTCTTCCCTTTCCATTGATAGAATCAACCCAACAAGTGTTTCTAGTGCTTGGGAATCATTTTTCAATGTGTTTTATGCATTTATTATTTCCTATAAGGTGAAAAATGGCTAGAATTTCATTATCATGACCAAACAACATTTGTGAATACCTTTGCAAGTTTTTTCATGCTTGGGCAACAATGTATGTGTTGATTTTTTTGTTTACAGAGGTGGTATTTGGGAAATGACATAAAATGTTTTCCATTGCAAAAAAAAAGTGTATTATTTGAAACAAGCAAATGGTGTGCAAGAGATCCAAATGCTATGACACTAAGAAGATATATTATTCAAAAAATTGAGAGGATTTGAGTGCAACTAATCAGTTTTAAAATGTATATTTTGTAGGGTCTAAGTAATGGAATTATTATTGTGAATGAAATACAAGCATATGTAAGAGTGAAGATGATTTAGTTGCAGAACAAATGCACAAGAAAGAGGGTTATTGGAATTTTTTTTAACAAAATGTTAAGTTAAATTGAGAAAATATTTTTGAATGTGTTAACAATCAAAATTCCCAACTAATTGCAATGTGATTTGAGATGTTTCAATGAATCTAGTGGGTATGGTAAAGGTATTTTAACTACCAGTGAATTTGGTTTTAACCCAACAATGAAAATTTTTCACTTGAAAATGAAAATGAAGATAGTAAATACATTTTTAAAAGTAAGGTAAAATTTTTCCTGGGATTTGTAAGTTCAAGAGGACAAGAATTTCTCATTTGCAACAATGAAGAGAAAAGAGGAGGGAAAATAATTAGTAAAAGGGAATTCTCTAAATTTTGATTTGTTATAGATCTAAAGGTTCAATCAATGACAATTGTCATCTAGAGATTCAATATAAGGTTTCTTCTCTTCTTTATATTGTGATTTCTATCCCATTTATAAGGGTTCTAGGATTTTAAAGAATCTATAAGGGGTAGGTTTTTAGGTTTGTGTAGGGAAATAGAGGAAAAATTATTTGCAAATGTTCCTATAATTGCATTGTATATTTTGATTGCAGCATATATCAATACATGCTTTTTCATTCTCTCATTGTATATTGTCTCCATTTTGTAATGAAATATTTCTTTCAATAATACAAGCAAGGGTTGTAAAGCTTTCTATGCACATTTTTTGCATCAGGGTATCTTCATTGTTAGTTTTTGTTCAAGGAGGAAGGTGACTTCTTTCAATAAAAATAATGAGAATATATTATTGTAGATTGGATATGCAAGTAGAATCTATACTATTAATAATTAATTGATTTCATTAATACAAGGTTTTAATGATTAAAATATCATCAAACTATGTTTAGAGTGTGGTGAAGGATGTGTACATGCATTGTCACTTTGTAGCCATGGATAAACACTAGTTTATTTTGAATGATTTTACTTCAATCTTAGAAACACTTTTCAATTATAATTTAGCACCACTTTCATTGATGTAGATGCTACAAACACTCCAAAAGGTAGATAAATTCTCAAAGAGTACCACGGGAACCTACCATTCTTGAAAGATTCCACAAGGAAAACCTAAATATAAGGCAAACTCGACTTGACCCCAAGGATCAGTTATGCTAGGTCTTGATGCACTAGGTTCACTCAAGGTCATTGTGATATTGCTATTAAAAATAAGGGGTATATGATTCTTTGAAATTGGTTGGTATCTAAAAGATAGCAACATAATCTAAGTCTGGTCATTTGAATGTTACTCAATAACTTCATTAAATCAAATAATTTGAAATAATATTTCATGGAACTCAAATTAATTGCATATATTCAAGTAGATTTAGCATTAAGCATTTAAAAAATTCATGGAATCAAAATATTTATAATAAAGATCCATGTATTTATCAATTTTGGAACATTTTTTGAAATATAAAGCATCTACTCTAAAATAAAGCTTAAAACATTACTAAAATGTAAAATTTATTCCAAGTATTATCTATGCATGCCTCAAGAAATAAGTAAATCAAAGTAGACCATTCTATACTTCTCTAAATTGCTTTGCAACTAGGCATATAATGATACAATATTTTAAGGAAAGGTGGATCATTTGCCATCGAATAGTGTCAACATGAACCCTTACATGTTGTAGTATAAAGTTTTATCCAATAGGAACAAACAATTAGATACATAAGATTTCATATTAGGAAATAGCTTTGAATTAGCTCTAATATTAGTTAAATTCTAATTAAACACACAAGTTTTTAGTCCGGAATGGAACAAAAAATATGAAAAAGAATAAAACTTGGAAAAAAATTAATTCTCCAAAATCCACAAATTTTGAACTTAGAAAATAAAATACAACCCTTGGCCTTTTATAGGAACAAGACACTTAGGAAATTCAATCAAAAAGTGAGAGGGAATCCAAGGGATGAATACAAATAAAGAATATGGCACATGATAGTTGGAAAGATAAAATTTTGAATAAGTCGACATATTTTGACCTTCTTCAACACTTAAAACATTTTGGAATTATATCTTTAAAACTCAATCAGAAAATTAAATTGGATTGAGTATATTTGTCAAACAAAATGTAGGAACTTCCTCTACTAGATATTCAAGGTGATCAAGTGGAACTAGATATCCCAATCTATTGGAAATTATGTTCCTACATTTAGGTTCAAGCTTTGGGAAAAAAAAACCAGAAGTAAATCACCCTAGAGCTAGGCACTCTCCTTTGTTGCATGCATAATACTTATGTCCCTAGTTCCCCAGTTACTGAAATTTCTTCTACATAATATTTTTTCTCGTGTGAGCTTTCAGAGCATGCCACCAAACCTGGTAACATCTATTGAGAAGTTGTTGAGAAGATCTAGCATTGTTGTCATTGATTTCAAAACCTAGGATCTACAAGGTTGTCCTCTGAATGATATACAAAAATGATCTATCTTATTGTGAGCTTTGTTGTTGAGTAGTGTGGATATTATCCTTGATCCAAATGTAGAATGCTTCTTTTTGGGACATTCACAGAAGTTAGTTAATGTAGAATAATGAAGACTAATTTTTTTATATTGGCCATTGTTCTCAAAGCTTATTCTAGGTATCCTTGCTATCCCAATATTCATGTAGCATGTTACAAGTTTTGGTATGTATAATTGTGTTTCTCTAGTTGGTATTGAAATTGATGGAAATCAAAAAAAATTCTTGGTTGTGGCATTTCCATTGGCCCCGGAATATATTTCATGTAATTCAAAGTTTTCTATCTTTCGGTAACTATGTTATCTTATGTATGACCTATTTATGGGTCCCTTGGTAATGTGGTAAGGAGATCTTTATGTGTGATCTATCCTTTGGGTCCGATGCTAGCATGCCAAGCCTTATTGAATAATTCAAGCCAACATGTTTTTCTAGGCTGAATTATTTTGTTCTATGGGCACATACACACACACACACATATATATATACATATATATATACATGTATATATATATATACATGTATATATATATGTATGTATATATATATTTATACATATAGAACATCTCTTTGGTTTGATACAAGAAGTGTGGTGTGTGAAAATAGAGAAAATGGTGTGAACGATTATGCAACAAGAAACAAGGAAGGAAGAAGAAGGAAAGTGTCAAGAAGAAGTAATTAGTAGTTCAAAGGTTTTGCAAGGAAGGCAGGTAGAAGACTTTTGTTTAGATCTATTACAAACAGATATTGTGCTTCAGGGAGAATTCTATTCATGCATATGTAGATGCAATTATAATAGTTATTTTTTGTAACATTTACTCTGACATTAATCCATCTCTTAGCTACAATAGCTAGTTTTTTTTATCTTTGGCAGTTAGCCACCCAATAGTGAGCCTTACCTGCAGTGAGCATTTTGGAAATGAGCCCTTGTAAAAATCACCTTAACCGGTGTCACCTTAATTAGTGTTCTATGATTGAGAATTAGAATTCTCAATGGTTTTTCCCATCTTGGGTTTCCACGTAAATTCTGGTGTTCATTGTGCATGGTGTTGTTTAGTGCTTTCATGTTCATATCTATTTGATTAATATTATATTGATTTAAGATTTCTTTGGATTAATTAAAGTCAAGAAAATTGTTTTATGATAACTGATTCATCCCCCCTGTTAGTTATCTATACTATTCAAAAATTGGTATCTGAGTGTGTTCCCTTGCAGATAGAGCTTAACTACTTGAGGAAGATCTTGGCAATTTGAATAGATGGCAGGAGATTATTACTTTGATGAAGAACTAAGGATAATGTTAGATGATATGGAAAGAACAAAATCTGAAAATGAAGAGTTCAAAGAAAACCTCAAGGAGGAAAATACTTGTATCTCAAAGCTAATGGAGCGAATCTAGAAATTTAAAGAAAGACACAAAGAGGTCAGCCAAGAATTAAATGAGTCAAAGGAAAGTGTTGTGAATCTAATGTGATGGTTTTATGAATGAAAGAAGACTGAAGAAGATCTCAAAGATACCATGAAATAAAAAATGGAAGAATGGAAGAAGACTGAAGAAAATCTCAAACAAAAATTACAAGAAAATGAGAAGTTAGATCAAGAGTTAAGAAGGTAAAAATAAAAAGCAAGAGTATGTGAAAGTAGCATAATTATCAATCAACTCTTGTCCCTAAAAAAATGTCACAAGGATAAGGGAGGACTTGGATTCTTAGGTGAAAGCTCAAATTAGAACACTAAGGGCAAAGACAAAGTAGTTGAAGCTGAAGTGAGATCTATTGTAACAAGCAAGGTCTAGAACTTTAAAACACCTATAAAAAGACCTTCAGTCAAGAAACCAAATTCTCAAAGGTAATTATCATTTAATAGATATTGTTTTCTATGAAATTTATTTGGAAATAATGATATAGAGTGTATAAGCAAGAAGGAATTGAGTACTCAATGCTTTAACTGTCACAAGTTTGGTAACAAAGCAAGTAATTGCATAACTAAATTTTCTAATACAACTAGAAGGAATGGAATGAATAATCTCTTTCATGGTTATTGCTATTTATGCAATGATTATGGTCACAAAGCTAATAAGTGTAGATCTAGGGTTCACTCAGTTAAGTTAGGAAAAAGATGTTACAAGTGTAGTCAACCTGGACATAATGCTAACTCATGTAGATATGTTGCTTTGGAAAATCCTAAAAAAAATAAAAAGGTTGTAGAATTAGATGAATCTAAGAAGAAAACCATCATGGTTTGGAAGAAAAGGAAAAAAGTGTTGGGAACTCTTCTATGGAAATGGATCTTAGTACATGCTCTTCTAGAATCTAAGCCAACTACCTTGGCTTAGGGGGGGTTTTGTAATACATATCCTGTCGGTTCCCCCTCTCCAAAGTAATATTGATGTTTTTAAGCATGACTAAGTTTGATCTAGTTGGTGATGTATGATGAAGCTTAATTTGGCTAATTGAAAAGTGAAGTACAATTGTTGGTATCATCGATGCATGTTTCTAGTAGAAAAATCATTATAAGCAATTAAGGATGAAAGGTGAGTTTCAAATCATTTCTCACATTTTTCTAAGAAGGAAAAGAAGTTTCACTAAGAAATAAAAGGATTGAAGAATTTAAGTGCGATGATGGAATCTATGTTGGTTGATAGTGAATCCAGTGGTGATATTCCGCTTAGGTTGAAGGGAGTAGAGTTGGAAAAAAAATTTCATCAAAAGATGAAGGAAATGGAACTAGGGCTAAATACTGGTGAATTTTAGAATGTAAGTGCCTTGGGTATAAATGTATGGGGAGAATTTTCATTGATTTCTGACAAAGATTCTATCTTATTCCTATTGAGTTGATTCAAGGATGAAAACATCATGTTTGACAAATCCTACTTGATCACTAAGGGAGCCATTGAAGATATTACTAGATTGTGCAGTGTCAGTGACCTCCCTGGGAAGAAGACCGTGAAATACAAAGATGTGGAGGAACTTATTGGTATCGAAAAAGACCCCCAAACTCTCTTGATAGATACCATTTTTGATTAGGCAGTAAGGTATGTTGCTTATGGTATCACATACAAAATCTATTTCCAAAATTGTGAAGGTTCTACATTGGCTATTATTGTGTGTCTTGCACATAAGATGGTGAAGGAAAATAAAAACTCTGACTTGTGTAGCCTAATACTGGAAAATCTAATTGAGAATGTTAGAATGACTTTGGTTGAGAGTTATCCCTTCCGGTTTGGATCTCTACTCATATGTTTAGTTTTTTACTTTCTGATTTCGCTATCATCAAAGGAGAATGTTAAGTCGAAGTCTGGGATCCCTATCTGAAAGCAAGTTTATAGATATTTGGAATGTATGGAAGATAAAGCAAATGTATGCAAAGTTTATTTCTCATCCCTATAGATGTATCTATGCTCTAGTGCTAAACCTATCAGTTAGTTTGAGGATGGTTACTCCTCTGATAAGAAAGAGTTAGAGGTTGTCATTAGTGGTTCCCCTCTGAAACCTTAAAGGAGGAAAATTAACATAAAGGATTCCATCACTATCTTAGAAGAGAAGGAGAAGGAAGAAGAGTCTTTGCCTAGATCTAACTCTTTTGATCTAGTTGAAGTTTGTTTGGTGTTTGATGAAGGTGATATAAAAAATTTGGTGAAATATGGTATTCCTACTCTCTAGAAAGTAGGTCTAGAATTGAAGATGCTTTTGTTGATTATCTACTAAAAAAGGGTACTATTATTTCTATTATTTTTGACTCGTTACTTGATGATCTGGTAGAAGTTGTTGAAGAAAGGTTGTTGCAAGAAGGATCTAAAGGACATAAGATCCAAGCTATGATTGAAAGGTGTGTCAAAGCCAAAAAAAAGTTATCCAAACACATTGGTGAGACAAGATAATGCATTAAGGATATGTATGACATCTACAAGTACTGTCTCTAGTGGCCTATTGTTGTTGAAAACTTTAGAAGCAGAATTGAAGCTATTGAATCTAAAATATTAGGAAGTGTTTTGACTTCTTCAAAGATAAAGATGCAAAAAAAAAAATTGGAGTTGCAGAGTTGCAATCTGAGTTATTGTCTACTCAGAGAAAAAGGGAATATTTAGTTAAAACTTTCTAGTTGGTCAAAGAAATTGTTGAGGTTCGGTTTGATCATCTCTCTAGGATACTTTCTAATGTAGAGGATTGTGAACTTTAGTGACTATCTCTAGACTAGTCATTATCATTTGAGTTGTTGGATCTATTGAATAGTATGTGTTCCAAAATGGTTTTTGATGTACAAGCTTGGAAGAGGATTCTTCCAACTATGAGAGAAAGGTACAAGAAAAAAATTTAGGTGAAAAGTGTTATTTTTACTTGATTTCTTGAATGTTCTTACTTGGCCCTATCCCTTTGATGGAAAAAATGAGGAGAAAATGAAGAGGAAAAAAAAGGAAATGGATTGCTTGAAAAAGGGGGAGTGCTTGGATTCTTTTGTTTGTAATTTTCGTGTTTCTCATTTTTTGATGTTTTCCCATCAATGCCAAAGGTGGAGATTGTTGAGAAGTTGTTGAGAAGATATGGCATTGTTTTCATTGATGTCAAAACTAGGGATCTAGAAGGTTGTGCTCTAGATGATATACAAAAATTATTTATCTTATCGTGAGCTTTGTTGTTGAGCACTGTGAATAGTATCCTTGATCCAGATATGATAGTACTTGATTTTGGGACATTTGTGGAAGTCATTTAATAAATAATAATGAAGACTAATCCTTTGATATTGGCTATTGTGCTCAAAGCTTATTCCAGGTATCCTTTCTATCTAGGAATTCATGTAGCATGTTACAAGTTTTGGTATGTCTAATTGTGTTTCTCTAGTTGGTACTAAAATTGATGGAAATCAAGATTTGGTCTTGGTTGTGGTATTCCCATCGACCCTAGAATTTATTTCATGTAATTCAAAGTTTTCTATCTTTTGGTAATTATGTTATCTTATGTATGACCTATTTATGGGTCCCTTGGTAATGTGGTAAGGAGATATTTATGTGTGATCTATCCTTTGGGTCTAATGCTAGCATGCCAAGCCTTATTGAATAATTCAAGCTGACATGTGTTTTTGAGTTGACTTATTTTGTTCTATGGGTACATATACAAATTTAGAACATCTCTTTAGTTTGAGACAAGAAGTTTGGTGCGTGCGAACAAATAAAATGGTGTGAAGGATTATGTGACAAGAAATAGAGAAGGAAGCAGAAGGAAAGTGTCAAGAAGAAGTAATCAATAGTGCAGAGGTTGTGCAAGGAAGGTAGGAAAAAGATTCTTGACCGGATCTATTATAGATAGATATTGTACTTCAACGAGAACTATATTCATGCATATGTAGATGTAATTATAGCAGTTCATTTTTGTAACATTTACTCTAGTAGTAATTCATTTCTCAGCTATAGTACCCGATTTTTGTATCTTGGGTAGTGATTCCACTGACAGTGAGCCACCTGGCCATGAGCCTTACCTACAGTGAGCATTTTGGTAGTGAACCCTTGTAAAAATCACCTTAATCGGTGTCACCTTAACCGATGTTCTATAATTGAGGATTAGCATTCTCTGTGGTTTTTCCCATCTTTGGTTTCCACATAAATTCCAATGTTCATTGTCCATGGTGTTGTTAAGTGATTTCATGTTCATATCTCTTTGATTATTATCTGATTGATTTAAGATTGCTTCAAATTAATTAAAGTTAAGAAAATTGTCTTATGATAATTGATTCACCCCCCCTCTTAGTTATCTGGACTATTCAACAACATTGTCAGATCTATTTGTAATCCTATTTTTCTTAACCATCCATACCAAAAAATCATACAGCAACCTATTTCTCTTTCACATAAAATTACATATATCAATCCCCTTTTTAAACATCAATAAAACTCTCATTAAAATAAAACTATCATTATTACCAATCTCATTTAAAATAATTCATAAATAACATGATTTAATGCATTCTTATGTAATTATCACTTTACGTGGGCTACCAAATATTTTAAGAGTTTAGGAAAAACCAAACAACAAACTTTAATGATTTATCATCAATGGACCATTTACTTGGGTACATGGGTACCTAGCTTCCAACGTGCTTGGACTTTACTGGAAAAAAACTTGACCTAGCTCTCGATTACCACTGGAACTTTCATACCCTTGGGATTTTACTCCATACTACAACAACTTACCAAAATTCACTTTAAACATTCCAATTACTTGGTTTCATGACACCTAGTATACTCAACACTCGGTACCTTTAAACCATGAATTACTTTAAATATTTTCACTTTTATATTCTTGGTGCATTTTTGTGAGACCACACAACACCTACAACCCACATAGTGTTGTAAACCCCTCTACACCTAACAACCCAATTGGTTTGTCACCCCTCAAATCAATCTAGTTAGTTACATGTATTCCCCACTTGCAACTACCCATAAAAGGTGGGAGGTTATCACCATCTTGGTAAATTAAAAAATACGTGGCATAACCTCCTTAGGGGAAGACTAAAAGGATTTGGTGCATAAAGCCAAAAGAGGGTGAGAAACCAAAATACCCCATAACCTACATAGGTAAAAACAAAATAGTGGTTATGAGAGGTGGCATAAAAAGCTGAAAAAGCACGTGTAACTCAACTACCCATGCGTGGAAGAAAGTGACACATGTAGCTGATGTAATTCACCACATGTACTCATATTAACCACACCTAATAAACCTAAGCAAGATTAAATAATATGTGTAGGAAAAAATAAATACCTCTAAAATAAGGAAAATAAAAAACCTACACTAACATCTCCCCTTAAGCATAGCTTAGATGGGTGAAAAGATGGGTCTCGATAAATGAAGCCATTTTAGGTACCCATTTACATATAGATCCCTCATAAGAGAGAGTAGAATGAAGGAATAAGAAGTCCCTTCTGAAGTAGACACTTGGCACACCCTAAGCAAAGCTTGTAGATGAAGGAACTTGCTTTCTATGAATGGTTTGGTGAAGATGTCTACAATCTGCTTCAATGTAGAACAATACTTAAGATCACTAATGCATTCTTGAATGAGCTCCTAAATGTAGTGCATATGAATCTCAATGTGTTTCATCCTTTAATGATGAACTAGATTCCTTGATATCTTTCTTGCACTCTAATTATCAAAAATTATGATTGTAGGTGTTCTAACTAAAATACCAAATTCAGTGAGAATATTTTTAAGCCAAATAACCTCAATGGTGGCATTAACTACCCTTTGATACTCAACCTCTATGGATGAAAGAGAAATTGTAGATTGCTTCTTGCTCACACAACAAATACAACTGGAACCAAGTGAGAAGCAATACCCTAAAGTAGACGTGCAATCTTGAGAATTTCCTACATAATTTGAAACTATGTGTCCTACCAATTCAATATCCATGATTTTTTCATACTCAATCCCATAATCGTGACTACCCTAAATGTAGTGAAGGATACTCATGTGGCTCTTGCATGGATTGAGAGACCATTACCATAGAATATGAAATGTTAGGTCTCGTATGAGTCAAGTCAATGAGACTCCCAACAAGTTTTCAATACAAAATTCCACCAACCAAGGGAAAAAAACACTTGGCCTCAAGTTTGACCCCTAATAGAAATGGAGTTGGTGAAGGCTTATAGTCAGCCATGTGAAATATAGAGAGAATATCAATTGAATACCTAGGTTTTCCAAGATTCCTAAAGATGATTCAGTGATCTAAGTCTCCAAGAAGTAATGCAAAAGACCCAAGTCGATCATTAAAAATCTATCATGTAGAGTAGTTTTCAATGCCTTAATGGTGGACAAATGACTCCTTGTGATTAATAAGTCATCAACATAGAGAACTAAGAATGTGAGTGTCATCCTACTACAGAATGTATATGTTCATATCAAAATGACATTGTTTGAACCCAACTATGAGAAGGAAAGATTCCATCTTGGAATACCAAGCTCGAAGAGCCTATTTGAGGCCATAAAGAGACTTTCAAAGTCTACACACAAGTGAAGGATCCTGCACAAAACCTTGTGGGTGATCCATGTAGATTTCTTCCTAAAGGTCACCATGAAGAAAGGAACTCTTCACATCCATCTGATGAACCTCACAATGATGTGTTGTAGCTATAGAAAGGACAAGTTAGATGAAATTTATCTTAGAAACCGGTGAAATTTTTTTAGAGTATTCAATCTCAGGAACTTGGGAGAATCCTTTTGTTACCAAGTGAGTTGTGTGATTATTAATAAACCTATCTACTATAAATTTATTTTGATAGATCCACTTGCATCAAAAAAAATTCTTCCCTTAGGAAGAGGGACTAAATCCCATGTGTGCTTCCTCTCTAAGGAATTGAACTCTTCTTGCATTGTAGCATCCCACTCAGGAATACTAGAAGCTTCTCAAGAAGACTATGGATCAGAAGTTAAAGAAATGAAGAGATGTGGAGCCTATTGAAATTTTGACCATGTTCTTCTTGTGTCTGATAGATCACCAACCCAATTGTTGATGGTTGTTTTATGTACTTATCAAAACAAGCAGTGCATAAGTGCACCTCTCTTGAAAGGAAATCTCCAACAACAAGTTGCTGAAAATCACCCCAAGGTCTCTTGGGTGTCAAGTCATGACTTTCTTGGAATGTCTTGGTTGTTCTGATGTGATCTTGTTGGTAATCACAGGGCAGACTTCTGTAAGTTAAGTTGGAGGAGAATTGGATCTTCCAATGGAGTTCTTAAGATGGGAAAGTTATTACAAAAATGTTGTAGGTTCAAATAGTAGTCTTGAAATCCTATTTCAACTTCATATTTGTCTTTACAATGTGCAATGAACCTTGTTCAAAGTTACTACTAAAAAAAAGGAAAAAAGGGTAGGGAAGGAAGGAAGTTCCTAGACCTAAAACTAGCAATGAATAGTGATAATGGAGGGCCCTACTATATACAACCTTCCTAAAACTAGGTTCCACTTAACCATATTACTTCACAGTCTCATGAAACTAGTGCAATCTTCTAAGGATTGAAATTTTTAACCATTCATTCACCATAATCATGAATAAAAGATAGAAATTTAGTGCAAATTTCAACTTATGCCTAGACTAACTTTACACAAATATTTATCATCAACAAGTAGCAAAATGTATGGACAAGGAAGGTTTCCAACACACAATAGAATTCTTCAATATAAATGCACAACATTAACTAACTTACTCATAACTTGAAAAACACATAAACAACAAAGTAAATCTATTTAAATCCACTAACTATGGGAGAAGAATCATGTAACATAAAATTGGAACTCAAGAATCCAGAAAAAGTCAACAAATTTCTATTAAAATTCTAGCAACATGTCTTTACAACAACTCAACTCTCTTTTGAAAATGAGAGAAGACCCCCTATTTATAGTGTCCAAAAAGAAAAATGAATGGCCAAGATTCACTACAAATTAGGGTTTCACCTACCCCCAAATATTTTACAATTTAAAATTACATTTTTTCATTTAGCCTATTTTATCCTCTTGTGAGTAGTAATGTAGCTTTTTTTGTCCTATAGGTGATTGCATTGCTACAACTACTTTGTGAGGAATTCATCATCAATAACTGGATTTTCCTCTTGCTTCTTCATAGTGGCATGTTCCATGAACTTTCCAATCAATGCCTAGAGCTTGTTCCACTCCATTATATCTGACTAGAGCACTTGGAAGTTCAACCTCCTAGATTTTCTCATGATTTCATCCTAGTCCTTGTCTCATTTCTATGTATTCTTTATCACTTTCTTGGATTGAGCGAAGGATCATGTAGTAAAACCCATGAAATCAAGTGTTGGTGTATTTGTGGTCATGTTTTCCATTTTCTTTTGGAAGTAAGGCTTTATCTTCTTTGGGTCTAACTCAATGATAAGCATATCAAAAAATTTCATTAACCTCAAATATTCTTCATAGGCCACCATGATTTCCTTGACCCAATTGATATCAAGCTCCACCTAATCAAGCACTTGTTCCAACACTTCTTTTCTGTGGTCCAAGCCCAACTTCCATGTCTCTATGAGCTAGTGGTCATCTTCTTCCAAAGAAAATTCCTTCCCCTAGGATTTCTTGGGTATCTTGAGGATAGCCTCAGGTTTGGGGTATGAGATCCTATATAACTCCAGGAAGTCAGTGCAAAATTTCTTTATTCCCTCGAGTAGCTTTTGCACCTCTAGGAACTTGTTTGTTGTCTTGGCAGCATGGCCAATGCCCATGTTTCCATTGTAGAGTACCATCTGAAACCAATCCTCTGTGGCCTTCGTCCACTTCTTTCTTCTCTCCAATTTATCAATGTGGTCCTTGGACAATAATTGCGATGGAGTTGATGTTGTGGTGGGGATCTCCTCAAATGAAGACCATTGTTGAATGTAGGTCATCAAGTTTGCCACTTGTGCCTTTAGCTACTCCTTAGATGTTTTGTCTTTATGTATTTAGTGCATAATAGTGGCAATAGATCCTTGAAGATGATCGATCTCTTGTTCTCTTGTGGTTGTTCCTAGGTCAAGAGTGGAGATATTGTAGTTGATCCCTTCCTCCCCCACCACCAGGGTGGCTATCCGCACTATCCTGGATCCAGATGCATATATCATCAAGTGGGATTTGAACTTTGGCTTCTTCTCTTTCTTTGTATTTATTTGGGCTCAAGCCAAGATGGCTTCTAGCCTTTCCTTTGGATCCATTAGGGTCGAGGCTTTCTTCTCCATTTTTTTCTCAAGCCATTCAAGCATCTAACACTCCCCTTTTAGTAATTCATGATCACCTTCCTCCTCATAGGTGTGTTGAATTTCCATTACTTTTCCACCCGAAGTCTCTTGTTCTATCTTTTCTTCTTCTTCCTCATCAAAATCCCTAATGAATACTATTTCTTTACCTGAGGATTTGGTGGCTGTGTGTTCCTTGGGGTTGTCCTCCCCTTCAGTGGTTTTCTCTTCTTCCTCTTTTTTGTGCCCATGTTCTTCATGATGTTCTACTTCTAGTATTTTCTTTATGGTTTCAACCTCTTCTTCAGGCTTGTCTTCTTCTTTCCTTTCATTTTTGTTTTCTTCCTACTCTTCTAAAAGAGGCATCTCTGTATCATGCTCAGGGCTTTTATCTTTTTCCCCAGGTGTAGGCTCAATGTTTTCCTCTATTTTCTCCTATGTATCCTTCTCTTCATTAGAGGGTTGTTTCTTGACTTCTCCAACATCCTTGAGTTGTTGAGCCAACTTTTCCTCGAGCTCTTGGTCAAAATTTTTCACAATATATTTTGTGCTTCGCTCCTTAATGTGTTCTTCAGATGATTGTGTTTCCTCCTCCTCTTCTTCATGCACCCCTTTATGAATAACTAGGTACTGGTATTCAAGGTGCTCATGGTAATCATTTGCTTCCTCTTCCATTTCCTTGGTAGCTTCCCTCTCTTTCCTCTCCAACTCTTTTGATATTTTCATTGTCACTTCTATCATGGGCAGTTCAGTTGGAGAAGGAGGGATGGGAAGGTTAGCAACAGCTTGTGCCAAGGAAACTTGTAATACTAGGTTCATTAACACCCTAGATAGCTCTGTTGGGATATTTTGCATCTTTCAGATGAAAGCTTCTGGGAGTGAGAGAGTGGGTATAGGTATTGTTGCATTATTTAGTGGAAGAGATGATGATAGAGACATGGAGGAGGAGGAGAGTGAAAAATTAGTGGAAGAGGAAGAATCTATTACCATTACTTGCATAATAGGTAGTGTGGAGGCAAGGTGGACTGAGATATCCACCACATGTGGAGAGGTGGCAACCATTGCTTGAGAAGTAGATGAAGGAACAATAATAGTGGCAGTAGTAGCGACGGTGACTACAAGAGTGGAGGTAGCAAGCAGGGACTTTGGCTGCTCGACCTTTTATTCATTTCCCTCATGGAGTGGGTCCTCCTGGATGGTGGGAATCTTCATAAAACTGCTCGATTTATTTGGTTTCTTATAAGGATCACCTTCTAAGGCTTTCCTTGAATCCACCCTGGTCTTTGGCTAATTTGCAACCATTTCTTTTCTCTTTCTTGACTTGGTAGCTAGAGGAGATTTTGAAGTTTCCTCGGATGGGGCAGCAACTTTTCCATTGTTAGTCTCACTTCCTAGCTTGTCCTCAAACTCACCATACATTAGGGTAACCCCTTGCAACTTCAATTGGGAAACGTGCTTGTAAATATATTTTTTTTTCCTTTCATCAATGGGCTTCATTATAATGTTGAGGTCACTGATGTCTTCCTTGTTCTAGTCAATCAGGGCAGTGGTAGATTGGAAATTGCATCATATCTGGGATCAATCATAGTGTGTTCATCCTTAACAACTTGATCTAGTACTGGGAATAATTTCACTATTTTGATGAATTATGCCATCATGTGCATGTAATGCCACATACACACCTCCTTATCATCTCTGCAATTGGCCCAAAAGTCTTCCACATTATGCAAATGGGAATACTCTAGCCCGACCATCTTCTTTAACTTGTATAGATATATCTGTGGCCTGGCGATGTGGAGTTCCAAGTTATATTCATCCAACTCCTTGTTAGAATATTCTGCACTCTGGGATGTGGGGAGTACATACATTCCTTGACCGAATAAAATGGGATAAGGAATCCCCAGCCGACGTTTGTCACTTAGGAGAGTGTGATCAAGCTACAATTGTCTTGAGAGCTCAAGGAGTACCATCAGATCATTTGAGTACTGAGGTAATTTATATGGTTTCTTTGAGAAACCCTTAGCTCAAATGTATGTAAAATTTTTAAATTGAATGAACAAAAGGCCGAAGCAGTGGATGATGGCATTGGTGTTGTGGGTGACTCTTCTTTAAAAATATCCTCCAAGCAATCTCATGATATGGCCAATGAAGGTATCATTGACCCTGCAATAGTCCCTTTTAAAGTTTTTGTACTAAAGTTGGGGATACTTATCATATACCTTTTGTTCCCTTCCTGAAGTGTGACTTGGAGCCACAAACAAGCCTCTATTTGCATTCGGTTAGCAAGCAAGTAGACCAGGTATGATGTTATGTAGAACTGTGAGGTCTTCTTCACTACTGCAAATTGCTGATGTAGGAAATTACTAATCATTCCCGCCCAATAAAATTTTTATTCCCCTCAAAGGATTTCATCTACAAAGTATAGCATCCACTCTTGAGAGAAGGCTATATTTGGAAGGCCCATAATTATGCTTAATAGGGGTACCAAGTCATGGTAATCCTTGAAGAAGTCACTTCAGAAGAGTTCTTGGGGTACTTTATTTGTGCTACCCCTCTTCTCCTTTAGCCAGTACTAATTGATGAGCTTCTTGCATTTGAGGGGATTAGTATCCCACATTTTCTTAGCATGTTCTTTATATTTTTCCTCCATTTCACTGAAGGTAAGGATATGGAAAGTTTTCTCTATTGATTTGGCAGACAAATCAGCCAGTACATTCCCATCTTTGTCAACAATTCTTCTAGAATCCTCTTAATATGCCTCCCTACAGGCCATCATGAGCTTAGGAGCAATGAAAGAAGGTGGAAAACTAATAGACTTAGCCAACCCACTACTTATAATCCTTCTGGTATTTTTGGTTGTGGGGTTGATTTAGACCCTTTGCTTGAACTCATCAATATCAATGTGTCCTAGATTAGTATCTAAGATCTTCCAATCTGTAGTGACCCTAGAGTTAAGGGGCTCCCCTTGGAACTTGTACTTCATTTGATCTTTATCTTCTTTCCCTCAGGGTGCTTTAGATGGCTTCATTCTATTTTCCTTCTCCATAGCTACCTCAAAGGGTCCTACAGTTGGTTCCATATATCTTGCAAGTAAGAGAGTAGTAAGCACATTCAAGAATGAAACTTGAAGAAAGTTATCCAAAATCCTGCAAAATAGCATTATATCAGATAATTCATCACTTAAATAATCCTATCATATCTTCCAGACCACCGTTAGTCACTCATTTGGGGAAGTTATGGCAACGTGGTCCCAAGGGTGTGGACTTCCCTAGGCTGGTAGCCATTCTGAAAGTAGCAGTGAATAAACAACAATTAGGGAATGAAGGCTTGCATGGCTTCACCCATGTAGAGACTTGATTATGATGTGGAGTCCACTAAAGAGGTCAAGAAATTTAGGCACATGGGTTGAAATCACTTTGAAGATTTGGAGGTGTTAAATTAATCTTTCAAACATGTGGAAACAAAGGGTAGCTTGGCTATTTTGAAGCTCCGCCATTGAAACGACGCTGGCCAGGTGGCATCCCGCATGACATATTCTGCAACATGGGATCCATGGTCTTAATGGAGGGTGGCACTTGGTTGTTGAATTTCAGGATGCTTGGAAGAGGGCAGGCCGGAAGGTGCAAGATGGAACCAAGTTTTGGCCATTTGGAATGACGCTAGTGAGACGAAAGCTGGCTAGAGAAGCCCTCACTATCGGGCCTGTAGATAGTTAAGTCATCAATCTTATATTCAATGGCAGATAATCGGCAAGAAAAAGTAGGATCGAGCTTCACATAGTAGACTAACAGGGGTCCATGTCCATTTGACTTGGTGAAGATAGGATAGAATCCCAAAAGCACCCATCTGCAAGGTGTGGCCTGCCGGCCCCTTAACCCTTTGTCATTTTCATTTGGGCTCAGATGGAGATGGTGAGTGTGGGTTCTGCTAGGTGGAATGGTGTCATGATCAAGTCATTTGGAATGAAAAAATTTCCATGACAGTCCATGGATGGAAGCCCACAAGGAAATACCTACAAGGAAGCTCAAACTTAGTCATTTAGGGCATGGAGGAAAATGGATGGTGGAGGTGGGGTCGAGGCTCAGCCGCCGGAGAGGCTTCATCACTTTTTCATCTCGAGTGGTCATTTTAAATAGCGGAGAATGGTTGGTGGAACCCCGCAAAGGATTATCTATCACATAAATTTCCTTTTTTGGATTTGGATTGTGGATCAGACAATAGAGCCTATTTGGTGGAGGGACAGGTTGTGAAAGCCATTTCAAATGGTGAAGCAAGGGTGGAAATCCACAAATGGTAGTTTGTGGGGAGACCTTCCTAAATGGACGAAGACTTGGGTGCTTTAACAAAGTTAAGCTTGAATGGAAATGACAAGGTAGGACCCACCTAATGGGAGGATGACACTAGATAATCATTTGGAATGATGATACACCAACAACATCCCAAAGGTGGAAACCCACGCTTGTGGACCTGAGTAGATCCAAACATCCCTTCATTTTGGGCTTGTTATTTTCAACCAAGTTTAGGAAAGCCAAGCCAAAGGGGCCTCACACATGGGTGCGCCTGATGAAGGTGTCCATCATTTTAAGTTTTTCAACATTATAAGGGATGGTGACAGTGGAAGTTAGGTTGTGGGTCTGCAGGGCATGAATGCCCTAGTTCAAGAATGGTCATGAGGATGTCAAGTCCCATAAGTGATGAGTGGTCAATTTCTGAAGCTTATCAAAATTTCATCTTGTGGGTTTTGATCACCAGAGTTTGTTCTAGTTTATTTCCATGTTCTCTTTCCAAAATTTAACAACTTTCTCCAAAAACTAAAGAAAAATTAAAGCATGGCTTGTGATGGAAAACCAACCTGTGAGGCTTGATGAAGATGGATGAGCAAACAGCTGGAAAATACTTTGAATTGGTGAATGAACTCAGCAAGCATGACGCTAGCATTGGTGAGAGGCTCTGACTCAGTTCTGGACTTTTGACAGGTGAAAATGATAGCTGAAGATGGGCTATTTATAGAATTTTCACCATTTAATGCCCCTCATAAATGTGGATATGATGATGTTTAGGATTGGTGGATGGGAATTTTGAAAATGATGGCAGGAAAAATAGATTCCATTGGGCAGACGATAGTCAGGAGTTAACCATTCAGGTTGTTGGTGAATTAAAATAGCCGTCAATGATGTGAGTCCCATGGCACAAAAGGTTGCCATGTGTAGGCCATTAGGAATGGTCAAGGGGCTAAGGAAACCTACATAGAGCGACCCACATGGGTGGACCCGTGTTGCTCGGAGGATGTTGGCTTTAAAGAATGAAGGAAAATAGCTAACAGAGTCCCACACGGGATTTAGGCCTTGAAAATTTGAAGGTGGAAGAACATGGTCAACTCAAAGGGACTCTTCTAAGATTCCTTGACCACTTAGGACACAAAATAGGGGACACATGAAACAAGGTGGTGCCAAAAGTGACTCGACAAACCGAAAAGAGAGAGGGTCCCAGTTCTAAATGGGGTGTGTGTGCTAAAGGAAAAAAAAATGGTGACTCAACTAGGGAATACTCCTAATCATTCTAAGGATAAATGTTCATTCATAACCCATATTCTCTAGTTTAGCAAACCAAGAGCCTATTTCCAAAGGTGAAATAAGAGGCTTGAGGGAGAACAAAATCCTTAACTAAATCAAATCACAAAAGTGTCACAAAATTGTATGTAAATAGTGAACTCATTTCCTCTCCTTAGATACTTCGACCAACAACTACTAATCAAGCCAAGAAAGCTATGCTAATTATCTAACTCCAAAAGTAACCTACACATTGCTCCACTACCAGTTAGGCACCCATAGCCCTGACAGATTTGTCACTATGATCCCCATGAGCATTGCTCTACTACTAGCTAGGCGTCCATAGCCCCACTAGAGTTGTCTATACACCCACACGGTTGCTTGATTTTAGCATTTCTTTCCTTATTTCTTTTAATATTCTTTTGATACTACTTCTTTTGCTCAACAGTGTAAGAATTGAAGGTTAGAGTGGGTTTGGAACTAGAGTGGTTACTAAAGTAGATTTAAGATTTTACTTTCCTTACCTTCATAATGGCCAATGCATAGTTCCTAAAAAAAATTAGTGTATTTTGTGCAGGATCCAAGACGAGTGTGAAAAGATTCAATAAAGGGTTGAGTTCTAGGTCAAGTACGAGTTCAAATAAGGAAACCACCCCATAGCAGTAATTAGAGACCAATGGTTAGGAGTGAATGCTTATCCAAAGAACATTAAGAGCAGGAAACAAAGAAGACTATTTGTTGAACAAGCACAACTGTTGCATCAAGAATAAGGAGGAACCCTCATTAAGACAAAAGTGGTCGAAGAATTTCAAAAATTTGAAAGGGGCCAAGCCAAAGCTTGTCGAATTTGTTATGTCCCCCTTTCTTCTCATGGGCCTTGTCTGAACATAGGACCAAATTAGCAATTCTAAAGGCCTTGAATTTGGCTTGTCGATCGAACCATCTCTTAACCATGCCTTTATGTTTAGAAAAATTTCCAATAGCACGGTCATGTACTTATAAGTGGAGCAACTTAGCCAAGTGAGCTTCTCTTCAATCCCCTTCATTGTAGAAGGTATATATAAACTAAAGGGTGGGGATTTTTAGGTGGATCAGAAATACAGGCTCTAGGCCATAGATGAGGTGGATGGGGAATCTCCTAAGGAGGCTTTATGGCTTGTGCAATCTTCCCAAAGTGAAAAATGAAGTTGGGTGTGCTAGTCCTTGGGATTCTTGTTATGTAGCTTTTTGATGAAAGTGATCAAGTTTTTGTTGGTGGATTTTGTCAGGCTATTGCCCCAAGGATAGTAGTTGGATGAAAACTTAAGGGAAATACCATAGTCAAAGGCCCAACTAGTGAATTTAAGTGATGAAAATGCATGACCATTGTCACATACTAAAGCATGCAGGAAACCAAAGTGATTCAAAATAAAAATTTCAAGGAAATTAACTACCTCTGTCATACACTATCTACATGCAATAGCTTTTTTCCATCTAGTACAATAATTAGAGGCAGTGAGAATGTACCTATGTCCTACAAATGATGGTGGGCTTACTGGTCCAATGAAGTCGAGATCCCATTGTGCAAATGGTCTTACCTCTAAGATTGGTTTTAGAAGGACAACGACATTCCTTTCTCTAGTTGTTACGGTCTGGAAGACATGCCACATGCAAACATGGTTGTGAGCATCTTTGAAAATAGTTGGTTAGTAGTATCCTACTCACAGGATTTGAATGGAAGTAGAGGGACCCAACCCATGACTGGTACCAAATTTTTCATGGAATTCTTTTAGCACTCTCACTGCTACTTCTTTCCCAAGGAATCAAAGGTAAACTCCTTCATGATTTCTTCTATAGAGTATGGACCCTTGCATCATATAATTATGGCTCTACAGTCTAAGGGAACACTTCTAAACTCCCTGTAAGTGAGGTGGGCACTTGTTATTCAACATGTAATAGATGATGTCCTCATACCATTCTCTAGGAGAATTTTTTTTAGCTGATACCACTGAACCTTAAGTTTGGGTCTCGCCTTAGTTATTGTTTCAGCTATCATTCAAGTGAGGGCTTCTCCTCTCACCAATTTCATCGGTTGAATCTCCATGTCATACTCTTGCAGCAAGGTGACCCATTTTTCCCTTCTTTCTCCTAGCTCATTCTCCATTAACAATGTTTTCACTACTAGGTCAAGCACAATGGAAAATACCTTATTTCATAGGATGTAGTGTCTGAAATTCTTAACCCCTTAGATGAGAGTATATGCTTGTTTTCCCACAATATGGTATCTTAGTTGAGCATCTTTTAAGGGAGCACTCATGAAGGTAATTGGGTTCTTATTTCCTTCATCATCTTTCTGAGTCAAAATGTTGGCACATGAATGATCTAAAGCGAATGAATAAATCTAAAAGGGTTTCAAATAATTTGGGTTGACTAGCACATGTGTATTAGCAATGGATTTATTGATTTCCTTGAAGGTATAGTTCACCTCTTGAGTCCACTCAATTTTGGCATCTTGCTTCAACATTGCATTAAGCAACTTGACAATTTTAGTAAAGCCTATAATAATTTTTTTGATGAAGTTTAGTTTTCTGAAGAAAGACTTCAACTCTTTCTTTCTTCCTGGCAACTGAATCTTTAAGAGGGATTGAATGCACTCAAGGTCTATTGATATTCCTCCCTCTTAATAACATTCCCAAGTAACTTGCCTTCAATAACCCCAAAAATACACTTCTTTGGGTTAAGAGAAACTTTGAATTCTCTGCATCTTTGAAAAAATTTGCATAGATCAGAAACATAATCACCTCGTTTCTTCAAGAACACTGTAAGATCATCCATGCAAATGACGATGCATTTTTTTATTAGATCCTTGAAGGTTATGTACATCTCACATTGGAAAGTGGTGCCAGTATTGATAAGTCCTAACAACATCCTCTGGTATGCGAAGGTTCCCCACTTGGTAGTGAACATGGTCTTATGTCTATCTTCATATTGCACCATGACTTGATTACAGCTAGAATACCTATCGAGGAAGGACATCATATGTGATCCATTAATGATCTACAATACCTCATCCAATGAAGGAACATGGTAGTTATCCTTCTTTGAAGATCTATTTAGGTTGCAAAAGTCCACACACAATATGATTTCTCCATTCTTCTTCCTTACTGGGACCAAATTGGCCACCCATGTGGAGTGCCTAACACGAAAGATGATTTTTTCCAACAATAGCTTTTGTACTTCCTTATAAATGATAGGCTCCAACAATGCATTGATGGGATGTTTTCGTTGTCAAAATCGTCTGATGTCCGACTTGAGAGGAATAGTGTGTGTAATAGTGGAGGTGTCATATATCTTCAAATCCTCATAACTCCATGCTACCACATCATGGTACTCCTCTAGAGCATTAATGATCCCTTTCTTCTCCTCTGGCATGCATACCTTGCCAATGAACACATTTTTAACTTCCTTAGTTGTTCCAAGGTTGTGGGTGTCACACTAGTTTATGGAATCTTTCTTCACTTGTTGATCTTTGGTCTCGGATCTAATCTAGGTCAAATATGAATTCTAACTAAATCATACCTCTTGGAATAGTTTTTTTTTAGGTTAATAATCCCCTCTATATCTATTTCATCTTCCTCAGGGTCAGCTTTGTCAATTATTTGGGTTGCAAAAGCATCAAAACTAGTGATAAAATTGATGATATGCTTCTCATCATTGAACACCTAAAAATGGGTCACATTGTCTAGCATGGATGGAGTGGAGGTCAACTCAACAGTGAATCTCTTGAGTCTGAACAAAGAGAGGAGTTGTAGTGTGTTGGCTACTTGATCCAAGGCATCAATAGTGTGATTCTAACAATGAGAAATTAGTTGTATGTTGAATGCATCTAGGCTTTCTAAGAGATCCTAAACCCTGTGCCTATAATTTGCTATCCTTCTATCATGGTAGGAGTATAATTTTCTGACCTATTTCACCACTAAATCTGAATCACCAAACACTTGTAACATTTTGACTTTCTTCCTTAAGGCCATTAGGATCCCATGAACTAACACTTCATATTCTGCCACATTATTGGTACAATAGAATTGGAGTCTATGAGCAACAAAGTAAATCTTACCTATAAGGTTGATGAGTTCAAATCTATCACTAGATCCCTACTTGGACTTGGATCCATCAAAGTGTAGCATCTAAAACTTGGAAGGTTCTTTGACCTCAGGGCCAATCATGCATGCATCCTTCCTTGGTTGTATGCTTGCCCCGACAATTGTTGGAGTAAGCACTGGTTCAACATGATTAAAGGAAGGTAGCCCTATTAGTATCTTCTTTTGAGAAATGGCCTATCCTCTGATGTTCTCTACTACCACCTGACACAAACAACACTCAAATTCTGAGTGGGAAATAGTATGCACTCTACACCAATTAGGCAATAGGAGTTCCTAGAAATACATTTGTATTCCCAAGCTAAGTTGATCTTGTATGCATCTTTAAATAAAGTCTTGGAATCTATCTAATAGTCCTAATTTTCCATCTTCATAAGAATCATCATTGTCTGATTCTACTAACATTTTTGTGCTCTGGGGTGCATAGGCTAGATTGGCAGGAGGACTACTCAGCACTAAGAGGACCTCATCAACTATCTCCTCTTCTGTAAACTCTGATTCTCTTTGATAAGTCACAAGGAAATAACTACCTAGTTTTGTTTCAGCAAAGAGCACCTCATTGTTGTTTTTATATTCTGAAATCATGAACTTTATGTGGGGCTCCAAGTCTATACAGATCTGGTTTGGCAGTCCCATCCATGACAACCACATGTGAGAGAAATCAATTGTAGCATACCCATTCAGTGCTTAGGTGAAGTCTTGACCCAAGATTATTTTGTATGTGTTAGGCATATCCGCAACCTGGATATCAATAACTTGCTCCACCCTATGATCTATAGCAATCTGCATAGGAATACAATTGATTTCTCCAACAATGTTCACCTCAATTTTGTCCAGTTGAGTTACTTTTTTTCTTGAAGGCATGGGAATAATCCCAAGAGCCTTGCATACAACCAAATGCATGACATTAGCCAATGCTCTAGAGTCAATCAAACAATTGTGCAAATTCTTCCCAAATATTCTAATTGTTGTGAAGAAGCGTGGCATTTCTATCTTTCCTTGGAATAACCCTACAAGCATATCAACCTAGGCCACTTGGGTCTTGTCCTTCTCATTGGTATTTTCCTTGGTTTGTGCTAAATTTTTCTCTTTAGTAGGTTAATTTATAGATTGTTTATTGAGAGGTACATCTTTCTTTTTTCCTATGATTTCTTGAGTTACAGGCTCATGTGGTAGCTCTTCAAGAGAGACTTTCTTGGCTGGTGTCTCTTGTATTTCCTTAGAGAAAGGGGTTCCATTAATCACACTAGAGAAGTTGTGCCTAATTGTAGGAACCTTGAGTAGTTCGAAAGTAGACAAGTTAATTTTGGCTTTCTTGAATTCTTCAACAACGTATTTGTTTGCCTCCTATAATGATTTAATAACTAAGCCCTTATAGCCATGATTCAGAGATTAGACAACTAACCTTAATAACTATTTCAATCATGTGTTATGAAATAACTTGCACAATAGAAGAATATGATAAGAAATATCCTGCAAATACTTGATAATAACTGAGAATAACAAGCCACTTCGAGGGGGAAAACCTCCAAATATCTCTAATGAGAACACACTTCACAACTTGATGATGAAATAAGACTCACAACCTCCTATATATACCTATTTATGCCTAGGATATCACCTAGGCCGACTTAGACACACCTATATGTCTTAGGCTGACCTAAACAACTAAATAACAATATACTAATGATAATATGACTTAATAGAGAGTTAAGATAGCCACAAGCCAACTATTCATAACCCGATGTACACTAATCTTAAGGGCGCAACATGCCCCCCTTCTTCAAAGAATCATTGTCCTCAATGCTAATCAAGTTTGGATACTTTTGAATGAACTCCTCGTCCTCCCATGTGGCATCTTCAGCTGGTAAATTCTTCCATTGGATGAGATACTCAGTGAGAGTTCTATTCCTCAGCTTCTTTGTGTGTGTTTGATGAATGTACTCTGGTTCCAAAAGGATTCTTCCTTCTTCATCGAGCTCTAGTAGTGTTGTTTGAGTGGGAATATTATGCCCAATGACCTTCTTCAAATAGGAAACATGAAAAACTAGATGTATCTTTGTTGTTGGTGGCAACTCAAGCTTGTAGGAAACACTACCGATCTTTTGCATGATTTGGTATGGACCATAATACCTTGGAGACAACTTATTATTCTTTTTTTGTTGCTTTAGTAATATTTTCTTATAAGGTTGCAATCTCAAGAAGACCCAATTCCCAACTTCAAAACTTCTTTCACTATGATGTTGGTTTTCCTATTGTTTCATTCGATTTTGTGCCATGGCTAAATTCTCCTTGAGTCCTAAAAGTACTTGTTGTTGATTAAGCAAGTAGTCTTCTACTACTTGAACTCTTGGGGACACCTTTATTGATGATGTGATGGAAGGAGGATGATATCCATAAATTTCCAAAAATGGAGACTTTTTTTATGAGCTATGAAAAGAAGTGTTATACCACCATTCTACAAGTGGTAGCCAATCTACCCATTGAGATTATTTCTTTGAATTGAAACAACGTAGATATCCTTCCAAACACTTATTAATAGCCTCAGTTTTCCCATCTAATTGAGGGTGGTATGAAGAGCTATGAGCCAATTGAGTACCCAAACATGAGAATAAATCTTTCCAAAAGTGACTAGTGAAGATAGGATCATGATCAATAAAAATAACCTTAGGTGTACCATGTAGCTTTTGGATATTCCACAAAAAATCTTTTTCCACTGAACTTGCTATAAAATGATGTGATAATGCAATGAAATGTGCATATTTAGTGAGGCGATCAACTACCACCATGATGACATTATGACCTTTAGATTTGGGAAGCCCTGTGATGAATTCCATGGATACCTCTTCCCAATGTTGGATAGGAATAGATAAGGGTTGCAAGAGACCTGGTGTCTCAATTGTCTCCCCTTTATGCCTTTGACAAACCAAACATTCAGCTAAATTTTTTTGAACATCACCCTTTAGCCCTTCCCAAAAAAATTCTTGCTTGACTCGATAATATGTCTTCAAAAATATTGAATGACCACCCAATGGAGACTCATGCAACTCTATGAGAATCTTGTGTTTAAGAGTATATTTCTTGCGAAGATACAAATGCTCTTTATACCAAAGAGTATCTCCCTTCCAACAAAATGTATCTGAACTACTAGGATCACTTTTTAATTGTTTGATGAGATTACTTTTCACAACATCATTTTGCCACTCTGCTTTGGCTTCCTCCACCCAATTTTCTTGTAATATTGAAAGGGCACACAATAAGGCTTCATCTTTCTCATCCTTCCTTGAAAGTGCATCTGCGATAATATTTTATTTCCCTTTCCTATATGCAATCTCAAAGTCATCCTAACATCTTAGTGAACCATTTGTGTTTATCTTCAGAAGATAGTCTTTCTTTGAAAAAATATTTTAGGCTATCATGATAAGGCCTCCATTGTTTCACTACATGGCGGATTGCTAGTCCTTCTCATAAATAGGTTTTAGTTTATTCTTACATTTTAATTGACAACTCTAAAAAGCAATTGGTTGACCTTCTTGCATGAGCACTGCTCCTATCCCATTTTGAGAAGCACCACAATGAATTCCTTGGTGAAGTCAAGAGTAGCAAGCACTGGAGTTGTACACATATCCTCCTTCAATCTCTCAAATGTTGTATTGGTAGACTCATTCCAATGAAAAAAATCCTTGTTCAATAGAGTGGTGAGAGGTGCTACAATACAACCATAATTCTTCAAAAATCTTCTATAGTACCCTGTTAATCCCAAGAAATCCCTTAGTTTCTTAATAGTTTTTGGAATAGGCCATTCCATAATAGCCTTAATTTTGTTAGGGTTCACCTTTACTCCTTCATGTGAAACTATGTGTCCCAAATACTCCACCTCTGTAAGACCAAAATCACACTTGGATGGCTTAGCATAGAGTTTATGATCTTCAAGTATTTGTAATGCTTGATCCACATGTTGCAAATGTTCTTCCCAAGTCTTTCTATAAATCAATATATCATCAAAGAATACTAACTCAAACTTTCTCAAGAACTTCTTAAAAATGGAATTCATCAAACTTTGGAATGTAGATGGTGCATTGGTAAGACCAAATGGCATCACCAAAAATTCATAATGACCCTCATGAGTCCAAAATGTTTTCTTAAAAATATCTTCCTCCTTAATCTGAATTTGGTGATAACCAGATCTAAGATCTAACTTGGTAAAATACATAGCTCCATTCAATTCATCTAGCAAATCATCAATGACTAGAATAGGAAACTTATCTTTAATGATGTACATGTTGAGCACTCTATAATCTGGAAACATGGGCCAAGTATCATCCTTCTTATGTACCATCACCATAGGTGAGGAGTAAGCACTTTGACTATGCCTAATAATTCTTGCCTCTAGCATATCTTCAACAATTTTTTCTATCACTCTTTTGTATGTGTGGATACCTATAAGGCCTGATGTTCAGTGGTTGGCTCCCTAGGACTAACTGTATGGCATGATCATGATACCTCTTAGGAGGAAGTCCTTTAGGTATATCTCCAACAATAACTAATTGACAATCAATTATAGCTTGCAAATCTGGATGAGTAGGAGCATTAGATTGAGAGACTTCTAATGAACATAGTTGGGCCACAAATCCATCCACTCCTTTCTTAAGAAAATTTTGCATTTGATGAGAGATTACCATTTGTGGGGATTTTTCCTTCAACCCCCTTAGCTCTACTAGCCTTCCTTCTGATTGAAATCTCATGAATAGTTCCTCGAAGTTCACCTCAATTGTTCCCAATGTAGTAAGCCATTGTACTCCCAAAACAATATCTGTTGCACCCATGGATATTGCATACATTGGGGTATCAGGTTGATAATATCTCATGGATAATTTAATGCTATGACACTTCCCTAAACAACTAACTATACCACCATTTGCAATCAAAACTTGAAACTCTAGAGTTGGATATACAAAACAATTTAGACGAGTAGCTAGCTTTTTGTTGATGAAATTATGAGTACTACCTGAGTCAATCAACACTGTTACCTTTTGTTTCTTTAAGAACCCAACTACCTTGATAGTTAGTGGAGCACTGAAACCTAAGAGTGCATGAAAATAAATGATTGGTTGAGAATCATGTGATTCCTCATTTGACTCCCTTTCATCCTCTAGTATGGGTTCTTCCTCTTCTTCCTCACTTGGACCTTCAATATAGAACTGTGTGAAACCCAATCCTAACAATTGCAAAACAATAAGAACAAACACATTAGATTAGATATTCCAAGCAAGAACAAGGATTCCCCATGAAATCCATTCACAAAACTTAAATTAGGAAACAAGCAATGAAGAACACAACAAGAAAACAATAAAATAGATTGAATCCTAATTAAGCTAGAAAACTCATGATCCCATGGGGGAATTAGTGCTAATTTGATGTGAAAATTGGCCCTTTCCAAATTCCTATGATGCAAGATTGATGTATGTTGATGAATATTGATGAGTGATCCACTTTGATGAAGGATGGTGAGTGCTCCAAGCTAAAAACCTGCATAACCTAGCTAAGAACTTAATAAGATGGATGAAGATTGCGCTAAATTTGAGTATAATAACTTTCCATAATTTGTGGATGATCAAATGAAGGATGAACCTCTTTATTTATAGATAAGATTGAAGGATGAATGTACAAAATTGAGAAATTTGGGACTAACATTCATCAAATGGAAAGATGCCACTTGTCAATCTATGAGTGGATGGAGGATGTGCAAGTTTTGAGGATTGTGCTAATAAATGCCTATTTGTGAATTTTGAATTTTGTTGAAATGACATACAAGAGGGAAGAGAAAATGCATTGAATGCCACTTGGCTCAAGACAAAGGACATGTAAGATGAAGTTAATGTCTTGTTGGATGTACATGTCAACTTGGATTTTTGAATTCAAACTTGGAGGAATATTCCAAAAGATGCCTTGTGAGGAAAATAGAGATTTAATAAATGAACTAGATCTATTTTCATGTGCAAGTGGGAAAAGCCAGAGGATAGGACATGAATTAGAATTAAATTAATCAAGGGTAATTAATTTAATAGGAGATTAGATGATGTGACAAATTTGATTTAGATTTTAGGATTTATTTAAATGAAATATAAGAGGAATATGATAAGAGATTAATTAAATAAAGATTTTGATTTATTTAATTAAATGAGATGATGGTTAGATTAAACTAAATAAGGTTTTAATTTATTTAATTTAATAGATAGACTTTAGAGATTTAATTAAATAAAATTAATTATTTAATTAAATAGGGATAATTAGATTAGACAGGTTGATTTAAATATCGAGAGGATGACTTAACTAGCTAAGTAATTTATTTAATTAAAAAAGGAATATTGATGAATTTAATCAAATAAGGGGATTTGATTAAATGGTTAGACCAAGGGATGATTTAGGATGAAATGATGTTAGTGGTTAGGATCAGATGCACAATGTCAATCGGTACATTTTGCCCCTCTTTGAAGCAAGGCACTTGCTGCATTGGTTCAAAGAATAAATGATCTTGATCAAAGCCAAAAAAATTTGTTATTTAAAATATTGCCCCACTACTGCCTAGTGAGAGAAAACATGCCATTATATTGCCCCCTCGAGAGATTTGACAAAAATTTCAAATTTTTGGGTGATCTCGCAAAAAAAGAGGGCAAGGTGCTTGATAGGTCCAAAAATGTATCTAAATGCAATAAATCAATGTAAAACATGCCTCAACTGGACAAAAACAAGTTTGAGGGTCCAAAACCCTAGTAGGATAGCCAATTAGGGTGAAAAAACCCTAATTTTCAAGCTTAAAAGGGGCCCGAGGGGTCACTTTCAAGTCATTTTCACACATAGCCATCTAGCAACCTTGAGATTTGAGCTCTGACCTCCTAACGATATGGAACAGTGACAGCTTCTGATGCACATTTTCAATTGAGTCCAGATGTACCAGTGGCCACCCAACATTGGGGCACCGGTAAGTGATCCTCACTTGACCTTTATTTCTCATTTTTCGTGCTTAATTAATGCTTTAAAAGTTAGTCCTTCTATAGCAGCGCTATATAACGCTGCTTAGAAATCAAACTGCACCACTCAGTGTGATATTGCGCCATGGCAGTGGAGTTTGTAGTTTCAAAATAAACTACAACCTCCAACATTGAGCTCATGGCCGATGGGGTGATTTGCAAAGTGCTATACGACAGTCTTGTATCCACTCAAAGTGTGTTGCTAGGGAGGAAAGTGCACCACGACGGTGCTATTTTTCCATTTTGTGCCCTAGTGTTGGAGTTTGATTGAAAATAAAACTGCAACGCCTTCACAAATTCTGATGCTAGAGTGGTCTCTTGGATGCTCGGGAAAATATTTTTCAAAATTTTTAACATGGTGACCTTCCTTGATATAGGATGTGGGGAGGGAGCTCTACTCCCAAGAGCACAGGTAACAGGATCTATTCGGTTACTTATGGGACCTGAGCGATAGAGATCAAGACTGACTTAGAGATATGGGGTTGTGGCACATTGCCTACGCAGCACCCGTTCACACTCACCTAGGGATGATGTTAGCACTTTCCAAGAGATGGCACAACGAGACCTCCTCTTTCCACCTTCTGACCGGTGAGGTCACCGTCACCTTGGAAGACGTTTGGTGCATCCTACGATTGATGGTTCATGGTCGGCATGTCATTTTTTATATGGATGAGGGGTGGAATGCCTGCCACAGGGTTCTTTCCATAGAGGACATCATTATTTGTGAGGGGTAGATCAAGTTGGAGTGACACAGGACCTTGGCACCTCCCTTCTAGTTGGTAGTTGCAGTGATTATCTCGAGTCTCATTGCCCTAGACCACTGAGGCTAAAACTTCAGTCCTGGTTGAAGACTTTGTTGGGAGTGTATGGTTCATGATAGGCCAGTCTGTTTTGCATGGGGTCCTATTCTTCTTGTATCTTTGTACAGAGATCTCCATGAGTACGTCTACATGGATGGTAGTGCACTCGGAGTAGGTGTGACCCCTCCACATATGGGCATGGGAGCACATTGCTATCCTTTTCCATGGGTTGTTCCAGTTTCGATGATGCCAGATGATCCCCTCATATGGCACTACAAAGGTGGTGTGTCCTTTACACACATAGGCGAGCATGAGATTGCTTATTGGAGGAGGGTCCTAGATGAGATGCAGGTGTTCACATGGTGTCCATACTTTGGTCAGTCTAGATGGGCCGGTGATACAGATTAGCTCTTCTTTTCTTGCTAGGATTCCAGGGGTGAGAGCATACGATGATTGAGAGATATCTACCCAAGCACATGTAGCATCAATTTGGTGAGCCTCAAGATCAGCTTGATGATGATTATGTTGCCATCTTCACCTGCACCATGTCACAGGTTTTATGGGGTAGTATATTCCTGCCTTGGAGGTCATCGACAGTTTTAGGAAGTTGGTGGCCTAGCCATGGGCTTATGATTAGGGTCTAGGTGTGACACATGCATACAAGGATTGGTTCTAGCCTCCCCTAAATTTGAAAATTCTAGGTGCATTCCTCGATCGGTAGAGGGGGAGGACAAGGATGGAGGGTGGATGATGCACGATAGGAACAATCGGTCAAGGCCCCAGTACAACTAGATCAACCAGTTCATCCTAACATGCAGATGCAGGATTAGTAGCAAGTGCCTATAGGTGTACCACCATGGGCTAGGGGTGAGGATCAGCCTCAGGTATAGCCTCCATGAGTGTAGCCAGCAGAATAGGTGGATCCCTAAGACACATTGATTGCACAACTATAGACTCAAGTGAAAACTTTGACAGGTGAGAGAGATCAGGCATAGATTGAGAGGGACTAGGCTAGGGCTGAGAGGGATTAGGCCATCTAGTAGAGACAGGCTACAAAGTTACTGGTGGCCACAAAGTTAGGCTGGAGACAGTAGCTACAGAGCATGGCAGCCTCCTTGTCTCAAGGTACAATGTCAATTCGATCCTACAGGGAGGTCTTCCAAGAGGCCAAGTATTATCATTTGTACTATCATGAGGCCATACCCAGAGCATCACAGGTCCCAGAGTACTCATAGTAGACTAGCTTCAGACTAGTAGAGGGCCATGGTGACAGAGGTAAGGGCAGTAGACAGGAGGGTTAGGCCTCCTTTTTGATAGCCTGATGGGCCTTTTTGTACCGATTGACACACATCTACAGTGATCCGATTATTTTGTACTATGAGAGTTATATTATTGATGATATATATGAGCTAATGATTCTGATTATGATGTGATGTGATGTGTATCATTTATTTATGCATGTATGGATGACTCTACTTCTATATGTTTTGCAATGATGTTTATGATATGTTTTCCTTTTGATGATGAATGCATTATGTGATGATTATGACTAACAAATTTATATTATGTCGTTAATTTATGCAAATGTATTTATGTGAATGGATGATATATGATGCTGCATTTATGATGATGCAAATGATAATATGCTATATGAAATGTAATATGTAAAAATGATATGGAAATGATCTATGTTGTTTATGCTAGATGATGTGAATCATGCTTATATATGAAATGTTTATGGATGGATGTATGCTTTGAATGTGATGGATTTTAATGTTCCTATTTATGTTTATAATGATGTCAAATGATTAATGAAATGAAATGCAAAAATGATTGCGATGCTATTTATGAGATGGTATGGATGATTTAATGTAATGTGATGGTTTTGTTTTATATGATATGTATTGATAATGCAAATGAGATGGTTTAAGATGATTAGAATAAAAAAATTTATCCTAAACATGTTAAATGATAATGTGATGTATGCATTTACCATGATGCAATGCAATAAATGAAATTATATGCAAAGTGGTATGATAATGCTTAATGAATGTAATGTATGAGATGACTTTATAATGTTATGTGAGTATGTCTGTAATGGATTATCTATAATGCTTATGTATGATTATGCAATAAGTGGTAATGGTTATGAAATGTTTATGCAAATGAATGTTGTGCAATGATTGATGTGATGAATGCAATGTGGTACAAAAAATGGATGCAATGCAATGAGAAAGGGATATGCTTATTTATGAAAAATGCTTATGATACCACGTTTATATGATGATGGAAGTGAAATGCATGTGTTTTCTATATGATATGTTTATGCAATATGCTAATGATTTGTGGATGCAGGATTGATGTCGAGGATGATGATGTTGATGATCAACCATCATAGTACTTTGTTAGTGTAGAAAGAAAGAAGGAATGAAAGAGAAGAAGTCATTTCAACAAGACACAAGATGATGGATATGCAAATGATGATGATTACTTGCCAAGGAATTGCGGTTTTCAAAGGGCCAATTTTCTTATGTTTGATAACACACGTGGTACGATGCATCAAGGTATAAAGAACCAAGATGGTGTTGTACGCAATGTGATGAACTTTGACTTGACAATTAGATAGGAGTATTATTGTTCACACTTGACATATGAAAACCTTGCTAGGATGCATTTTAGATGTTTCAAACACCTTGGGCCAAAACATGGAAAGGTATAACCTTTCAGTGCAATAGTCAACAAGTTGTTCAAAACCTCCTCCATACATACCTAGCAAAGCAAGTATTTTCCAAGGTTATATTACAATAACATCCAACAAGCATAGAAAACAAGAGATTTTGATCATTGCCCCATTCCTATTTCTCTAAATCATCTATTTAGATATCATCGAGAACTCCTTGGAATGAGCGCAATAAGATAAGTCAAAAGATAAAGACAAAGTAAACAAACAAGCTGATGTTCTTCAATACCACTAACCAAAAGGAAATGTGTTTTTAAGGATAAAAACCAAAACTATTTCCAAAAGATAATGTCCATTGTATGAAGGATGCATCCTAGGACATGTTAGTGGATGGAAGCATGTCATTTCATTTATCCTAAGTGTTATTTCAAATGATTGATATGGGACCAAATGTATGATAGGTTATTGACACAAAGAGTTGACTAGCTTATTTGCATACTAACCTAAACCTAAGACTTGATGATTTTGAGTTTTCACTTTTCACCAGCTAGACTTGTTTCTGATTATCTTACCAAAGATTGAGGATGACAATTATTTATTATGCATGATATTTATTGTAGGTGCAAGTGAGATGAGATGGATGGATTTTTCAAATATTTGGATGTTTTTGATGCTTTTGAAATGTTCTGAGGCTATTTTTGGTATTTCTAAGATTTTTCAAATGTTTTGACTTTTCAAATTTTCAATGTTTTGGGGTTTTATGAGATTTTGATCAAGAGACTAACCTAAGGACCTATCCTAGGGGCCTTAGGGGCCAATCAAAAAATTAACCTTGCCTATGTTATACATGCAGAGACTACGTAGTTCGACTGATGAGTTGACCGATTTACAGATGATGATATACATGATGAAATGCCAGTTTATTATGACATACTCTTATAGGAGTGACCTAAGTGTCTCGAGCGATGATCAAAGATCAACCTTTCCTATGTTCAAGGCTTAGAGAGGATGTAGTTCGACAAGACGACCATGTTTTTGACTTTTTGACTGACATTTTGACGTATTTTGGAATTTTGATGATTTTTTGATGTTTTTGGTTTTTTTTTTATGTTTTGATGTTTTTGGATTTTTTGATTTTATGACTTCAAGAACATACACAAATTCAATCTGATGAGAACATGCCCCCAGAGTGATGCAATAGACTACTCTGACAAAGGCAGGACAAATTGACCTTGAGGATGGGTCGATACGAAAACAAGACCAAGCTATGATGCAGATACAGGTGGATGAGTGATGGATGGAGATCTAAATGTGATGGATGATGGAAACTTAACAGATGGATGGTGCAAAACAAGCCATAGAGATCCTGGTGGATGGACAATGCTTATTTACACAAGGCATCTATTTTCTAGGTTTTCACCAAGGTATGTGGATACTAGGAGGGATCATGATATGAAAAAAAGACCAAGCTATGATGCGGATGCAGGTGGATGAGTGATGGATGGAGATCTGAATGTGATGGATGATGGAAATGTAATAGATGGATGGTGCAAAACAAGCTATAGAGATCCTGGTGGATGGACAATGCTTATTTACACAAGGCGTCTGTTTTCCAAGTTTTCACCAAGGTACTTGTCTAAAGGGCCACTGAAGTGGTTTTCACTAGAGGATGATTTTTTCTCTTTGCTATTTTTGAATCCTTTTTCTTTTTTTTTGGATTTTTTTCTTTTTTGATTTGTTTGTTGTCACCAAGATGCCTATTTTCCAGGTTTTCATTGAAGTAACCATTTTTTCAAGACATTTTCTATTTTTTTTGGATTTTTTGGTTCTATACCTTGAAATATTTAGGCATAAAACTTTTTGAGATGGGAGCTATTCATAGGCTCCTACAAAGGTTCCCCTTTGGGTGTTGATAATTAATATGCCCTTGATTTGTAACTTGTTGTGATGACGAATGGTCCCAACCAATTGGGTTCAAACTTTCCTTTACTGCTTGGGTTTGGGACATTCTTTTGATTCTCCTTTAACACTAGTTCTCTGACTTGTAAAGTCCTACTTCTGATTTTCTTATTGTATCTCTTTTTGAGTCTATTCTAATAGACTTTCAAATGATTCAAAGCATCCATACGTTACTCATCCAATAGCTTTAGCTCATTTAATCTTGATACTCGGTACTCTTCATCTGTGATGAGGTTTTGTAGTGATATCCTAAGGGATGGAAGCTTGATCTCAATGGGGAGTACCGCTTCTGATCCATAGACCAAGGAGAAGGGGGTGGTGCCAGTGGGTGTGTGGATACTTTTTTGATAGGCCCAAGGGGTGGGATTAAGCTACAGATGCCAGTCATGACCTACATAATTGATTGTTTTCTTAAGAATTTTCAAAATGGTTTTGTTTGTAGCTTCTTCTTGGCCATTTCCTTGGGGATAATATGAGGTGGAGAAGCAATGTTGGATTTTGAATTTCTTGCACAAGTTGCAAACATCCTAATTTTTGAATGGTGTCCCATTATATGAGATAATGGCTTGTGGGACACCATAACGAAAAATTAGATAGTTCAAGATGAACTTTGAAATTTTCTTCCTAGTTATGTACGTCATGGGTATGGCTTCCACCCACTTAATAAAGTACTGTGTGGTAGTTATGATGAACATATGGCCATTAGATGAGGTGGGTGTGATTTTCCCAATGAGATCAAGTCCCTACTACGAAAAGGGCCATGGTGTGATGATAGGATGAAGCTCTTGAGCTGGAGCATGGATGAGGTCCCCATGTTGCTAACATTGTAGACACTTTCTAACATAATCATGTGCTTCTCTTTCCATTGTGGGCCAATAATACCCCATCCTCAGTAGTTTCTTGGCTATGGTTATTCCACTAGAGTGTGAACCATAGATGTCTTTATGTACTTTAGTTAGGGCATTCAATGCCTCCTTAGCATTTAAGCAACGTAGTAGGGTTCCTTCTATGCTTCTACGATATAGGGTATCTCCTAGGATGACAAATCTAGATGCCCGTTTTACAAAGGTTCATTTTAGGTTTGAAGGTAAGTCAATAAGTATGACTCCTATTCGAAGGTATGTATAAATTTCATGGTACAAAGGATCACCAGGACCAAAAATTTCTCACATGAATTCTGATTTTAGTACCTTGAATGCAAGAATGAGAAGCTGCTCTATCAGGAATTCATATTTTGGAATGTTGTGGGGGAGATCTAGTAATGATCCAATTGTTTCCATGGCATCTGTTGCTTTGTTGTTGGTTCTAGGAATCTGCTCAAATGTAATTTCAATAAAGGATTCTTTTAGAGTCTCCACCAATTTCTTGTATGGAGTGAGCTTGTCATCCTTTGTCTAGTATTCATCATTCACTTGAATTATTATCAATTGAGAGTCTCTGTATACTCTAAGAGCTATAATGTTCCACTGCACTACTATTCTAAGACCTATGGTTAAGGCCTTGTATTCTGCAATGTTATTAGTTTAGGGAAATACCAGTTTGTAGGGTCTTGGTATCCAATCCCCTTGTGGGGTGATATAGAAGATGCAAAATCATGATCCATGTTGTGTGTATGAGCCATCAAAGTATAGTTTCCAGTGGTCAACTATGTTGATATTGAAAATAGATTCATTTGGAAACTCTGAGACAAGGGGATTCTTCGAATAGATTGGTGTTTCTATCAGCTAGTCTGCGATGACTTGACATTTGATTGCCTTCCGCTCCTCATATTCAATGTCATATTCTGATAGTATCATCACCCATTTGGCCATTCTTCCTATGAGCATTGCTTTTGACAATAGATACTTGAGGGGGTTGATTTTGGTGATTAGTTTTATTTTGTGTGTCAACATGTAATGTTTGAATTTATGTGATACAAACACTACTGCTAAGAATGCTTTCTCTATGAATGAGTAATTTAGCTCATGCCCAACCATTTTTTCTACTGATGCAATAGATAGCCCTTTCTATTCCAATTTCATCATGCTAAGCTAAGAGAGCTCCAAGGGTTGCTGCTGTTGCTGATACATAGATAATCAATGGTTTTCTTGGGATTGGTGGAATTAATATTGGTGGTGTTAGTAGATATTATTTGATTTTATTGAATGCCTCTTCACACTTGGTATCCCATTTGTATGATATTCCCTTGTGGAGTAGGTGAGAGTATGAGTTCTGTTTGTCTACCAACTGTGTTATGAATCTTCGAGTGTATTGGAGCCTGCCTTGGAGACCTCTCAATTTCCTTAATGTCTTTGGTGCCTCCATCTCAAGGATTACTCTTACCTTTGTTGGATCTACCTCAATGCCTCTCATTGACACTATATATCCCAATAGCTTACCTGATTGTACACCAAAGATGCACTTCTTTGGGTTTAATCTAACCTTGTACTCCTCAAGCCTATCAAAAATAGCACTTAGAGTTTCTATGTGATCTTTTATCTTTCTAGATTTGGCTAAAATATCATCAACATAATCTTGGACCATCTTATGGATCATATCATGGAATATCAATGTCATGGCCCTCTAGTATGTTGCTCCTACATTCTTTAAGCCAAATGGCATCATGTTCCAGTAGTAATTCCCCCATGGACAAGTGAAAGCTATCTTATGTTGGTCCTCTTTAGCTATCATGATCTGATTGTACCCTTAGAATCTGTCCATTAGTGACAATATTTCATGTCCAGCTGTCATATCTACTATCATGTCAATGTTTGGAAGTGGGAAGTCATCTTTTAGACATGCTTTATTCATGTCTTCAAAGTCTATGCAGATTATGATGCCTCCATCCAGTTTTGAAACAGGTACCAAGTTTGACACCCATTCTAGATATTCTATCGGTCAGATGAATCTTGCATCTAATAGCATTTTAAGCTACATTTTGACCAATAAGGTGATTTGAGGGTGCATTTTTCAAAGCTTTTGTTTAACAAGCTTTGCTTCTAGATATACTGCTAAGTGGTGGACCATGATTTCTGGATCAAGCCCTAGCATGTTGGCATAGCTCCATGTGAAGTTTATCTATCTTTCCCGTAGGAAGTTTAGGTGTCCTTTCTTTTTACTTTTTTCTAGTCAAAGAGTGCCACAGTGTGGTTTTCACTCAAGGACTTAGATATTATTCTTAATTTTTCACTTTTGTGACTGAGGGATTCAATCATTTCCCCGTAACAGGCAAGTGTATCTAGCTCAACTATGAACCATGCTTTGTGATCCCGACACGGAATGTTATCCCACAGTCCCATGAATTCTAAGAGTGCCTCATCATTTTTGAATGTATCAAGAACTAGTGGTCCTCGTTGGTCATAGTCGATGAGTTGGGGGTATGCTAGGCGGTTTTCATGATTTTGGTGGTCTGATTCAAAAGATAGGGTTTTCATCATGAATAGGGTGGTGTCCTCAAAATACCTAGGTAGATTGGATGTGGGATCCTCGTCATCACTACTACTACAAAAGTTGGTTATATCAAATGTAAAGTTATCTATGACTCTACCTGTTGATACTGGTAATTGTAGTTCTGCTATGGTTGGCTGAGGAGGATTATTAACCATTCTAACCAGAGGACTTCGGCCATGTATGGTTATAATCGGAGGGGTACATCCAAGGCCAAGATTTGTTATTGCTCACATCTCTGGAATGATAGGTGTTATAAGCCCCTTGTCATTTCTCCCAAGTCTTTGATTTCTATCATAGTCCATTGCAAGCATCATTTCCAAACCCTTGCTTCTATCATCCATTGGTAAATCAGCTACTAGTCTCTCATCTTGATATATCATATGAGATGGATCTACCTCAATAACTTCTTGGCCAAGGTCTCCCCACCTTGTGAAGTTGGGATAGTCTTTAGGAGATGTTTGAGATGTGGAAGCTTCATTTTCTTGTGGATGTCCCCGTGATCTAGGAGATTGTGGTAACTCTCCAATCAAAAAAGAATTGTTAGGGAGCTTGTAGTTTCCACAACTGTTATCTTGGATGATGAGCTTAATGTCAAAAATGGTGGGAATGGTGGGAGTGGCAGGTGTCTCTATCACAGAAGTGGATGCGAGAGTGGCAGGATCAATGTATGGTGTGGATGGGCCCTCATCATTTTTTGGTACTTGGGGGATTTTATAGTACTTTGCTTCAAGGATTTTGCAATAGGAGAAGGGTTTGCGGTCTCCATGGATGGTGACTTCTTGCCCCTCATGTGTGAATTTCACACATTAAAGGAAATTTGATGCTACTACCTTCATTGCATGAATCCATGGGCATCCTAGAAGGATGTTATATGGAAAGTTGAGGTCCAAGACCCAACAAGTGGTTTCCATGATAGCCAACCCTACTTGAATAGGGAGTTTGATTGTGCCTTGGGACACTCTTTCTTGATCATCATATGTTGTTATTGTGATACCCTTTCCTTTGTTGATAGAATATTCTAATATTTTCAATTTTTTGATGAGGTTGAGAGAACATATATTCAAACCCACACCTCCATCCACTAAGACCCTTTTGACTTTGCTCTTGTGTACTATGACTTCTAAGTGAAGTGCACGGTTGTGAGATGGTTGAGCAAGGAAATCTTGGTCAGAGAATGTGAGGAGTTTGGCATAATGATATTTTTGACCATAGCTTGGAATTGTTCTGCATCAAGATCTATGGGGATAGTGGATGAATCCAATGCTTCCTCAAGGATTTTATTATGAGTAGATGATATTTTTAGTAACTCCATGATGGATATTTGCACTGGCATTCTTTTGAGTTGATCTAGGAAATTGTAGCCATTAGGAACAAATCTAGATGCAGGGACTCTATTTGGCTGGGATGATCCTGCGATGGTAACTTTTCCGCCTCTTGTGGTGACTCCACAATCGGCATGGGCACCTTTGATGGTGATGAATGTGCCATATTCATTTAGGGAGGCAACAACAGTTTCATACACGTGGTTCAAATTTGTGTGGGTTCCTTTCCCCTTATCTATGTTATCATTATTCCCTTTATTGCCATGGTTTGGCATTGGATTCATGTATATCTTAAGATATTGGTTTCTGGTTGGTTGTTCCACATTTATAATCCTTTGATCGATGAGATCTTGAACTATGTTTTTTAATCTCGTGCAACTATTTGTGGTATGTCCTTTGATTTTATGGAATTCACAGAGTTGATTCTTATTATACCAAGGAGGTTTCACAGTCAGTTCTTGATAATTCTCAAAGGTAGGAGCCTTGATAATTTTTTTGTTTATTAGCTTCTTCATTATGACTTCAAGTGGTTCCCCTAAAGTAGTGTATTTTTGTTTGGGATAATTATTTTTCTGTTGAGGTGGTCCCCTTTGATCATTGAGATTATTGATTTTTGGATTGTGGTTTGGTTGTTGTGTTGTTTGATGATTGTTTTGGTGGTGGATTTGGATTTTTGGTGTGGGTGTTTTTTTGTGAGGAGCACTAATGACAAATTTGGCATCAACGACACCATCATTGGTAAAAAAAAATTTCCTTGTCCATGTGTGAGGTTTATTGTTTTAATTGGTGGGTGGGTGGTTATGTTGCTATTCATGGTATGAAGTTGATCCTATGTGTTGTGTCATGAGGGGTCGTTCGATGTTGAGCACCTTGGAGATCAACTGATCATATGTGGTAATCCCTTGTACCTTGAGATGAAATTCCAAGAGGCCATCAAGGTTGGATATGATGGTGCAAACTTGTTGTTCCTCAAACATGGTCCACTTGCTCTGATTGGCCTTGGATCACCATCATTGTAAGAATGAAGCGAATGATTTATTCTTTCCTTGTTTCAGAGCTGAGAGTTCTTGTAGACTAACATCCATGGCAATGTTGTATGCATAATTTTTAATGAATGTGTCTATAATTTCCTAAAATGTTCTAATTCCTGTAGGTAGGCGAGAGAACCATTCCATTGTGTGGCCAGCCAAACTTCTAGGAAATAGCCACATCAGGTAGGTATCATCATATGCAACTTCCATGCAATGAACCTAGAATTCCCTTATGTGATTTTCAAGGTGGGACACAAGTTGCTTGGTGTTTTTGTGGTTTTTCCTAATTGAAGATCGAGCACTTGTGAGAGCAACCTGATTTGTACTATTACATCATTTTGTGGATCAAGGGTGGGATGAAGGTGTTCTGGGGTGTTTCAATTGTGGGTTGGATGGTTGGGTTGTTTGGTGTGTTATTTGATGGTATTTGCACATTATGTCGAGCTAGGTATGCTTGTACTTGCTGCTATATGAACAATGCTTGTTGTTGATCTTGTTGTTGCTGCACTAGGATTGTTTGTTGTTGTGCTAGGGTTTCCTATTGTTGTGCTTTTTGTTGTGTTTGTTGTTGTTCCAACAATGCTTATTGTTCCAACAACACTTGTTGTTGGGCTGCCAATTGGGCTGCTTCTTGCTACTCTTGATATTTTTGTATTGCTTGTTGATATGCTTGCATTTTTGCTGCTTGTTTTTGTGCAAGAAATTGTGTCTATGCTTGTGCTTATTGTGGTTGATATTGGGTGTTTTCCTGAGCTTGAGATTGTGCTTGCACTTGGGCTTATGCTTGATATTGGGCATTTTCTTGACCTTAAGTTTGTGCTTACATTGATTGTGCTTGGGATTATGCTTGTGTTGCTTGTTATTGTAATATAATTTGGGCTTGACCATCCTTTTGTGCTTGTAATGCAGCTTGGGCTGCTTGAGCAGCTTGTACATCTTGAGCGTCTTGCTATTGTCATTGTTGCAATAACACGTGGGCTTGTGTAGCTTGGTGTGCCTGTAATGCGGCTTGGGATACTTGGGCAGCTTGTGTAGATTGAGTGGCTTGCTAAATAGCTATTTGTTCAGCTCTTTTCTTTTTCACTTGTAGGAATCCCCTTTGAAAAGTAGCTTGTTGATCTGTTTGCAATGCCATGTGGTTTTGGATTGATATGCTAGAAGTTGATGGTGGTGGGGATGGTGGTGGTAGTGAGCGGTGATGTTATGTTGGTGGTTTGAGTGGTAAATGGTGTTACTGATGTGGTTGGTCCTTGAGACACCATACTTTGAGATGTTAGGGGGGTTTTGATGATGTCATGATTGCTTGTGTAGTTGTCTTTTGTTGTTACGATATTGATGACAAGTTCTGCATGATGTTTTGATTGATATTCAAGATGTTGGTTTGATTTTGATTGATATTTGGTAAAGGTAGAGACCCAAGCTAAGTAAAGGTGTGGATTATGATGGAAATGGAAGAAGTGGTTAAAATGTGAGGGGTGTGGTGTCCAAAATTCCTCCTAGTCCGAACATGTCACCTTCCTCTTGCGAATTTTTCAGGAGAGAAGTTTGAGGTAATGCGTGGAAGAATGATGATGATGGATCATTATGGAAGGTGAGAGGGACATTAATATGTAATGGAATTTGGGGTATGTTTTGTTCCAAGATGGTATTTGTATCCAAGTCTTGATAATTAACAAGGGGGTGTGTTTGAATACCATTAAGAAATGTATTTCCTTTATTGACATTAGGTTGAGTTGGAGGAAAAGATGTGATTTGTGGGATGTTTTGAGTGATTCTTTGGGATGGGGGTGTAGATGAGATGGGGATGGTGGATGAGATTAGAGGAAAATATTTCTCCACTATAGTACTCATGTTGAAATCAAAAGGTAACTTGGCCCCTTGTTTTGCTAGTTCAAGCATGTATAGTGAAGGGTTAAGCCTCAACATGATGTTGACGATCTTATGGTTTTTTGGATTTTTGAGCATTTCGGTTATTTCTTCATGTGAAATCCCAAAGGTAGGATCTTCTCCTTGGATTTCCTCTTGTGGGTTTTGTGGTGATGAGATAGTCAATGTATTGCTTGATTCGACAGGATTTATTTCAATAGTTGTTTGGCTTAGGTCACTTGAAGCAGGTGTTTCTTTGTCAGCTTCCATGTTCTTCTTGTATTGAGATCTAGTTTGAACCATAAAACAAGGATCAATTTTCAAGAATATGGGAGATGAATCTCTAATTCTTTGTATTGATCTTTACTTTATGCACAAAAGAGAAAATTTTAGGATATCTTGAGGATCAAAAGGTGATATGATCATGATGCAAGAAATGGATGATGTGGATGTTTTGATCTATTGATGAATCTTAAGGGGAATTCTAAACTTTTAGGACTTTTTGATATGTTTTTGGATTTTTATTTTTGATTGTGGGATTGTCCTTGACTTGATTGATTTTGGTTTTCTTTGATTTGAACAAATATACCCTAAGATGTTGGATGATTATCTAAGGGGTAGATTTTCTCAAAGGATGATAATTTGAATATGTGTAGGGAGAAGGATGCATCTACCCACACCTATTCAAACAATATGATAATTTAACAAAGCATATGAATAAGGACACATCTACATATTCCTCACTAAATAAGATGGTTTGATAACTTTGACTAAGCATATGCAGAAGGATGCATCTACACATACCTAGCCAAAGATGATTTGATAAAGATTTCAAGGATTTAGTCTCAATGATTTGATGATTTTGATTTTTTCCAAAATTCCTAGCATGAAGGATAATTTCAATATTTTCCCAAAAGGTGATGGTGAGATGATTTTTTGTTTTGATGTTTGAAGGATGGATGAAAAAATATTTTGATTTGTTTTGATCCTAAGATGTACCTAAAAAAGACACTTTTTTTGCATAGACCTAGGTATTAAAGAGCATGCAATGCTTCTAAGGACCTTTCTAACAAAGAAGTGGTTGAAATTGAGAATACATTTCAGGATTGTTCAATGGAATGAGCCTATAGAACCTTGTGAAATTTATGCTTTTCTTGATGCATTGCTTTTGATTGCACTTTCCTTTGTATTTCTTGATGATATTTTGGGTGTGATTTCTAAATTTTGAAATTTGACTCAAGGAATTTGGTTTTGAGATTTTGATCTTCTTGGAAATCATGAGGTTTCAACACATGTGAGAGTCATTTTTGTTCTCTTTTCTTAGTGACTTTATTTTACCAAAAACACATTCTTTGATTAGTTTTCCAACTAGATGTCCAATGTATTAATTTATTCAAATCCGACAAAGTATGTTAAGTGGAATTTTGATGAAGTCAAGGAACATGTAACGCCCCGCCACACAACCCTAGGGAAATTTGCAATTTACTAAACAAACGAACCAATTTTTTTGTATTTAAAAGCAACTAACATGCAAGTTCACTTAACCATTGCCAATCATTTCCCTAAGGCTATGAGACTGTGTTACTTAAACCGAACATGGAACATGAATTAAAACCATACCATATAATTAATTAACAATTAAAGTTCACATACATTCCATTCATAATAATTCACATCCAAGAGTATGAGATACCACTTAGTTCCAATAATATAATTTACAACACGATTACAACACTCATTCCGCGAATGAGATAAATCCAATAAGCATGACTACATATTACAAATTCCACCTCGATAACAGATGAGGGGTAATAAAAATTACAATATTAACTAAAATGACTAAAGCATGATATGAAACTAGATCCCACGAGCTCTCCAACTGGAAATCTCATCCACACGAACAAGAATACAACCCAATGGATTTAAGGAGCACATGCTACCCAACCACGTGGAATCCCAAAGGTTCCACTCCCTCTGTGCTAGGAGATAGTAACAAGGAATTCCTACACAAGACCATCTACCACTAGACACAGGCTAAATCACAACTGAACTAAAACAACTACAACCACAATAACACTTAATCACGAAGTTACAATGCTTCCAGAGAATAATGATCATGTACATCACACAATAACTGACTGAGTGTTGACATAGGAAGAGTGTCATGCATAAATTTCCATGAGTTACCCAGGCTCAACTGTCTAAGGCAACTGAACCCACATCTTGGGCTATCTAGGTTTAACTCACCAGCCGTCGGACCCCCATAAAGAGCCACTCTCCTATCGACAACACACATGGTGAAAACCACAATAGGTAACTAGATAATAAGACCACTCCAAATGCTAGAGGCAACAAGGTCAAAACCCTCTCCAAACACTGAAGGAAACAAAAGTACAAAACCCACACCAAACACTGGAGGAAACCAAAATACAAAACCCACTCCTTCCAAAGGAGGCAAAAATTACATAACCCTCTCCTAATCCCAAGGAGGCATAAATCATCCCCGTACATGTAAACCGGGTGAAACAACATGGTGTAACTATACGCACTTCCCACGGTAAAACAAAAGTTGACTAACATACGACAACCCACACTGATAATGAACCCCTATCTGGAAGACTCTCAAAACATTCACTCTAATTCCGCAACATCAAAGACGAACAATTAAACACTAAAAACATTTCAAACAATTAAGTAAGCTAATGTTCAGATTTCCTAACTCCAATCAAACACAATTTTCATGACTTGCATTTATCCAATCAAATAAACCCAATTCCTTTCATGACATTGAAATATTTACAAACCAATCATTTACTCTTAATTTTACAATCAAATTCCATGATCAATATGTTTCAACAAATAAAGACATCTGATTAAAATAAACATTTAATTAAATCATTTAATCTATATTTCCACTTAGAATCAATAAATTAATCAAAATCAATGTTTTAATAAAAACGTTTGATCATACATCAATCTTATTTCCTCTATACCAATGTGATAATCATTTCAAAGTTCACATCCTTTAAACATATGCCTCTAAGACATTATTTTATATTCTAAGGTTTACTAACTATTCATGATAATCCAAAAATAAAATTTCTAAATAAAGATATTCGCTTATAAAATCAACTTTTTAAATAATCATTAAATTATCTAATATTCACTTGGCACCATTGAGGAATTTAAATTTAATATTTTGATTCTATTTGTTCAATCATGGATAAGGGTTAAAATACTTTATTTTACTTTTTTAAATAAAAGTTATTAAAAGAAACCATTTCTATTTTAACTACAATAATGCAATAATCATTTTTAAAAAAATTCCTATTTTTATATATTCAAATATCATTTAAATGCATACCTCTAAAATATCATTTTAAAATTTCAAGATTTCTCGATCAAAACAAAATTTTAAATAACGTCGATTGATTAAAAAAAAGATCAACTTATTTCAACTTTGAAGATCAAACAAACTCCTTAAATAAATTATATTTAAATAGAACCTATATTAAATATAATTATTCTTTAAATATATTTATTTAAAACAACCAATTTAACATTCTATTTTACCACTTAATGTAAAGAAGAGAAAAACATTAAATATATATATACTCTATATATAATTTAAAATTAATATATATAATATATATATATATTATAAAAAATATATATTACATATATAATTTAAAATCAATATATATAATATATATATATATATTATAATAAATATATATTATAATATAAAAATTAAATTAAAACTAAATTTTTTAATAAACTCTAATTTATATTAAAACACACAAAGGCAAAGCCTTTGGCTGCATCACAGTCACCAACAGGGGACGCGCCCCTGTGGTGGCTGCTACGTAGCCTCTCACATGGGACGCAGCCCCTGTGGTGGCTACTTTGCAGCCCCTCCCCAACCATGGGGAGCACTGCACAGCCAGCGCCCACACAAAAAACAAAAATAAATTTTATTTTCATTTACACAATTTTGTTTAAAAATGAAAAAAAAACAAAAATCAAAAAGACCTGTTCTAGTAAAAACCATAACGAATTTCATACAGCCAAAGAAAATTTTCTTGAGGAGAAGATTGAGAAGAAGAAATTTAAAGCACAATAATATGATGATTTTTTCTGGGTTTTCCCCAAATTGACAAAGAAGTTAAAGCTCTTCATTTGAATCGTTCCAAGTTTTCTATTGCTAGTTTTAAACAAATTTTCATGGGTTTTAATTGAATCCAAACAACATCTCAAATATTTTCACACAGCCAAACAAAGATTTCCAAACAATCATCACAAGGATTTAAACTATTTTCAAAATGAAACAAAGCAAGAACAAGAGGAACCTGATTTTTCTCCAAAGCTTGAAGATTCCAATGGAGCTTTCAAACCCTCTTCAAATTCCAACTCAAGCAAACCTTCAATCTCCTTCACAAATCTAAATCCAGCCACCACCAAGAAAATTTATCCCCAAATTGAAAAAAAAATTAAAACTTAGATGAGATTCCATTTTCTCACATAGGGTTTTTCCCCAAATTGGTCAAAAACCCTAAAAATCCCACCCACTAAGTTTATTTTAAAAACCAATTTTGAGGATATTTCCAATTTTTAATTTGAATTTTTTTTTCTAATTTTTAATTCAATCTTCAAGTATTTTCAAATTTTCATTAAAACAAAAGCATTTCAAAGTTGCAAGAAATGATTTTATCAACCATTTTCAAAAGTGGAATTAAAAACACATTATCAGTTATTTATTTATTTTAATTTAACTCTAACTATTCAAACAAGGTTTTTTTAATTTAATTTTAATCAAATCTTAATATCTAATATAATTTCCATTTTCATTTTAAATTTGAAACTAATATATAACAAGTGACGCGAGCGTCGAGTTCCTGCCGAGAGGTAAAAGGCATGTAGCTAGGAGTTAGGAAAAGTTTAGAGATAGCAAGTAGGAATATAAATGTATTTAAATTTTGTAGGATGCATGGGGAACGTGTTTCATAGGGACATGTGAAATGGCTCATATTACAATATGCAAGTGCTAATAGGAATAGTAGTATTAGGTGGAAGATTGATAGAGGTAGCTCATTTGAGTATAAACTTTTGTAAGATTAATGAATTTTTTTTTTTTAATGTAGTGTGAAGATTAGTATTATATAAAGCTATTGATTTTATTATAAATAAGATTTAAATGTTGTGTATGTATTATGATAAGATATTTTCGTGTAAAGAACAATGTAATTATATTATAGTAAATTGTTAGATGAGTGACTAGGAAGCTATTGATTTTATTATAAATAAGATTTTAATATTGTTTATGTAATATGAATAAAAATTTGTGTTTATATAATAAACAATAAGTAATTTGCAAAATTATAATAAATAATCTTACTACCTAAGATTAAATTTGTGTATATATAACATAAAATGTAATAGTATAACTTATGAAAATGTGATAAGTGTAAAAAAATTTACGATAAATTCTTAGATGAAACTGTACAAATGTGTTGATTTTATTATAAATTAGATTTGAATGTTGTTAATGAATTACGAATGAGTATTTTTTTGTGTATATATTTTATAAAAAAATTAATTAGAAAAGATATAAAGAATTTTATTAGGTAAGATAAAATGCAGGTAGAATAAAATAATCAACATTTTTGTAGCACTTTGCGTATAAACATTAAATTATTATAATAATCTATAGTAAAATATTCTTATAATGTTTGTAACAATGTTTGACACATAAAGTGTACATGGAGGCATGTAGACATTTAGCGATGTGCACAGAATGCACATAATAGTGAAAAGCATCGTCGGCACCAGAGGAAGCCTGAAAGCGTGATGAGGCTGAAATTGCATTTGCAGTATTAAATGAAAGAAAACAAGATAAATAAACTAGTTAGTATGAATGCATATATGAAAGGAAAGCATTAAAATATGGATCCATGTAAAGACATATGCATGCACGAATGTGTACATGTGCCCATTTAACTTGGTATGTTAAGAAGAATCTATATATGCCTGCATCCATAAAGCTAGAAATGTTAGAAACAAGTTACAGCTTAAACAAGAAGTAGAAAAACATTATTGATTGAAACAAACTAGCAATACATTAGTGTTTGTGGAACAAGTGTATAAAGTATATCTAATGATGCATTTGGATGCATGGATACATGTAAATATTTGTGAAATCTGAATATACATTATAGTCTTGGAGGAATTGTCATATGAGCTTTTAGGAATCTGTAAGAAACAGGATTTGGAAAAGACGTTTTGAAAAGAACTCTTGAATAGAATTGTATTTTAACAATGAGACTCAATTTGCATTTGCAGTATGAAATAAAAGAAGACAGGGAAAATTTACTATTTATTAGCAATGCATATATCGAGGGAATACATAAATGTATGGATGAAGGTAAACATAAATGCATTGATCTATGTGTACATGTGTTGATGCAAGTTGGTAAGTAAACAAGAATGTATATATGCCTATGTGCAGAAAGCTTGAAAAATGTCTGAAACAATTTGCATTTGAGAGATATAAGAAGAACATTTATGATCGGAACAAAAGAATCATACATTATTGTTTTTTGACCAAGTGTATTAAGGATATCCAACAATGCACTTGAATGCATGGATATATGTAAATATTTACAAAAATTGACTATACATTTTAGCCTCCAAGAAACTGTGATATGTGCTCTTAGTTATCTGCAATAAACATGAAATAGTATAAAACATTTTCAAAGGAAGTCCTGAATACAACTCTATGTTGTCATAGTTATTTTGAAAGCCCTCAGTGTTTAATTGCATAACCTTGATATTTTTTTCAATTTTTCCTTTGGTATGGTGTGAATTTTGTTCTAATGGATGAAGGTATATTTGAGCTATAGATAGATAAAGATGTGTAAGGATGGTAAAGAAGTATGAGTCATGTAAGTGCAACAAAGAGAAGGAATTGAGAGAATGATGTAATGCAAGTAAGGTATATAAATGCCTTATGGAAAGTATTAGATATGGGAAGGAACGATATGTGAAATTGGATGTGAGAATGAATGGCATGTAAATTATATGAATTTATCATCTTCAAGTTATACGCTTAAAATTAAATGCAAGATATAAAAAATTGAATGAGTGAGTTGGATTGAGAAAAAAAAGGAATGTAAGACATTGGTGTGATGCAAGAGAAGCATATAAATGTATTTTGAAATGTATTTGATTTGAGAAGAAATGATGTGCACGGGTGGAAATGGGAATGAGTGGATTCGATAGGGTATGAAGTGAACTTTTGTTCCAAGCAAGGGTGGAAGAATTTGTATTTTTTTATTGGTTATGCTTTTTAAAATCATCATATTGCTGAATGTCTCAATACAAATATAAAAGAAAGACTAGTGTCTCATTTCTCACTCTCCTTTGGACTAAACAAAGTTCCAAGATCCTTGAGCTTCCTCGAAATGTGACAAGAGATGAATAGATAAAAAAATATATTGATATTTAAGGATGCAAGAGTGAAAAGAGAAACAACAATGAACATTAGCACCTTTACGTGGGTGCATGTCCACATTCGCAGTAACAAATTTCCTTTATGACCTTATCAATGAAGCAAACATGTATTATTATTTTGTTTGAAGTATTGAATGCAAATAATCTTAAACATTTTTAACAATGCTTGAGGTATGCATGTATAGATGTATGCATGTTCACAGAATGCAGAGAGTGTAAAGCATACATGACATGTGAACAAGAAATTTGAATGGAAAACAGTGAAATCAAGTAAAAATACAAATCTGTGAAAGCATAGCAATGCTCAAGTAGCATTTGAAGTAGGAAGCGAAAGGAAAACAGGGAAAACAAATTATATACCAGCAAAGCATATATCAAAGGAATGCATAAATATATGGATCCATGTGAACATTTGTGCATGGTAAAATGTATAGATGTGTCCATGTAATTTGGTACAAAAAGAACAATCTATAAATGCATGTGTAACCTATTGAAACTACTGTACAAACTTTAAAGCAAATGCATTTTCCCTTCTATTTACTTTCATTGTACATCTTAAATGGAACTTGGGTTTGGCATTGTTGCAATGCATTTGGATACTTTGATTGTAAAGTAATAGTTTAGATCATTTTAATTGTAATTGATTCAAATCTTTCCTTGAAATACGAAGGATTCATCTGAGTCTTGTAGGCAATGTAAAGTTGTTCTATAGAGAGAACTTTGGAACCAATGAGTTGTTATCAAGGATAGAGGAATACTGTTAAATATTGTGGTTATTGTCCTCATAGGCACACATGGTAAATATGGAAACATATAGAAAGCAAGTTAACTCTTGAATAATCCCATGAAACATAGTCTTTGTATGCATCCATGCATACAGGTTTGCATGTATATATGTGTGCATGCAATTATGTATATATGAATGCATGTATCTATGTTGCCATGTATGTATTTGTATATATAACAGATTACTGTTGCATTTGCTTTAAATTCTTTTTTGTGGATGGCGCCAGCTAGCCATCCAGTGATATTGTGATTAAACAGTTAAGAATAAGTGCTAAATAATTGAAGTAAAATTACCCCATTCAGTTTTGAAGCTTTTGGCGTTCAGTGGCAGTCTTTGAAGCTTAAATTTCACAGTATATGTAGAATTTTACCAAATAGCTCTATCATTCATGATCATTTAGGCAAGTTCATATTTTATTATTCATCCTTGTATTGTCCCATATCTAAATAATTAGGCAATTGCTAGTTAGCCTTTAAGTACCTAGCAATTCAAAGAAAGAAGTGATTGCAATTAGGTTTGTGTGCATTTGAACTATCAATCAAAGGCAAGTAAGAAACAAGCCCTAGAAAACCATGTTGGTGTTAATGTGTTGAATACCATGTATTTGTGCATGGGTGTATATGAATACTATGAGTTGTGATTTCTACCATTGTGTGGCGCTTACTATTACTTGTACAAGCAAGCGATATGCAAGTAGAATTCATAGTTCATAGCATCCAGATACATTGAAGGACAGATACAAATCAAGGTTGTTAGCATCCTGATAAGAAAGATGATGAGATACATCCAATTAATGTATGTTACAACATCTTATAAACAATAATTCCTATGAAACGCAGATGAAACCTTTGCATTTCAACACAAAAATTTGAATAAACAATACTAAAAGTAGTTTAAAATATGAATTTATAATCAAAGTATACAATTGCCTTAAAGCACTATGAAACTCTACTTGGATTTGTTGCATCAGACAGAGTAAAAAGCGAAAAGCAATATTTGTTAAATCTGATTACACATTATAGGCTTGAAGAAACTATTATACGCGCTTTTAGGGATCTGCAACAAACAAGGTTTACAAAAGGCATTATGAAAATAACTCTTGAATAGAACTATATGTTATGAGTGTTATTTTTGAAGCCCTCAGTGTTTATTTGCATAACCTTGATATTTTCTTCATCTTTTTCTTTGTTTGGTATGGTGTGAATTTTGTTGTGATGGATGAAGGTATATTTGAGGTGTAGATAGATAAAGATATGTGAATGTTAAAAAGAACAATGAGTTATGCGAGTGGAACAAAGGGAGTGAATTGAGAAAAGGGTGAGATGCAAATAAGCTGTATGAATAAGTTATGAAAAGTATTTGACATGGGAGGCAAGGATATGGGATGGTGGATATGAGAATGAATGCGAATGTAAATGGTATGAATTTATTGTTTGGAAGTTATATGCTTACAATTAAATGGAAGAAATTAAAATTTCAATGAGAGTGCTGGATTTAGTGAAAAGAGGAACGCAACACATTGGTATGAGGCAACAGAAGCAAATAATTGGATTTTGGAATGTATTTGATTTGAGAAGAAAGGACGTGCAAGGGTGGAAATGGAAATAAATGGAATCAATAGGGTATGAAGTTATTATTTCTTGTAACAAGGGGTGGAAGAATGTCTAGTTTGGTATTGGTTATGCTATTAAAAATCATCATAGGGCCGAGTCCGTCAATATAAACATAGGAAAGAGACCCATGTTGCATTTCTCACTCTCCTTCATACTGAACAAAGTAGTGAGATCCTTGAGCTTCCTCGAAATGCAACAATAGAAGAGTGGATATAAAAATATAATGTTCTTATGCATACACTATGGAAAAAATAAATATGGAAGAACATAAAAACAGAGAACATGTGAATGTTGATGGAGTGGAGAACATTAAATACATGGAGAGATAAATACGTAAAGGTAACCACAGGTATATGCATGGATGCATCAACAGACACATGTATACACTGAAAACATAACTACATGGAGAGATGGACATATGAACACATGTATACATGGATATATGCATATTTGGATATAGGTACAAATGCGTATGTTACATGGAAGGATGTATTCATATGCATATGCAAATATGGATGAAGTCATATATCCATATATGTATGTATGGACAATATGCATAAATGTATGTCAACATATAACTTTTAATTTTGTTATATTGGAAAACTAGCACTATTCTGATAAATCAAGATTGGAAAATTAGCATTTAGCTGTTTCTATTTATCTGAATAGCTTTATAAATTATTGTTGTTATTGAAAATCAGTGAAATGCGATTGTATAGATTGATTAAATAAACTTAAGCAAAGGCATAGTTTATATAATGAGTGAGTAGAAATATGTGCTACTTGAATGTAAATTAAATGCATTGAAATATCAGGAAAATGCGAACACATGGAGAGATGAAAATAATTGAAGCAAATGCATTATATGGCATGTGGGAGGTGGGGAAGGCGCTAGAATTGCTTGATGGCCATGGGCAGCTAGGATACTTTGGCGATTAGCGGCCATTTGGCCAAAGACAGAGAAAGACCAATACATGGATGCATCAGTCCACACATGCATATATACATGTATCCATGAAAAATACCGAAAGATACATATATAGGTGGATGTGTGTATGCAATTCATAGGTGCATATATGCATAAATCAATGTATACATGCACCCATAGACACAGTCATACATATATAGACATATGCATGTAGAGATGGCAAGATATGCATAAATCGTTATATGCATGGCTGCATCTATGGATACATAGATACATATGCATTTACTTAGGGAGTTTGATTCTGAATCCATATGCATAATTTTGATTTAAACTAGTGGCTGAAGGTACATAGTTTACTGAAACAAAATAAATGCATTGAATGGCATCTGACCAAAGGGGAAACTGCTTGGATTGCTAAATAGTCTTTGAATATATAACAATCAAAACAGAGAAGTAAGTATAAGTATCCATGGGAACATTCCACATTTTGACCTTTCAATCAAAGTCAATTAACAAAGTAGCAGTGAGACCTACAGAAACTTCAAGGACTATGCCGATAGAAAACTATATTTTGAACAATGGCTAGACAATCTGTTGACATTGCTCTAGAAACTTTGAAGCAAATGCATTTTTGCTTCTATTTACTTTCACTGTACATCTTAAATGGAAGTCAGGTTTTGCATTGTTACAATGTATTTGTATACTTTGATTATAAAATCATAGTTTAGATCATTTTAAGTGTTATCCATTCGAATCTCTTCTTGAAATACAAAGGATTCATCTGAGCCTTGCAGGCAATGCACAATTGTCCTATAAAGAGAGCTTTAGAACCAATGAGCTGTCATATATACATGGGTGCATGAATCCATAGATGCATATATACATGTATCCATGCAAGTTATTGATAGATGCATACATACATGGATGTGTGTATGCAATTCATAGGTGCATATATACATAAATGAAGGTATACATGTACCCATAGATACAATGATAAATATATAGACAAATGCATAAAGAGATAACAAGAAATATGTACAAATCGATATATGCATAATTGCACCTATGGATACATAGATACATTATGAAATGAGGAAAAAGACACATTTATATATGAATTTATTTTTAGAGTTTGATTCTGAATCCATATGCATACTTTGATTAAAAGTAGTGGCTGAAAGTACACATTTCATTGATACAAAATTGATGCATTGAATTGCATCTGACTAGAGGGGAGGCTGTTTGGATTGCTATTTAGTCTTTGAATATATGACAATTAAAAGAGATAAAAAAGTATAATTATCCTTGGGAACATTTCACATTTTGACTTTTCAATGAGAATGAATTAACAAAGTAGCAGTCAGACCTAAAGAAGGTTGAAGGACTATGCTAATAGAAAACTATATTTTGGACAATGGCTAGACAATCTCTTGAATCTGCTTTAAAAACTTTGAAGCAAATGCATTTTTCGTTCTGTTTATTGTCATTGTACATGTTAAATGGAAGTTGGGTTTCAGATTGTTGTAGTGCATTTGGATACTTTGATTATAAAATCATAGTTTAGATCATTCTTAGTGTTATCCAATTGAATCTTTTCTTGAAATACCAAGGATTCATGTGAGTCTTGGAGACAATGCACAACTATGCTATAAAGAGAGCTTTGGAAGGAATGAGCAAGTAAAAGAAAACTGAGGAAAGAAAGTATGTTTGCTGACATTGCTAATCTCACTGTGTGCTTTAAACCTCTAAAGTAAAAGAAAACTGAGGAAAGAAAGTATTTATTGCCTCAAGTAACTGGTTTCTGGTTCTGGATACTGTAATTATTGTCCTCATAGGCATACATGCAAAGTATGGAACGATATAGAAAGCAGCTGAACTCCTTAATAATCCCATGAAACATAGTCTTTGTATGCATCCATGTATACAGGTTTGCATGTGTATATGTGTACATGTAATTATGTATATATGTTAGACAGTATGTATTTGTGCATAGGTGCATAAGGATGGTATGTATCTCTAGAATTTAGATTGCATAGGTAACATGTAGTTCACAGTCATCTAGTTAGAGTAATATGATGACTCTGTGCATATTGGTATTTAATTCTGGAAGTTGATGTTTCCAAAGATGTTTTTTTTTAATCTGGAAAGTAGTAAAGACATACATATATGCGTGGATGCATCTAAAGGTAGAAGAATACATAGAAACATAGTTACATGGATAGATAGATAGATGCATAGCAGGATACATAAATGCTTAAATATACATGTATGGAAATATCCATGGATTGCATATGAAGTTGCATAGATACTTATATCCATGGCTACATGTGCACATAGATACATGTATTGTAGTACACATGGATGCATGTAGAAGTGTTACTGCAAGCAAGATGCATGGTTGCATGCAAGGCTTGTAAAGTTTATATTTTTTTTATTATTGCAAAGCGGTCTCATAAAGAGAGGTTTGGAATGAAAATTATGTCAACATGTGCGGTAATGAGAGTTTTCTCCTTGAACCTTGTTATATATTGAAAGAGTAACTAGCAATGCAAACAGTGGTCCCTATAGCCAGATGCCATTGAATGCATTGAGCTTGCACCAGTGCATTATGTACCTTCATCCACTAGTTTGAATCAAAGTATGCATATGGATTCAGAATCAAAAGCTCCTTCCTGTGAACATATTCTAAATTTTCCTATGCATTTTCCCAGAATGCTTTTAACCGGCAGCATTGGCCAATCACATTTTTCCATTGAACATATTACTTTTTTTTTTTTGGTACAGATTGCATTTGGAGAGCTATTTTATATATTGGAAAATTAGCATTTATCTATTTTTCTATTCGTCCGAGTAGCTTTATAAATCATTTTCATTTTAAAAATTCAGGAAAATGCAAACGCATAAATTGATTAAATAAATTTAAGCAAAGGCATAGTTTAAAAGTTGGTGGCTAGAGGTACGTAATCCATGAATGCAGATTAAATGCATTAAAATATCAGGAAAATGTAAGCGTAATGCATGAATGCAAAGTAAATGCATTAAATGACATCTGGTTGGAGGTGAATGTGCTGGTGTTGCTTGGTGAACATGGATGGACAAGGTACTTTGGCCATTTAATATAGAGTTAAGCCACTTGCTATGCATCTTTATTACTTTGTGTGTGTTGTTTTTGTGTTCTGTAAGCTTGTGTTGTGAAAACCTAGAATCTGCAATTGCTTTGAGCTTTCATGCTATAATGAAAGCATACAGGATAAAGGAATTTTGTGACCTGTTATGGTTAATGTGCTCATAGGCACATATGAAAAATATGGAAACCAATAGAGGGGAAGCGAATTGTTCATAAAAACTTGTCAAAGAAATGTAGTCAAAGAAATTGATTAAATGCATTAAAATATCAGGAAACTGCGAGCGCATAAACTGATCAATTAAAATTAAGGAAAGGCATAGTTTATCAAACTAGTGGGTAGACGTACGTGATACATGTATTTAAATTAAATGCATTAAATGGCATCTGGCTCAAGGTGAAGGCAGTGAAATCGCTTAGAGGCCACGTGTGTCTAGGGTACTTTGGCCAGGGTACAATGTTGTAGGCATCACATGAACAATAGAACTATTCAACAGTAAACGCTAGGCTTGTAATAATTATTGGAAAAGCTGTAAATGCCATAGATGGAAATAATATGAATAAAATTCTAGTCTCTGGTATTCTTGAAATGCAATGAAAAAACTGCTATAAAGGCATAAGACAAGGTTGTGTAACATATTGCCATTCCTATATCTAATTTCTTTGAACATGAATGCTTTATACACTTGATTGCAATAGTAACATGTCTACAAAAATGGGACAATAGAGATCATAAATCAATAGTTTTTAGTGTCAGTATATATGTATCCTGATACACATAAGCTTATCTGGCATTCACGAAAAATAGTTACTATGCACAATGAAATAGTTAATTAGTGTTAATTAGTGTTACTATATGCATTATCCATATAACATAATAAATTGGTATAAGGCTAGAGTGGCAGATCCATAAATGCATGGACGCATGTATGCGTAGTTGCATACAGGGATACGTAGAAGCTTAAATGAATACATGGACACATGAACATGTGCGTATGTGCATATGGAAATATAAGCATATATACATGTGAATACACATATATGCAGTGAAAGCAACAAATGGATTTGTGTATACAGGAGTGTACTCTACACATTAGAATACATGATGGAAAAGTGACTATAAAGTACAATGCATAGAAGCAGGGGCGAGACTTGGTTGCAATAACAACAAAAAATGGAAAAAATCCAAAGGAAAATAACCATTTACTGTCTCAAGTAACTTGTTAATGGGTCTAGAGTGTGCAACCATAATAACTTCTAACTGGTCACCATAAATTCTTGAAAGCGTAAGAATCATAAAGAAAATTTTGGAAAAGCTAGGAAGGACAGAATGCAAAAGGGAACATTTAAACTATATAGTTTGAATGGCATTATACATGGAGAGATAATAATTATTGAACATATATGTCAGATGTACATAGAGAACCATTGTCTTCATAGGTGCAAAAACAAAATCAGAGTTTTAGATGTCCATATTCTAGAATACTTTAACATAGTAACCTATAGAAGTGTCTAAATGTATAATAGCAATAAAGTATTTTTAAACCAAAGATGTCTGTAACATGTGAGAACCAGCGAAATGTCTTGGAGCATGGAAAGGTGAAAAAGTAAAAGTCTGAACAATGTAAATCTCTGCTCCTCTATTCCTAGTTTCCTGTAAAGCCAACAAAATCCTATGTATTAGAAACATAGTTTGTATGAATAATGATTTGAGGTATTGGTTCAAAAGAAAAAAAGTTCACATATGAATGACTTTATTACCTTCTGGCGATGTTTCTTGTCTATTTGTCAATGCAAATGGTTTCAACAATGGCATTGTTTTGGTCAAGGCTAAAATGTCCTTCAACAGTGAAGTCCCGTAGGATGAATATCACTGCTGACTTGTCCTTAATGTAGTCTTCATAGTTGAGCCTTTGCAGTGTGGGAAACAGATGGTGCATGGTGGCCTGGTCAATTGTCAACTGAATTGTTTGATTGTCATAAGTTGTTATGGTGGTTTTAAGTTGCAAACATAATGTATAATTGACTTGCTAGTTGCACTGTTTGCAGTGAGCAGTTTTTTCTTGGAGTGTGCCATAAGTAGTAAATTTGAATTTGCATTTTGGGCAACATGCATGAAATGGATTGGAAAATGCATTTGCTGCTTTTAGAGTACCAGAAACCTATAGAATATGGTTCAAAATTGTTAGAGAAGACAAAAATACAAGTTTGGATGAACTAGATTTTTTTAAAAACAATGTTATTACCTTGAAAGTTGAATGTAGTAGGCTGTTGAGTTTTTCCACGCTTCTTTTGTCATTCAAGGTACAGATGAATGTTGATCTACATGTGTGAAATGTGTTCCTTTGATCTATTTTTCTTACAACATTCTTGAAAAGCACTGCAGGTGTTTTATTTGTATGCAACTGGTCTTCGAGTGCAAAGTACTGTTGCTCATATGTTGACCGTAATAGCAACTGCAATTCAATGAGACGATTAGATTTTGTTTCAGAAATTGTTATAGAGACGATTGCAGAACATTTAAAGCTTGAAACTGAAAGAAGAGGTAAAAAGTTCTGTAGACTGAAATACCTATGCCCTGTCTATGTCAGTGTGGCCATCTTTGATATCAATTGCAAATTGGGTACCCATTTTTCTGGCACCAACTACCATTGCAGCTATTGTGCCAGCTGGGTACTCATTTACAGTTGTTAGCAATTGGCTGATAGTTGCACTTGGGATGAATTTGTACTCTTGACAGAGGCGGGGGATGTTTTCAGTGCTGCTTATGGCTGTTAAAATAAAAATGCAATCACAGTCACCTCTGTCATAATCTGTCCTAGGTGCAACTTGGAAATCTGATATTGAAATAGCTGACCCCAAGACTATTTTAGGCTCATGTTGATAGACGAGGTCTCCACTAACATTTAACGTGATTGTCATTTCTGCTTTGTAATCTGTCAGATCAGCACGTAGCATTTCCCGTGTTTTGTTGGCCTTATCCAATGTTGCTTTGTAGACAACAAGGACATCACCCTGGAAGGTGTCTCCAACTCTTCTGGCATTTAGCTGTTCAATTGAAACAATTCTAGGTTTCTTGACTCTTGTCCTACAAGGAACAAGGATAGTGTCAGTAAAATGCTAATTTTATATTAGCAACTTGGGCAGTTGGCAGTACACTGTAGAACGAAGCACTATACCATTGTGCTGATTCTTCTTGTGTAATTTGCACCTATTTGGCTTGTCTTTTTGATACATATTTTGGTGTTCTGCAAAGAATTGGAACAATGTTATTTGAATATTTGTGATTTGGGCGAATGAGTATGAAGGAATAATACTATGGGAACTTTACCATTGTACTGAGTCTTCTTGTGTGGTTTGTATTTGCTTTCCCTGCCTTTTAGTTTCATCCATAGATCTCCTGCAAATAATGGATATAGTATTGGAAAAGACATTGCAGTGCATAAAGGTGATATAAGGCTATAAGTTCTATAAAGTTGAATTTGTCTATTGTGCAACATGAAATTTTTAGGAAAATTGGATTGTGATCAGTCCAATATGCTTCTGATATATAGGTAGAGCATATATTTGTAGTTGTGTTGGACCAAATGTGATCAATGACTGAATTGCCTATGTTGTGTTGTTGGTTCAACATAAATTGTATGTTGTTGTGTTGCATATAACTGTGAAGCATTTTTTTGTCTCTGCTTTCTATAGACATGTCAACATTAAAATCGCCTAAAATGTACAACATGTTTTTTGAATTTGTGGACCCAATAATTATTTGCAACATTGCAATTACTTCATCTATGGCAGTTGCAGGTCTTGCATAAATATTACAAACATTGATTTCATTGTTAGATAGCATTATTGTTAATGTGATAGCTTCAATATTTGAAGTTCCATGTTGTGTTGTTTTTGACAAGAGCAAATGTTTCTTGGTTAAAGTTGCTATGCCATGTATGTTATGTACAGAGAAGCTATCAAAATTCTGCAGCAAGGTATTTAGCTCTAAGGGATGCATATGTGTTTCTTGAAGACACAAGATATCATATTGCATTATGCCATAGTCATTGACAATGTCTTCTGCATGTGCTCTTAAGCTGCGAGTGTTCAATGTACATAGGATCAAATGCGATTTTTTTTTTGAACATGTGTCTAGATTATCAAGTTGCCATTGTGCACATGTCTGAAGACGAGACATTTCTAGTTGTATTTTGTCTTTAATTTTAAAGTTTTTTGCAGTTAAAGGTTGTAACAGGAACAATGATTCTACTGATTTTGTTCGTGATAGAGCTGTATAGGCTAGTCCATGCTGTCTAATGCCTATGGGATCAAAAGCCAAGGCTTCCATTGTTAATCCTTGGGATCGATGTATGGTTCGTGCACATGCTACTTGTACTTGGAATTGTTTTCTAGTTGTAATTTTCTTGTTTATTGTTATTTTCTGGATTGGCCTAGCAATGCGTTGGATAGGCACCCAGTCTTTGTCAATGATAGTAGAATAGCAATGTGCTAGTTTTGTGCGCTGGTGATGTCCAATTGATGGGTCATTAAATTTAATCCAAACAATATCAATATTGTTTTGTGATGTATATGCTTTAAAAATTCCATCTGAACCATTGACGAGGCCATCTTGAAAATTTTAATTGCCTGCATAAAGCTCAACAAGAATGTTTGGTTTCAAGCATATTTGTGATGGAAGTGTCATTGTGTGACTATACACTCGTATTGCATTAAGGTCCTCGTTAACTTCATCTATTGCATCTAGCACAATCATTTGGGCTGGAATGATTGATAACATTTTGTTGTTATGTGCTTGAACGTCTACTCTCCTATAGAAAAGGTGTGGAAGCAATGGATCTAATGGTACAAGACGAAAGCAAATTTTGTTGATATAGTCTATGTCATGAGTTGTCTGAATGCCTACTCGTAGTCTATTAAGAATTGAAATAAATATTTCATCTTTTTGTCTCATGGTAGTCACCAATGAATAGCATTTTATGTGGTCTTTCCAGAAACTATAAGGCATCAATTCAATTGGAGTAGGCCTATTATCAAAAACCACAGAATCAAGGACAGGTTGTGCCTGGTAAAGGTCACCACAAAATATGGTATCAAGGTTCCCAAAGTATGCTGTAGGCATTTTCCTTATGTCTCGTAGTCTTCTATCAATATACCGTAGAAATGTTGAGCCAACTAATGATATCTCGTCTAGAAGAAGTATGCGCAATTGATCATAGTGCTTTGACATAGTGT